>VWZT01006109.1:231480-430279 GCA_013397055.1 Pachycephala philippinensis
CCCGGCGCGTCCCTGCGGGGCGGGGCGGGAACGAGCCGGATTCCAATCACTGCAGCCGGGCGCGCGCGCGGCGGGGGCCCGCGGGGAGGATGAGGCGCCCGCCGCCCCCGCCCGTCCATCAGCACGTGCCGTGGGCGGGAGGCTGGCGGGGCTCCCCGGGAAGAAAAGTTGGCGGGGGGGAACCGGCCGGGCCTGCTTTGCCTCCCCGGTAGCCCCTCCGCGGGCGGGAGCGCGGGCCGCAGCCTGGGCCAGCGTGTCGCTGGGCGCCCGGGCCCGGGCGTCATCCTGCCCCGCCGTCCGGCAGCGCTTTCCCCGTGAAGAAGCTCCTCTAGGAAAGGGCAGGAAGGTGTGAGGGCAAAAAGTGGCCAAGCCGGTGTCGTGGAAGCACTGCTGGCCTTGAAGAGGGGTCGAGACACGAGAAAAGCAGCTGCGGCTGCGTTTGGCTGCAGGGCCGGGAAGCTCCATCCAGATGCTGGTGGGGTTGGTGCCATGGAAAGCGGACAAGCTGGCAGGATTCACAGAGGAGGTGGGGTGCAGGATTACCTGAGCAGCTTTGACGGGAGTTCGGGGGGGCTGTGTGCGGGCTGGGGAGGGCAGAGAGCAGGCAATGGTGGCAGCAGCGTAGGGAAAAATGAGGGACTCAAATGGGCTTTTCGGCTTCGTGGAAAAATAGTTCTGGGAACGCTGACGTTGCAGTGCCGCAGGAGGGATAGAGTTCCATTGCAAAGGACAGCGTTGTTTGTTTGCTTTTTCCATTTCCTGTATCTAAATAAATATGCCCAGTTAGTTAGGTTGGAATACGTTATAACTTCTGCAATGAGCTGCTCTGCTTGCCGATAAGGATGCTGAAGGCCATGATTTGCATTGTATTTTGAAACTCCTTATCATTAGGACAAATTGGAAAAGTAATAATTTGTCTGTCTTCAAGTGAGGTCTCCCAGCAGCAGTGCAGAAGGAGCTCCAGTGACAGTGTCATGTGCTGGGGAGGCCGCTCAGCTCCCACCTGAGCTGCTGGTTTTAATTCTTCGCTCCACAACGTGACAGCAGTTGTGCTGTTGATGTCCTCTTGCCTTTCACCTGTCCTGTCACTTGGTTACTCTGCATCAAGCACTTGGCACACAAAGCCAGCTACGGGGGGAAATTAAGATCGTGTGGATCGTACAGACCTACTCAGTTTCCCTTTGCTGCACACCAAAACACTCTTTAGGCCTTCAGGACACGCCAGTAATTGCTGGTGTGGAGATGCCTGCCCAGGTAAACTGTTTCTAGAGAATAACCAGTTGGGAAGCAATCTGGCTTATTGGTGCCGAATAGCCACATGTGCATGTATTGTGGAAAACATGGGCTTGATTATTTTGTTGACCTCTCCACAGTGTAGCTCCATTTTTGCATGCCAGTATCAGATAGGACTTGTAAATGTTGTGTACTCCACTCCAGAGCTGTCACCTCTGAACGTAAGATGAGAGCACTGCATTCTGGCTCACATGCATTTTACCCACAGATTGTTAGATGAGTGCTTAACTTGTGTGATATCCTACACAGCAAAACAAAAGAGGAGGTATAACTTCAAACCTATCACCTTCACAGACTCCTTTAAAATGTAGACAGGTAAAGGCACACCTAATAATTGTATGTGGCCGGATACTGTGGTGATAGGCATTTAAAAATGCAGGTCTTGTCTTACTAGACTTCAAGAAAATTTTTTCCGATCACCATCATCCAGAAAAATCTATCAGTGTCCAAAACAAAGCCAGCCTGCAAGAAAGACAAAATCACAGCTTCCATGCCAAGCAATACAGAACTCCTATGCTTATGTTTATAATTTCAAAGGAAAATATGAGTCTGCTGTTCTTCCACTCTGTGTACTATCAGATTATAGCAGCAGAATAGACACTCAATATGGAAGAAGAATGCAACATGCGTGTGTGTGCTCCCAACCAGAACCAAAGCTGTTAGTGCTAGCATCTCTTCAGTAATGATGTGTGCTAATACAGCCCAGCGCTCGTCAGATGTTAGAAATTGATTTCAATCCAGGATGCATGAATTTAGCAACAGCCGCTAGCCTTGAAATGTATTTAACCCTTTTTGTGAAATGGATCAACCCTTTGCATCCAGATCCTGGTGTGTAAATTTGCACATTGCAGAAACTGCTGTCTCAGCAGTACTTTTCAAGGCACTTGGGCACTGAAGATACCCACAAGTGGCAGTCCTGTCGGGTCAGGAACAGTGTTTCTGAGGATGAAGTTTGTATTGCTATGGCTATTAATGCCCATCTCTGCATTACTGAGTGCTGTTAACTCCTTGTCGTAATCACAAAATAAAGTCTGCAAAAGTAAACTACATTATGATAATATTAGGGCTGCAGGAGACCAAACTGCATCTTAATCTAAAATGATGAATCATAACTACCTTAGAAAGTATTGAGGCTGTGATGGATGTCTGATGAAACATCACGTAGAAAATACTGAGGTCTTTCAAAACAGTGCAGTACTTATGTTTCCAATATCTCTACCAGGATAGGTAGAGAGACCTTTCTAAACCAGAAAATGAACACTTTGGGTGATGGGTTCTCAGAAGGGCACAGGGTTCCAGCAAGCTAGTTAGCAGCAGCAGACATCTTACCTGGTAAGGATTTTAGGAATCTGCAAAAACTCAGACACACCAGGTTTTGGTAACAAAGAATTTATTTTGTTAATTGAGCAATGCTCAAAAAACACTGAAGTCTGAAAATCTGAAAATAAACATACATTCATTTGACATTTGGCCAAGATGAGATGTGGAAGTCTAACATGAGATATAGAAGAAGCAGTTCAAAACTGACTGTCATGATGAAGAGAGCTGTATTTAAAAAATAAAAAAATTTAAAAAAGAATTGGATAGTCTTCCAGCTGCTTTCATTGTTATTTCCTCTCCAGCAATTTCTTATTAGTTCTTGGAATCACTAGGGAACTACAAACTTGAATATCAAAAGAACAAAGAGGTATATATAGGGAGAAGGTCAGCCATGTGATAGGACTTGGCCTTTGTAGATTCTCCTTCCCTTCAGTCTCTGGAATTCATGTCCTAAATCTGTGGTCCAAATATATTTTTGTAAACTGTTTGCAATTAGATGAGTATTTCTCTGTTACTATTACCAAAATAAATATTCCATGTTACATATTACAGGAATATTGCCCTTCAGCCAGGGACACAATTATTTCACTTAATATGACATGAGTTTGGCTTTGTCTCTTTTTCAGAATTATTTTACTTGAAAGCATATTCTTTTGATTATAAATTTATTCAGCTGTTTGTTACTTACAAAAGTAATGGATTTTATTAAGTTCTTTAAATGTAAGCAAAATTAGTTCAGTAAGGGAGAGTCAAATCTGTGAAGAAAGGCGTTTTCTAAAAATTTTTGCTAGTGGAGCACTGCTAGTAAAGAGGTAAGCTCTGTCCAACTTTGAGTCCAACCAGTGTGGTGTGGAACTGAGTCCAGGGCAGCACTGGAGAGCACTGTGGCAATAATCCAAGGAATGACAGCTCAATGTGCAGAGCACGGGCACAAGGAACAGGAGAAGTGTTGCCACAGCTCAAGAACTTGTTGTGTTTTGGGGTTACTTGGGCTTCTGCAGGGGATTCTTCCTCAGCCTTGTGGAGGAAGAGGGACAGAGGGGCTGTACCTGTCCCCATTGGCTGCTGCAGGGTGGGAGCTGATTCCTCCCTGAGCTGGGCAGGAGGGAACTGACCCCACTGCTGTGGCAAAGGGCTGTAGTAATGGCAGTACTTTGCTCTGGGAGACATCTTCCCAGTCAAGAACCAAACTTCCCACTGCTTTTTCTGTTTCTTCTTCCTGTGCCTAGCTGAGCTGTATGATTTTGTTTTTATGGATTCCCATTTACAAAACCCTTGTTGCGCTCTTCTCACCAGGTCGTAATAAACCCGGAGATAACTCTCCTTTTAAGTACAAAGAAACATTTCAAATTACTTTGTTTTTCTTAAAGCCAGAGCATTAAAAGTCTTATCAAAGAAAAAGGAAAACATTTGTAGGCTCAGCAGAGGCTTCACCAGGGTGCCTCACTCACATCAGCTTGTTTGGAGAATTAGTAATATGTTTTTCCCTAGATGCATGCACGTAAAATCCCAGAAGTCTTCATTTGCTCAGAGAAGATTAAGTATTTAGAGTTAGATTGTAGTGCTGATTTTAAAATTTACGTTCTGAATTATCTGTCAGTGGTGCCAAATGATCTACAAGGAAGTTTTAATTATACTTAGAGAGAAGCTAAATGTTTGTGTTCCTCCACCTTTTGTTACAAGAGGTATTTGTTAGTTTCTTTTGCAAGTTTGAATAATCCTTAGATCCAAACCCACACTGTATTAACAGCTCCTCTGTTAAGCCTGATGCTCAGGCTTTGTCCTGAAACTGGAGCACTGCTGAAAGCGGAAATGTTTTTAAAACCTGCTGTTACACAAGGCGAATTCTTTTCAATACAGAAAATTTCTGTTTTGGTGTGTGTAACAGCTTTGTCCTCATGAGGCATGGATTCAAGTGGATGTGTTTCTGGCAGCTGTAGGAGTGGGTGCTGTAGAGGTTTACAAAGATGGACATTTATGAGACTGAAAATGCTCTGTTCTTCCAAGCTTGTTAGAATGAAACAGATCTGAATCCTATACAAAAGAAAGGAATATTTTCATCACTTCCTTATTTTTGTCTCAGTCTAAACCTTTAAACACGACTACATTGCTATTAAATAATGCAGAATGAAATGCAGAAAAATAGTCTCATTGACCTCTTTTTTTCATATTCTAGTAAAACTAAGGTAATATAGGTCTACAAAATAATAAAAGGATATACTTGTATATCAGACCCAGCAGTCAGCTAAAATGTCTGAAAATATATAATGAAGTTAAAGGCATAGCAATGGAGCTTTTATCTCGTAGCCTGTTAAGATACTTGAATATTAACTGAAACTAGAACAAGTTAAACTCATACAGCTAAAGGCAAATCCCAAAAAATAGCCTATAACTCCCTTTGCTTCCAATGAGAAATTGGCCCGTGTCTGCAAATCTCCTCATTTGGCAGCTACACCTAATACAGTTTAAACTCTCACTGGCATCAGCAAAAAATTACCTGATTAGGGATGCAGGATTGGATCTAAGATAATAGCATATTAAAAATCCACTATGGATTCAAAAGCTACTAATGGAAATTAAATCCCTGAGAATATAAAATGTTCCAAGCAGTTGAACAGTTTCCATTGTACGTACTCAGAATGCTAAACAATAGCAGCTATTGCATGTGTGACCATCAGGAAACACAGCTGTGCTTCTTTGTGTTACAATTAATTACTTCCGTTGTATATAAAATTGAAAGTATTGGTACTCTGGGGCGGAAAAAGGATATCCTGATACACTGCTCCTATTTCCTTACCAAGGCCTATTACTGAATGTTTCACCATTAATTCACTTACAATGAATTACCCTGCAAAAGGAATAAAGGAAGGGTAGATTGGGTGGTTAATTGTTATGCTAAAAGCTACTTTTTCTTTGCATTTTCACTCTCCTACATTTTTATCTCATTTTACGACTTTCGCATATGCCCTCTTTGATGGTAATTGTTCACTTTTAAGTAGTTGCACTTAATAATGAAGGTCTCAAACATTTACTTAACTATCTTCTGACTTAAAGACTGTTCTATTAATATTTTTTAAGTTACAAGATCAGAGAAAGCACAGTTTTTCTCACTGTCCTTTAAAGAAAGCAACAAAATAATCTCAACTGAAGTATTTGTGGCCAGGTTCTCTGAAGCTGGCACACAGAGATGTAATTTATACCTTTCTGCGCCAGTGAATTCCCCCAAGCTGGAGGGGAATGAGGATTCTTACCCAGAGTTAGGGAGGAGTACTAACAGCCCTCTGTTATGCATTCTTTATTTTTTTTTTTTTTTTGTGAGAATTGCATAGGAGCAAGAACTGTTTGAGGTTGTACTAAATAGGCAAATATGGACCCTAAGGATATACACTACCCCCAAACTTTAATATCTACTTTTTAATAACACTCTTTCTTTTCAGAGAACTTCTAAACAGAGAGCAGCTTCTGAGACTGCTTAGGGAGTCAATGAAGTCTCTAACAACCACCAGCCATGGATGTCTATAAAAGGTGGATAATGTGTTATGTACTTGTCCCTGAGAATTTAATCTCTCAGGAAGTGTCTCCTGTCCTAGAAGTCTGACAGCCTTACCAGCACCAGACTGTTTCCAGTCTATTCTAGCAGGTCTAACCCAAAGCTGAGTAAGTTACACGTGGAAAACATGGAGTCCTTCAACATGAGAACAAGTAAATTTTGCCAAATGACCTGAAATCTTTGCAAGTTTGAATTCAGACTGGTGTCACAATGCAGTAACAGAGGAATTGCAGCTCAGAAGAGCTCCCATCCCAGAAACTGCTTTACATAATACAAATGGCAGGAAATCACCATCCACAAAACAGCCCCGTTGTCCTTTTGCTGCAGCAGCTGGCACTGGGAGCACAATCTCAAAGGCAAACTGTGCTCTGTCATTATTTTACAACCACACAGTTTAGATTCAGGTGTGCTCTATTTGAGGCCACAGGTAGAACCAGAATCCCTGGCTAGCACTTCGGATTTCTTGCAAGGACTTTTTGGCCAGAAGTAGATGCCGTGTAGTGTACATGCAATAAAGCAGAAACTTTCAATTAGTGTCATCAATATTGTGTATCCACAATAAATCTCAGGAAGTCTGGTATTTGCAGGATGCAGTGGGCTGAATACACTCATATGAGCAGCACAGCCCACTGTCACCTTTTACCCCTTTTACAGCTTACAGGCCTGTGTAAGGAACAGGAACTCTGGTCAGGCTTCTGCATGTGCATTAATCACAGGGAAATTTACAGTATCCTTGGAATCGGCACAGGGAAAAATTTGCAGGAAGAAAATCTGTCAAGGAATGTGCAGGGGACAGCACAAGAATATTTGGTGGTGAAGAAGAATACGTGGTCTTTGTTTATAATGCACAAATAAAAATTTTATTCCTGAATTCCTGTTTTTTACATGACGCCAGATTTTTTGGAATTGTGCCCTTTTTTCTGCTCCCACATCTCCTATGCTATCAGAATTGTGGAGTTGTTACTTCATAAAGCACAAATACCTAACAGATAACAAAAGCCAGGTCTCGAGGTGCACTCAGATTCATGCATTATTTTTAACCTATATTTAGTAAATGGACTGTATGACAATAATTTAGGCTCAAATAGTGCAGGTATGAAACACATCCACCTAAAGGAAATCAGAACCTCAGTTCTGAGTGTTTTAATCCACATACATGTCCCATACATGCATACAGGAATTCCTGCATTAGTCATCATGAAGTTTTCTTTAAATGAAACTAAACCTCGATCCCAACATTATTTTCCAGTCTACATTAGTTCTTTCCCAGTCTACATTAGATCTACATTAGATTAGATCTTAAAATAATTTAAACACTGTAAATCATTCTTTTGTTTTGAAATGAGATCTTTAATTATGGCTATAGATACTTATTAAACTTCCTAAAAATCCAAAACATCCTCTTTAATACACCATGAGAATAAATCTAGAAGAACAGCAAGTTTTCTGGCTTCAGTGTAGCAGGCAGCATTCATTCCACAAGCACTGGAAGAACCATCACCTTCATCCAATTCAAGGTTGTATTTTATCTATATCTTCTAATTAAAAGAAAAATAAATCTCAACTCTTTTCTCAGTAACACTTTGCACAGTACAACTAAGTGGAAGCAGAATAATTTCCGTAACATCTTTAATGGAAATAATCTGATTTCTAAAGTAGTAAGGTTAGAAAATACTTCTGTAGTAGAGGCAGATTTATTAATGATACTTTATGCACACTAATTTATTATTCCCTAACAGTTAAAATCTGTAAACTTTTAAAGGAAAAATGTTTTGTTCAAAAGTTTAGCTTTGTTAAAAAAAAAAAAAATTCCTTCTTGTCTTTATTACAGAGAAAATTCTTGTGACTCAGCCTGACAGTCCTTATTAGTACAACACACATTTGTTACTGTTTTCTTTTGATGTAATCTTCCTAAGAGGAGGAGGAACTGTATTTTAACAGCTATCCAAGGGCATATGTCATAGGCACAGAGCACAGAATTTATGCCTGAATATAGTCTGAATCTCATCCATAACTCTGATTTGCCTGGGAGAACAAAGCATTTCATTGTGTATTCAATAATGGTTTCAGCAATCTTATTCACACATTCCTTCCTTTCTTAATCAACAGAAACTGGCTGAATTCAAGATGCATGACTGGGGTGGGAGGGGGAAACAATGCCAAAGCCTATACTTTTGAAATCACCATTTTCTTCAGAGCAAGAATCTCTCTTTAAGAATCTCTGTTAAGAATCCCTTAATGCAACACTTGTCAGGCTATTTTGCACCATGTCCTTTGCCACTGAACTTTGCTCTGTTCACTTTTTCCACCCTGTCAGCTGGCACGGTGCTGTGTTCATGCCTCTGTTGCTCCCGGTTCCAATAACTGAACTCTCCAGGGATCATAGTGCACAGTTTAGGAAGCACTGTCTTGTGCAAAGGTAAAAGGTCAGAACACACACCTGAAAAGCAGCAATTTTGATCTGACAAAATACTCTGTACATTCTGGGCATTCTTTTCAATTGTATTTCCTCGTGCACATTGTAAACAGAAATTAGGGCTGTAAAATAAAATAAAAAGTGCTCAAAGTTGTGATTCCTGATGCTGTACTTTGTAATGGCATCTAAATCCAAGTCTATCCATTTATCATCTAATTTCTTAATTATGTGTAATATAGTTAGTTGTATCTCTAAGAAGCCTGCATTCCTGAGGGGTGTGCAACAGGAATGCACAAAATGGCTGTTTTATAAAACACACTGTTATATGAAATCATCCTTTCATTCGTACATATTTCTTGGCACTAGAGCTCAGTGAGGATGTTTAAAACATTTTGTGTATTTTAAATAACTTTTGCTAAGAAATGGAAGAACACCTACCTGAACATACGCAGTCAAACGTTGTTTGCAGATGCATCGATGTAACTGAAGACAGAATTTACCCACTCCTTCCAAAGTTACTATAAACAGGATTTGTTGACACAATAAGGTCTGGGACTATACAGGTCTTGCTGAGTTACAACATGTACTGTTAGCAGACTGCATCTTTTAAGCATACTAATATTTGTTTAAAACAGCATTATTTGGTCAATAAAACATTCAAGACTGATATACAATAAAGTTGAAACCAATGCTTTTAAATTTTATTTTCAGGTCTGAAGTAGAGAGTACAAGCTTGTGTATGCTTTCTTACTGATATTACATGGCTGAAATCTGTCAGCTGTTCACATGCCATATTAATAAATATACCCAAATCATAAAGCTTTAACTGTATTTGCACATTGCTTTTATTACTAGACTGTTTTATTCATGTTGGCACAGATAATCCATGCAAGGTAATTACTCACATCTCATAAACCACACAACATTCTGTTCTGAAATAACTAGGAACTTAGGAAAAAATATCTATCTAAAAGCAAGGGCACTTGTGGCATCAAGTCAACATGTCAAAATATTATAAAACCTAGACTTCTAATATATGATCAGGCAATAAACCACTCAGCTTCAAATTCTGATGTTTATAAATACTAAACAAATTAATATCCACTACCAGGAGACAAGTATTGCAAACAAACATTAGTGTGCCCAGCATTAGACACTAATGAATGTGTTCAGTGCTGTGGACATTCACATTATTAAACATAAATACAAGTAATCTTTAGCAAAACATTTCACCCAAAGTACTGACCACTGAAGGACCAATAGAAAAATATTTTTCCTTGTTTTGAATTGATTTTAGAAATGTGTAATGTGTGAATCCAACATAGTAAAAACTAATTAAAAAAAGTCCTAAGACTGTTTTTTTTGCCCTCGTAATAAAAGTTGCCTTCTTTGGAAACATTTAAGTTACTCTGCTCTGCAAAAAGAACGCCAAAAGAGAGAAAAGCATTAAAATAGCTTTTGAATCCTTCAACTGAAAAGTTACTGAACACTTTTTAATCAGATAAAAGACTGATCTTTTTAATTGATCATTCAGAGGTACAGTATCTTTGTTTTATTGGGTAAAACCTCACATTAATTAGAATGAAAAGAAATATTCAGAAGAACTTGGGACTTATCCCAGGCATCTATTACAAGACATAAAACATAATCAAGTACACATTATTCATCTTGCATATTTTTGCACAACACTATTTCCAGTGATAGTTAACAGGCCATACTTTGAATTTCAGAGATATATATTATTATATATATGCATTTTACCCTCTCCATATCACAAAGGTGACATGTAGCAAAGAGTATCAGCAGTTATGTGGTATTCTACCCCAGTGAAAGTTAAAATGCTACATTATCATTCACAAATTTCTGGTTCAGATATGTGCAGAAATTGTATCTCAATATAGATATCCAGGGCGGGTACGTGGATTCCCTATTTTTGGACCACATTATGAAGCAGCACAAGTCATAACAGGAAATTTTTATTACATGATAATCCTCAGGGTATCTCTGTTCTTCATTCAGAGATATCGCTGTACCTCATATAGTGATATGTAAACTAGCTTTAATCTCACTTGCTCAGACACCAGCTGGAGTCAGGGCATGTGCTACAGTGCAGGTTCTCTGCCCAAGGAAATTTTCAGGACTCTCTCAAGCCAGTACAGCTCCCGCTGAAGTCTGTGCTGCTGCATTTTCACTGCTGCCACTCTGCAAGCCAGCTCAGCTCTGCTCACGCACATTGCATTCTCTTTCCTGCAGTCCAGACTTCAGATTTACCAGACTGGATCCTTGCTCACCCCTTCTGTACATATTCAAACCATCTCTCTGAGCTATTGGGAGCTACTTGTACCCTAATTTCTTACTTCAAGCCCTTTCCCTGACTGTAGTGAGTGCCCCCCTGCCCCACCCCAACTCTCTGACATGCCAGCTTGGTGAAACTGGTACCTGGCTATTCCCCCCACCAACCCCAGCCTCAGGAAGGGCTTCCCATCTCCTCAGTGCCTCATCTCTTCCCACTCAACCAGAGGCCTGCAGAGCCCCTACACTCTGGCTGCCACAGGTGCTCTACCTTATCTGACCCCAGCCTCCCCTCCCCACACAGAAAGCCCCGTTTCCCACACCCCATCCCATGCCAGTAACTCCAGGCTGACCTGGGCCACTTCAGCTGCCAGGCTGGGATTCCCAGGAACCTGAGGAAGTTCAGCCCCAGCCATGCTGCCTGCCAGCAGCTTTTCACAGACTGTACTCCCTAAGCTGCAGCCCAACATCTCTGACCAGATCCTAAAATGATTTATCCTTCATGCTGCCAGTGAAGAGGAAGCTTACAGGGACATGGAGGGGGAAGGTGGAGGGGAGAATGAGACACACACATAGAAACACATGCAGATCAGAGGTGAAAGCCCTCATGAAATTCTCCTGAGGCATCCATCACAAGCCCTTCCCATGGAGCCTGACTCCCTGTTCTGATGTTGCAGTCAGAGACCAGTCCCAGTCAGTGGCCAACACACAAATCTGCCTAAAGGCAATCTTCAATGCAGTCTCAGTACATAGTATGCTGATGTGAAATCGCTCAAATAACAGACAATAATAAACAGCATTTTGTTGAATGGCACCGAAAAATGAAAAGGAAATGTAGAATTTTCTCACTGTTGTGAATATGTATTTAAGGAAGTCAAATATGAGTGGAAAAAAATATTTAACTTCCATAATTACGATTTATTCTTCTGGGGAACATTATGAGCTACATCTTTGGATTTTGTCATCTATAGGACCATATTCACACCAGCCCAGCACCAACTGAAAACAGAAAATTTGCTTGCTTATAGAAAAAAAATAGCTTTGCATGTAATGTATTAGTGTTTTAGAGTAATTCATGCATACAAAAATCTGACCCTGTAGCAACTCAGATCAGATCACTGCTAAGATCAGTGAAAACTAACCTACCTACTGAATAAATATAGGTCATACATGTCAAAACTGCCACAGGCAGTTCAGGTTGTTATTTCTGTCCAAGATGCAGACTGCCTGCAGCTAACTTAACTCTTATATTAGAACTCCAAATTTCATTTATTGCTCTCCCAAGCTTTGGATAGTTTTTCATCCCTTAAAAGACACACCAATTTCCATGAAATGGGCATTACCCATAGGAGGGACAAGACAGACAATGTTATGTAATTTTTTGCTACTCAAAACACAAGGTAAAATAGGTGCAGATGGCACCAGCATGTGGCCCACAGAAAGCATCCTCAGCCTCAGAAGTACTAATTCAAAACTGTCAGTACTGCTAGCTGTCAACACACACATCGTAATTCTCACTTAAACGAGTTAATAGAGCTTGAATGGTGATCAGACTTTCCATCTTAACTCCATCAGACAGAACTGCTGTCTCCAATATAAAAGTCATTGATATTCAAAAATTCAAAAGTATTATCAGTACTACACGTATTGCTCATTTGAAAAAAAAAGAGTTTTATAAATAACTGTTCGAACAACTTGAAAGTTGTTCTCAAGCTATTAGGAAAGATGCCTGTTTGGTTGTTAGAAAAGATGACTGTATGGTTATCCTAATTGTTGGAACATAGCTACTGTTTTCCAATGGCAAATACTGCTACAATTCACGATGTGTTGCATTTAAATGAAGGAAAAGAATAAACAGTATGTGCCTCCTGCCTTACGAATTTTTAAGCAACATTCATTTACTATAGGAAAAAATGCCTTTTTCCTAATTATGTGGGATAGAGTAGGGAATTTTTGCAAGCTCTCTCCCACAACCTAGCTGTGCTAGATGGATGTGTTTCTTCTGTGTTCACCAGCGTGAAAGTCCAGATGTAGGTTCCTACCTCCCTCTGATATCAGTGGGAATTAGAAACCACAGCAAGTTTGAAGCTATTTTTTCCCACAGGAGGAAAGGAAAACTGGTTTTGAATTAAAAGCTGGCCTTTCCAGCCAGCTCTATTCCATTCAATGTAAGAGCAATTCGGAGAAAGCCAGTTGTCCTTTTCCATTATGATTTGAAAGTGAATTATCTACTGTGCACATAGAAGTGCCAAGTGCACGAGCAAGGCTGACCCAACCATTTTATTTTCAAACTGTTGTGGATTGTCACCTAGGCTTCCCAGCTACATATGGATTCAAGGCAGACTTGTTATTTGGAAAGAATCTAAAATATCTGATGCTATGAGGTAGCACCACAACATAATGGAATAGCACTCACTTTTCCTAGAGGAAGCCCTAATCTATTTATTTCCCTTTGAAAGCTGCAGCCCTTGGTTCTACAGATGACTGTACATATGGCACTTACTCATTCTTGCTGTGAAAGAAAATGACTTAGTACAGAAGTATTTTTCCAGTTGTTTTTAAACACCAGTGTGTGGTCTAAGCAGTAAAACTCCTGTGAGTAGTTAACTTTTAAAACTATATTTGTACATTACTTTTTATATTAAGGTTTTTAGTTAATCTCAGTATTTCCCCCAACTGTTGCTCTAATAATGGACTAGTTCATTAGTTCATTTGGTTTTGACTGTTCATTCAGTAGGTTTTTGTATGAACTTTGCAAAAAGCACGTTCTGCACTTATGAAAGAGGATAAAGTTAAATTTGAGAAGTACCAACTTCTAGCTTTTACCAGGAGAAATGCTAGCCATGGTTATCAACTTTATGATTGCCCAGTTAGTCATCTGTTTTACCCCAGCATAACTGATTACCAACTCTTCTTTTAAACATTGATGGCATGAGCATGCTTCTTGCACAGTGGCTTATCCTTCTTCGAGTAGAATGGCTGACCTTCCAAATTCACATGGCATACCTAGAATTAATAATAAATACAATCAGGAATAATTAGGGGAAAAGAAAAGAGAGAAAGATGTGACTATCAATTTCAACTGTATTGCTCTTCTGCCCATGCATTTCTTTGGTAGTCTTTAGGAGTCATGTATTGATTTGCACTTGATTTAACCCACTGAAAGAAATAAAGTTAGGTCCTTAAAAAGACCCCGGCTGTGAGAATTACATATTAACAACATATAATAAAACTATCACTTTCGCAGAAAACCGGGTAGCTAAGGCAAATGAACAAGCCCAAACGAACATGAAATATTCAGAGAAAGTGTCTTTATAAGTGATCAATATTTGTAAGTGATTAAAAGCTGTTAGCTTGTGAAGGAAACTTGCTTAGTGTTCCTTTTATGTTAGAATTTCCAAAAGACTTCAGTTTTCACAAGACACTTTTTTGCAAAGCTAGTTTAGCTTCAGATATTTATAAACATTTCTATACTTTCAACTATTCTACCTAAATTTTAGACTTAAACAAACATTAGAAATTGTCACTGTCGGTTTGGTGTGGCCAACATACTATTTTTAGCTAATTAGAGATTCTAGATATTATTACCTTAGGAATAATACGTTGCAGAGTTGCTCAGTGGTATTAGAACCAGATGAAAGTACTGTTTATCATATGGATTTTTCTGGTTTGTGTGCAGAGTGTGGGAATATGGCCACACTCTAGAGCTGTGTGCACACCACAGATCGATGAGTTTGACCAACTTCTATGCTAATTACTATTCATGCTCTCTAAACAGACTTCTTTTTGCAAGTTTCAACAAGCATTCAGCATGGAAATACAAACTTCACTGCTTTGTAAGTAAGATTATGGTTATACTATTCAGTATGGTGTTAATTTATTTTCAGTCTTGCTCTATCTTTATTTGGCAAACACTGGAAAGAATAACAGCAGTAGTGGTTTGTACTGCTGTATGTGCTATCTAAAACTGGACGTTTTATTAGAAAACACTCACTTATGATGGTCAAATTTCATAATTCTAGTAAAAGTTTATGGTGGGGAAGAAAGATTACTCCCATCCTTCTCCAAATGTAAGTAAAGAATGAAATTCCATCCCTCTGCATCCTTAAGCATATGTTAGTTATTCCTGCTTTCAGGTTTTCTGATGTTACTACACAATTTAGGAGTATAAAGAAATGAGATAGCATTTGATGTAGAACCTACAGCACAAATGAAGCAGGTGTCATGCCAAGTGTGTCCAAGAGCTTCAATGAATTTATCTCCAGCTTCAACAGGATAATCACAGCCATGACATTTTGTGCTGAACAAAGCAATATAATCTGAAATAAAACAAAAAGCAAACTTAGAACAAATTCCTAACATAATCATATTAAGTCCAAGAGAAATGGAACATTTTCAGACAATGAACATTTTGATTGTTTTTGCTCAGTTTCCTACCACATTTATTGAAACACTCCTACTGAAATTTGCTTCTCTTCTTTCATAATTTGAATACAAATTCAGTCCAGAACCCCGCATCAGTATGACATTTATCATCACAAATGTAAAAGACAAACAAAAATCCATGGAATTTGAAGTTATGTTTCTCACCTTACTTTCAAATTAGCTTTAATATATGTGGAATCTATTCATAGGACAAACATGGTTGTACAAAAGAGTCTAATGACAAGGGAATGTTACAAGTTTCCATGACTGGATTTATGTTCTTTATGCATTAAGAGAGAACATTATGGAAACCCCACACTGGCTGATTAATACAGCTTTACTTTATCAAGTGTGATTTGGAAAGGCTTAACATTGAAAAATATTAGTGGAAATTCCAAAGGTATATGGAATTCATGAGAGTCATTAGATGTTATGACAAAACATCCAGTTTTAAAGGATACTTTGTCAGTCAGGTTGTATGGTTTTTACTCTTCACCAAGAGCTACTCTGACTTGTAAAATTTGAATTGCATAACCATAAGGAAGGAATCTCCAGAGAGAAGTAGGCCAGGAGCTCACTGAATGCACCAGGGGAACGTAGAGGAAATACCACCTAACCTCCTTCCTGACTGTGTCAGGCAACTCATTTGCATGGCAAGTACTATTTTGGGAAAACATGGCCTTTTCCTTTCTTAGTTGGCAAGAAGCAGTTTGTTTGTTGCAGCAGCCAGGAAGCAAAATCTGCAGCACCATGTGTTGCACATCTGTGCAGAGCTATCTTTCCAAAAGTGTTGGTTGAACAATTCTAGCGTGAGGCAGCAGCATCAGAGGTCATAGCTCCAGCAACTCAGTAGAGAGATTGTGGGCAGCCCTAGGAGACTAATTTTTCATTTCTGGTGAGCAGAATCTACCAAGGAGGGGAGTGGAGCAGGGGAGAATGTGCAGGAAAATAAAGTAGCATAATACATAAGGGAGAGAAGAGAGAGAAGGCATTGTGGACATTGAGGCAAAGAGCAGCGCTCTGCCAGTCTCTCATATAAACTGGAGAAAAATACAGAGACAAAAACATTTGTGTATGTGGAGAGTGGAAACAAAATCCATGCTGGATGGGTAACAGATATCATTTTGTTCATCAACTGCTTTATTCCTATGTTCCATGAACATGAAGCACACAATTACTGTGCAGAACTGTCAGGATTGCCATACCTTTCTCACAGTAAGGTTCCCCGTCCTCCATGTGGAACAGGCTATTCCCAAATGGCTTCTTACAAGCAGCACAGACAAAGCAACTTGTGTGCCAAGTCTGTCTTAGGGCATGCATCACTTCCTGTAAAACAAACAAACAAACAAAAATCTCAAGCAGAATAGCCAGCCCTGCAACTTCCTCCTGGAGAACAAACACAAGGCAGAGATGCTCTAAATTCTTCCCTTCTGTATCAGCCAAGTCCCCTCCTCAAAAGAAAGAATTATGACAGAAATTGGGCTCCTTTTGGAAAGAAAGAGGAAATAAGACTGCAAGCTTTCTAGAACAATGTATTTGCCAAAGTGAAACAACATGGTTCAGCCAGCAGTTTGTATCAACATGCCCAGCCGCTGTTGCAGGAGAGATTCTGCACAAAGGTTCTGATTATTTTCTCCTTTGTTTTGACACCACCAGTATGAACTCTCCAAACCAAGAGTATGATTTGTTAAATAAATTTTAAAGAGTAATTTTTCTAAGACCAAGAACAAGTGGTGTAAGTCTGTTGTTTTAAAATAATCTAGATTATGTAGTAATTTCTTTACACTTCTAACAAGAATAATTCACAAACTAATGTGAAAACCTGAAAAATAAAAGGAAAGGTTCTCTTAACTTATGTGATTAGTAAAAATGAGTCTGCATGTCTGTTCCTAGGCCATGTGTTTATCACATAAAAACCTAATTCTGTGCAACTGATGTTGTCTTAAGATGAATACATCTAGATTTTATCAGCGTCTTACTTCTGTCCAGTATGGAGAAATTTCTATTACTGCTTCATTCTTTTGTCATACAGAAGTCCTCCAAGTCCAAAAGCTGCTGTTCTGGGCTCTGATACACACCTGCTTGCTAATTTGTCAATCTTACGTGTACCCAGGATGATGACAGTGTATCTCTGTCAAACAGTCCAGATTTCAAAGGGCCAGCTGCATAACTGGTGTAAATTAACTTTGTTAACTTCAGTGAAACAGCATTGATTTATACCAGCTGAGAGTCTAGATCCTATTTTATGTTGCTTCCAATTATACACATAGACTCTGATTCTCTTTTAAAGGTTGTTTTTAATGTCCATTGATTATGACAAAATGCATTGAAGTCCTCTTCCATGCTTTCAACCCAGTGAATAGACAAAATAGTCTAATTTAGATTTGCCATATATCTCATTAGAGAATCACCATTTGAGATTCATTGACTTCTGTTACTGTTTGCAAAACAACTATCGCTGATAAATAGGTTTGGATCCATTTATGAACCTCAGTGAGGTAAGAAGCAAAAATAGCTTAAGAAATCTTATTAATATAAATAGAGGCAGCTGGCATCTTTGCTATTTTCCTGATGAAAATCCATAATGGGAAACTGATTTGTGCCAGCATTCATTAGGTAGGTTAAGTCAGCACTCTGCTATAAATGACTCCTTCTGCCGCAGCAGCAAACGAGACTTGGTTGGAGCCAGAGGTTCACAATCAATGTCTGATGCTGCTACCCCTAATTGGAAGTTGCAGAGAAGAGCATCTGTAATGCCAACATTTAGACAGATGTCAAAAGGTGACAGCTAAGCAGCGAAAAACCAGTGTGGGACTCCTTGCTCCTTCATTTGAGAGGATCACGTCATACATCCACTACTACTGCGTGCATAAATACACTGCTGAAATTATTGATGGTATTCCAACCTCACCACCATCTAAGGTATGTGGGGAGCAAATTAAATTGTACATTCACTTGTACACGAGTCCTTTAAGACAAAAGTGGCATGTATTTTTGGCTTTGTGGAATTCAGATCTTTGTATTTATTCTGTATTTTCTTAACTATAAGAAGCCAGCAGAATTCCTCAACAGCTGTGCTGCTAACTGCCAGTGAGGTGCATCAAGAGCAATGGGCCTCTTCTCAACATCACTGACTTCTCCACTGAAATTTTGACTAAATCCTGTGTAAGAAATAAAAATGTGGTTCAAGTCTCTTATTATAAATGTAAGCAACAGAGAGATAAAAGTAACATAGTGTGTATCAGATAGCAAAACACTATCCAGAAAGTGTTGCTTGTTTTACACTCACTGAGATGGAAACTGGATTACACATTCTGTCGTTGAGCTCAATAAGGTACAGAAATATCCAAGACTTCAAATGGATAAAAATTATTATAAAATATATGTTTCTCATTCTGAAATATTCAACAAGCTGGGAAATAAGTCTTAAAAGGACAAAATAATAAAACATCTACATCGACTGCTTACAGTCTAAACTATTTCACTATTTCAGGGATCCATGCAGTTGCAGAAAGGGTTAATCTTGTTCTCTTACCCCCATAATCTTAGTGTGGCATCTGGCACAGGTTGGTGCGAAGAACTGTTCATAGCAGCGCTCACAGTACACACTGTTCTGCTCCTCCACAAAGCACATATCGGCCAAGGATGTCTTGCAGTAAGCACAATTGAATTCTTCTGGGTGCCAAGAGCGACCCATGGCTACCAGGAAAGGACCTCTGGAAACAATCATAATTATCTTATTTGTATTGCAAAGAAAAGGCTGAATGACCCTGATTGCAAACCCACTTTGTCAGACACCATGTACATGTGTAAGAAGCTACTTGAACTATGAGGTATGTATTAAAATAACATTCAGAAGCTTCAACAGAAGTGGTCTTTTTCAAGACCATTACTCAAAACACACTGCTAATTGGTTAAAACATTTCATTATTGTTTGGGCTCATGCACTGCATTTACAGACAACTGTTGGAAAAATCAATTGTATTCATATCTGCTTAGCTATAAGTGGTCTTTGCAAGCAGATGCAAAGACAAGAGGAAAAGGGCAAAGGCACAGAAGATAATGCTACTATTTGAGAGCATGAAATAACAGGCATATTTCCAGCCTTACACACCCAAACCTCACAACAGCTCCTGAAGCCTCCTGCCTTCTTTCCATCTGAGAGCACTGCATGCGGCATGTTCTAGAAATGTCAGACTATCAGGTGACAACTTGCTGTTTCATTATGTGGAAGACACATTAAATACATTTTGGTGATTGACTCTGGTGATTGTAGTTAGATACAGTGATTATTACTGGAATATTTCCATTTCAGAATATATTAAGGGGAATAATCAGCAGGTCCACATCACCAAACCAGCTCCTTTTAGTGGGGAGGACTGTCATTAAACATGGATTACCTAAAGTTGGATAGCAGTGCTCAGGCTAACAGTAGGCACAGGTCCAGCAGAATGAATTGGGAGAGGAGAAGGGAGAGGCATGCTATGAATCATTGGTAATGGAGTGTAGGCATTATCTTTCTCCAGACACAAAAGCAACAATTACATTTGGCTGCTGTTCCAAAATGATGCCTCCTTCCTTTTCTCTCCACAAATCCCCCCGCCTCTGCCCCCAGCCCCCCAAACTCTCCCAATGAAGCTGCATGAACCTCCTTCAAAGGATTACCTTAGGACCAGAAACCTGTTTAAAAACAAGCAGGGATTTGCTGCAGCATCCAAGAGACAAACAATTAGCATGTGTAACTTTGCAGTGATAAAAAGTGAACCACACAACAATAAAATGAGCTCTGGAAATGTTAAATTAATGAAGCAGACAACAGACATCCCTGCTGGGTAATTTAACAGAGTCTTAGGCTCTGGTACTGTATATTAATGTACAATAACCAGTCTCTCCGATGCTTTTTTTTCTGCTTCATCCCTCTTCAAAGGCCCATGACCTTACCGAATGATGCTGTTACAGTGCCCACAGAGAGGAGTTCGGCTGCTGGCTGGGAAACGCTCCGCCCTCTGAACTGTTCCTCGGGCTAATGCAGGGGGCTGGGAAGAAGTTGAAACTGGAGACGGGTAAGCAGAAATTGAGGCCGGAGATGGCACTGGAGCACCCCTTGGTAGGATGTGCTTTGTGACAGTGGTGGTGGATTTTCCAGGTGCAAATTTCTGGGAAAAGGAGTCATCTGTTACCCAGGGAGGGCGACTCGCAGGCTCCGTGTTGGCAGGGGTGTAGGAATGGACTGGTGCTGGCGCTGTTTTAAGTATCCCAAAAGAAACCAAGAAGGATTTTAAAGTCTTTTTCTTCTAATGTCAATACAGCAACACTTACCAAAGGGTACTGCATGACACACATACAATAAAAGCTTCAGATGATACTTAATTATGGCCTGTCCCACTGTTGCTCATTTATTCTGGGCTGAAGCCAAGGGTATCAGCACAATCACTGACTTTTAATCCACATGCATTACAGAAATCATTGCCTACTGGCTTTTACAGATTTTATGGACACCATTGTCAAGATCATCTCTTCATTTTCTAGTGGGAATGGATATGACAATTTTGTGATAATTTCAAAGACTGATGTATATTCTATTTAAGACAGGTTAAAAATAGAAAACCCAGGTAATATAGTAAAGTTTTAGATGGAATTCCTGAGAATTTCAATAAGTTATGCTTAACTTTTGGTCTCACTATATTAATTAAAATACAACATTTTCTACAGACGTTACTGTTATCTATTATTTGTAGGTTTGTTCCTAGGTTTTTGAAAAAAAGCAGGCTCCCACAGGGAACACAGAGATAGAGAGCACTGGAAGCAATACTGGGAGCCAATTCAGCTCACATGACCAGCAAGATGAAGCCAACAGCACTTAGAGGAAGGCCAGACTTGCGGTTATGACTGATCTCAGTTCAGTTCTTGGCCCTGCCACAAACTTCCTGTATAACTTTGAGCAAAGCAAAGTGTCTCTGCGCCTCAGTTCCTGTGTGTAAAACAGAATATTATCCTTTCTCTCTTCCACCCTTTGACTAGCACATAAACCCTTCAGTGCAGTCTGTCTCTGTGTTTGTGTGCACCAGGCTCTAATGTTGGGTGGAGCTTTAGCACATTAAAATAAGCAGGAGCCAGGGCCTGCACATACAGACAAGTTTTCCCACTGCCCTGCTCTTTTCAAAATGTCAGATCTTGCATTGTGTAGGACTGAAGTTACTGCCCAAGAAACAGGCTCCCTTTGCCAAGTACAGGAGCATTAAAAGCAGTTTCCCTTTGCAAGGAAAACAAAGAGAATGACTGAAAAGAAACTTGGAGAGTTGAAGTGTTTTGCCCAAATGAGAGAGCACAGATTTGGGAACAGAAGCCAGTTCTCCAGCAGTCCAGGTAAACATCCTGCACAGTAGATCCTGGCACCAAGAAAATGACCAAATACAACATGTACAGGTTTAAGGGGCTTGCAGGCAGAAAGGTATTTCAGCCAAGAGGGTTCCGAATGAAACATGGATCTTTCTGAATAATTAAGGGGTGAGAAGATTATGTTTGACTTAACACCCCTCCCTTAGCCCACAGCCTGCCACATAATAACTTACACTGATTATTGGCAATTCACAGGTGCTTAAATTGCATATACCATATACCAATACCCACTGTGATCACCCTTGTGATCTTTTTATTGAGGTCAGAGTCGAATCTAGTGCATTTTCTTGATAAAAATTTCTTATGGTACAGGATCAACAATGTTTCTGCTTCATAAAACTGTATCCCACCTTAGCTTGAGGCTTCTTTTTTTTTTTTTTTTTTTAATTTTTTTTTTAACTTGGAAATGGTAAACAGTATTTAAAGATTTCAGAACAGAGTTTGTATGCAATCTTTTTAGATCCTGAGGCGGTTGCTATTTATGTATTACGGTATTAAGATAGGCAAAATTAGAAGTTAATATTTCATCTCTAATTGGTGAGTTCAAAAGGCTTCCATCTATGAGGCTCTCTAATTAAGTAAGGTGACTTCTAGCTCACTTCACTACATTCTCCCTACCTTCTATTTCTTTTCAGTCTAGCTTTTCTATTTGCAGCAGTAAAATAAAGAAACAGAATAAAGGAAAGTAAAATAAAACAACAAAATAGGATTTTTTTCCCAGTTACTAAAAGGAAGTACCAGAGGAATTATTGCAAAACGACAAATGTTGAGTATTTGCTTCTGCTCTCAGTTCTCTTTTCAGCTGTTATAATTTAATTTTACAGGCTTGATTTATTACAATACATTTTCCCCTTGTGAACAAGCTGCAATTACTATTGCTTCAAAATAGTATCACTGCAAATTATTAGCAAGATTTCACTAACTTTGAAATTTTAGCAATTGTTACTAAAAGGGAATTATCTTATTTTCTTAGAACTATATCCCTAAGCTTACATGAACAACTCCTTTGTCTTAGTAGCTACTGCCATACACATTCACCTTGAACGTTTATGTATTTCAAAAAGTCTTCCAACATACATGCAGCAGAAAAAAAGGGGCTGTTTCATGCTAAAAAAAGTACTAAGATTCAGTGTATCAGAGAATATATTCTCAAAATAACAGTATTGTATGAGTTGACCATTAACTGTTAAAAAATGAATACTTCAAATAATTCAGTAACATAGCCTCTATCACCTTGTTCCTCTCAGCCCTCACATTCTCTCAGAGCAGGAAAGAATGAAAGGGATTATTGTTCTCCTGAGAGAATGGCAGCAGAAGAGGTCTCTCTTAACAGCATCAGGAACAAGCCAATTCCTTGCTTTTGGGGAATTTGGAATTCTCCCCCTCAGCTCTTCATTTATGGTCTGTGGCTATTTTCTGTCCAGACAAAAAGGCACATTACCAAAGACTCATTTAGTAAAGCAAAGATTTATAGAGTCTCAAATGCCTTGGTCACACACTGACTTGCACTGTGAGAACATTTTTTCTTTTTTTTCCCCTTTGTTAGTAGATCACATAAGCACCATTCTTTATTATTTTCAGTAACAAATTAAATTAATAACCACAACTGATTTGGCTTGTTCTACATTCAGTGGCCACATCCTTGAAGCCCCAAGTTTTCCCATATACTGGTACAGTACAGAGTAGATGACAGACAAAGCAGATGATTCTTTATAGGGAGACACCATTCTTACTCAGGAGAACTAAAAATTAAATAATGGTGTGAAAGCTGCTGTTTTAGTATTGAAGATGCTTAGGAGTCAATGTAGAGTTCATTAAGAAGTGTGGGAATTTTTCTGCCTATTCCTAAAAGAGCAGATCAGGCCTTTACACTTGACCAATTCTGCATACACAAGCAGGCCCAGATGGACTTCGGGATTTAAAAGGAAAGATCTGCTTTCTTACATTTAGGTATCACGTTACGTCGTGGTACAGAACGGGCGTTAAGAGTTATTTGGGATATGTGAAAGGCTATCCTAGTCTGGGAAAGCCTACGGGAAAGGAATACCCGGGTATGTTCTGCCATCTAGTGGGCCTTGTTCAGAAGAGAAGTCTATGCTCCATTTAAAAATGGGTTATGAAATTCAGGGAAAAGATTTCAGAGTTCACAGCTTTCCCTACTGGAAAAAACTAAAGATCTTTAGCAGCAGAAAATTTCCCACCTGAGTTAGGTTAGGGAAAGTGCAGACTGCCTGATAAATTCCATCTGAGCGAGATACTCAACAATGCAGTATCATTTTGAGACTTGTTTCAATTCATTTGGGGTTTTTTCAATCTGTCAGATTAAAATAGCCTTGTAAATCCTCTCAGTGACTGATTCAGCTGTCTCTATATTGGATATATGAGCCTGTTGATTGGTGTTTTAATCTGGAAGTTGCTGCCCCACATTTCCAAGGCAAGCCAGTCAATGACAAAGTTGGTTGAGGAAGTTTTCTAAGTGTCTTGGTGGTTTGTTTCTAAGAACTATTGCTTTTCCCATCAATGCCATTTCCTCCGTTTCTTCCCAAGTGGCAATTTCCTATTTGCTCAGGACTGCAACAGTCTTCGAGGCCAGCTCATGTTCCAAAACCACTCTGAAGTGTTACTACATCAAATATATAACACTTTAAAAAGGTACCAAAAAAAGAACCAAACATTTTCACTAAAATCTCTGTCCGGAGTCTCTCTTGTACCTGAGTTACTTTAGGGCTCAATTATGAAGGTATTTTAGAATCCCTTATGGGATATTTCAAACTCTAAACAGTACAGGGGGACTTTCGCTGCCAACTATTTAAGCCTTTATTGAGAGACAATGAGGTTCAAAAGCAGCAACATAAGGAATTGCAAAGGAAAACCAGCAATGTAAGGAAGAGCAAAGAAGATGCCCAACCCAGGAGAAAACAAAAGCCTTTCCTCTTATTCTGAGTTGAATTCAATAGCCAGCTTTGACTTTCCCAGATCCAGCCAATAATTGGAAATAGCTGCAGATGTATTTCTGTGGCAGGTTTGTATATTGAACTGGAGTTTATACTTCCCCAAATGAGCACAGGGCTTCACATCAGTCAGTGTATTTAGCAGATATTTTGACTTGCCACGGTTTGCTCTCTTCTGCATTATAGAAATAAATCTGCTGTCGTCATCTTTTCAAGTCAAAAATAATAGCATTTGCCTTGAGTGAGAACATGGTATACACTGATGCATTTAACCAAAAGCAAATGAGGAGAAGCTGAAGGTTTATTTACTTGAGACCCTTAAATAGCTCATGAGAGCCCTGACTTGACTTTTTCTACCTTTATGTCTCAAATATAAAGATCAATTGATTTGTCTGTCTGCTTTATGTCTAACTAAAATCCCTACGTTTGTTTCATTTCAGTAGATCCAGAAATAGAGCATTACAGAAGACAGAGTTTAAGACTGTTAGAATTCTTGGCCTTTTCATATTTATTTGACTGTAAAGATATAAATCAACTTTTTAATTCTCCTGCTAAGATCAGAAAAAACTTAATTTAAAACAGAACTGCAGTTAGACTTCTATTGCTGCCTCATTTTGTTCATTCAGTTTGAAGGTTCACATTTTGGTCATCAATGGTTTTAGAAGTTCAGTCCATTTGTAACACATTAATACCAAGGGAATTTAAATAATATCAAGGAGCATATTTTCCAAATGAATGAATAACCAAATATATTCCTTCAGTTATTAAATCCCTGGGAAATGAAAGAGCATTATGAAGTGCTTTAATACCTCATTCTTTATTTCAAATATAAGCCTAAGTTTGAGAAGTTCAATATATGCTCTTACCTATTTTGCAAATATTTCCTACTCAAGCAAACTCCACTTATTTTACCTCCTTCCTGAGCTGTGCATTCTTTAGCTATTTTATCAATTCTCTGGTGTCACTAGGCTCCAGTTGTACTTGGACATGAAAAAACTCACGCAGACCCCTTGTCAAGAGGGAAGTAGAAAAAGAGTGGGGCTGATGACCCCGAGCTTTTATTATATATGTTCTTAGAAATCACTGTGGATTGAAGGGAGAAATTAACATCCTTCAATCACACTGGTTAAAGGAAAAATCCATCAAACGCCTCCGCCTAGGAGAAATGCAATGCAAACAATAAAGCATGGTTAGCAAAGCATGGCTGTGTTTACAGAAAGTGCGTGAGAAACTCTTACAGAAAATGAAAACATCGAGGAACTGCAAAACTCAGGGCAACAGGCTCCTAATTGGATACACTGTTATTTTTCAAATTTAGTTCTTCTGAAAAATCAGGCCACACATGTTTTATTAGACTTTTCCCTTGCTTTTCCCTCTGTTTGTTCCACGTTTTAACTCTGAAGCAGAATACAAATACAATGCAATCCTCAATCTTCAAATAACCTGAGGCAAAACTAGCAACATTTAGTTCCACGTACGTTAATATTTTCTGATAAGTCTGTGTCCAAAATGCATGCTCTTGACATTTTCTTTTTCTAAAAGAAATGTGTGAAAGAAATTTTTTTTCTCAATCTTTTCAGTACTTTGAAGGCTCCTTACCTGGCTGGTAGACAGAGGGCTTTATGCTGGCAGTAGTAACAACTCTCATTTTTGAAGCAGAGGAAGGAGCAGGACTTTCACTGTAGCTTCCAGAAAGCGGCATTGGTGTATATGACTGGGTTGTGTTTCTGAAAGCAAAATGCAGGTGTGAACAACTTTACAGACAGCAAAAGTTACTGATCATGAAGTGACAGATCTGGCAGCGTCCAGAGCACTCCAAGAGGAATTGTCTGTGAGAACTACAGAGAGAATGCTGTGAGATTCATCAGTCTTTAGCATCGCTAAGGAAGGCTTGGACAATTCTTTGGAAAGAAAAATTAGTCAAACAAGGATTTTAAGTAATGGCAAGTTTGCTGTTGTTGTTACAGAAAGCAGCTTGCTGAGGGAATATGACAAATTTGAAACTCTCAGTTTCACATGGGATCAGACTTTAGAAAGCTGAATACAAAGTTTGTGTTTTCTGTTCCTCTGCAAACCAAAAGGCCTGGTCTTGTCTAAGATAAATCAGTGAAGGATATCTGGACTTAAAAATATACTTGCTCAGCACAATTACTACTACTACAAATACTAATTAGTGTTTATGTACTGGTATACTCTTTTCAAAAATATTTTAGTGACCTTTAAAAATTTTTCTGAAACTCTTTCCCCTATTAGGCTGAACCCAAAATTTACATTAATCTTCTTGATGTTCAGATTCACCCTACAGAAAAACATATGATATGCAATGTTATGATGCACTTTCTTGCATTCCTAGAATAAAAACATTTGCTCAGGATTCCAAAAATCAGTAAGAAACAGTTTTTCTTTATTTTATGGCTTAGCTGGTGATTCTCAGTTTGATTACAGTAACACATTAAAAAATGTGCCTCTTCCATCTGCCAGTTACTTGGGATGATTCTGTTTGTAGTGCCTGTGCTTCACAGACTGCTAAAAGAGCATCACAACCAAAGCAAGCAAGAGAGAATAAAGAAGTACAAGGAAGGGAAGCAACAGATAATGAGATGTGTGCAGTAAGAAAAACCTATTCACTACAGAACATCGTTCTTACTCACCCTGAAAACATAGTTTTGCTTTCTTTTTCCCTTCAGTTTCACTCTCCCTATGAACCAGGTCCCTGTCTATTTGCACTGACAGTTTAGGAGTTATTTCCATAGTGGGTTTGTCTATAGGAAAACATTTGTCAGCATGTGAAAAGAAGCTTTGCCAGATTATTGGTCCACCTTGACTTTACTTTCTTTAACAGTGGAAACAGATGCCATCTGGAGAAAACACTTCATAATCTTACATGGAAAACCCAGCAGATTTCTTCCAGTACAGGTAAAAAACATTCTGAGAAACGGAAACTTTCAATTTTGAATAAAATAAACCCGTCCTCACAACACAGATTTCTGCTGCTCTGACAGTGTTTCTACTATAGGTCTAGTTTGCATAGCATTGCTGCCTCAGGCTAATTTATTTTGTCTATTTAGTAAGACCTAGAAACTTAGCTATTGCTACAACAGCTATAGCTAATTATTTCTGTACCCAGTCTAGGGCTTAGGGCTGGATTTGGGTCCACTATACCATGAGTGAACAGGACTCTCCAAGATAAACTATTTTAGTGGGTTTGTATTCACTGTAAAGTCTGTTGTGAACTGTGCTGTGATTTTGTAACTGCCGAAGCTGTTCCAAGCACAGCAAATCTTTCTATTTTCCATTCTTACCATTATTTCCTGATGACACCTCCTCTGTGGTGCCTAAGACAGCACTGTGCTCGGGGTCACTGGACAGAGGCCATTGCTCCTGCCACAGCACAGGGACACACACACTGTGGGCACACTGGCTTCACGCACAGCTTTCAAAATGCCACCAGCTAAACACACCAGCTAAAGACTTGTCCTTATTTTAAAATCTGCTTTTCAGGGTAAACTAGACAGCTCAGTGCCCATATTTACAATGTGGGTTAAAAGATTTTAAAATAACGTGTCAGCCTTAATCTGAAAACGTCGTCCAGTCAGGAAAGTCTACTCCCAGGTGCACAGGTCCAATGGTTAGAAAGACTCATTTGAATCTCTCTTAAAGCACAAAGTAATTAAAGAAGTTCTGAACCAGGTTAGTAATACTTAGACTGTCATGAAGAAAAATGGTTATTCAAAATTCAAGTGTCTCCCAAATGTAATATCATAGTAAAACCATACCACAGATTTCCTTGTGTTCAGGGAAATGAAGCTGAAAAAGACGAAAACACCCGCCCACCCCCATTCATAGTACCAAAAGCATAGCAAAATTAAAAGAAGTACTGAACCCTTTTACAAGTGTATGATGCATATTAAATACAGTAAGGAAGATAAGAAGGCTTGTAAAAGAGAAATAAAGTGTTACACTACACCATTAAGGGTTTAGTGAAGTTAAAGATTTATCAGAATTTCTGCTGATAGAAGAAAAGGAAATAGTATGTGATTAAAAGAACCAAAAAAAAAAAAAAAGAAACTAGAAAGAAAGAAGGAAATTAAGAAAGAATAAAAAGATGTTGTAAAGATCAAAGATGCTTTAATGGATCAAGAAGCACTGGCATCTCGAAAAGCAGTGAAAGCAACCTTATTGAATTTATCTGTAGCAGTCAATGGCATGTGACAGGCAGCAAATTAAATACCAGCTCTGAAAACTATTAGTTGTCAGAAAAAGAAAGAGTAAATATTTCTAAGCAGATCATTTCTATGTTAACGCTTCACTAGATGCCTACTAGTAGCAATAAACTGGTTTGTTAAGTGCTTTTAAGGTAGAATAGCTGCACAAAACATTTTTATACCTCTGCTTTGACTGGTAGCTGATGGAGGTGGAAGAATGCCGGTTGAAACTAAAATGAGACAAAAGTTGTGTTTGAAAAAATATACAAGAAAGATTAGGGTATCTTGTCCTACCATGAATTTCCTATGAATAAGAAGTGCTCTTAAGTGCTAAAGTAAACAACATGTACATATTTATAATCATATAAGATGAGTATTACATTTTGTTTTCTTATTTAAGCAGGGAATCACAGTGAAACCTGAAGAGTGGTAACATCAGTCAATGAGCTGAGTATATTGTTCCATAAGTCACTCTCATCTGGTCTTGTTATTTGATTGTGGAACCCCAATTATTTTTATTAACACACACACCAAAAAAAAAAAAAAAAAAAGGGATTTCTCTCATTGTCATAAGTTTAAATTGCATCACATCTGAAAAGCAAACCTTAAATGAACCAGAGGCCAAAGATCAGGGAAGTGCCCCGGTTTATGAGGCAGCTCGGACAACCCACAGAAAGGACAGGCTGGCATAGTTGAAGCAAAAACATCAACCCATCATGTTCAACTTTTGCCTTGCAGAACCCTTCTACTGCTGCAGAGTCTTAGGTAAACAGGTAAGATTTTTTTTCTTGGGGAAACAACGTAATTTCAGAACATAAATGAGTCATTTATGCAAGTACAGAAAGTACTTGAGAGCCTGCACAATGTATGATCTGAGAAACACGAGGATTCAGAATGAGCAGAGCTCCTGTCTGCAGGGCAGTGCAGGGCTACATGGCATCAATCCTATCCCACAGGATATCTGTTTCCCAGAATTGCCAGGAGTCTGCCTTATGCCAGTTATTTTCCTCACTTCTGGAGAAGAGTTTCTCTTCCCTTTCCCAGGGACACAGTGCTTGGATTAAAATCTCAAGATCAGAAGCTACACTTGACTTTTAGAACGGTAATTGTCACTCTTCCCATTGTTTCTCCTTGTTTTGAATTCCCAGAGTGCTGTCCCATGGGGTGCCCTGGATGGAATAATCCATCCCTGAAGAGCTTCAAGCTTATTTAAAACTCTCATGTTATGCTTGCTTCTTTTAAGTAAGACTGTAAGTGGAATAGGTAACAGTAAGTCAGATTTCACTGCAGATGTAAAAGTAAGAGTAACACAATCAATTAAAGATTAGTGATTTACTTCAAAACCAATCCTGTTTAGGAAGGAAGATTTTACTCATGTTAAGTGTTATGCATATGCTCACAAAAGCAAAGTCACTATAGAACTGGATCTACCAAAGTTTAAAATCAGATTTAAACAGTTAAGGATATTGATCACTAAATCCTCCCGTGTTTTCTTGGTGGATCTTTTTAAAGCATCTCAAAGAAAAAAAAAACCTCAAACACTGGAATAATGGTAAAATCTCAGCCTCATCTGCCCAAGAATATCCCCATCCTGTAAAACCGTGTTGTAACTAAGGTCATCCATATTTTATTTTGAAATAAAATTATATTAAATGCTCAATACTCCTCTGGTATATGTCAAGCTGGAACTGTTTTTTTAAGTCTGTATTTTGGCATGCTAAAGCATTGCTTGATTTCTAAATGAAAACTACCAGATGCTCAAAAATTTGAATTATAAATTAATTTAGAAGCCAGTTTTAGTCCCTTATGTTTGAATACACTAGCTATAATACACAACAGTTTTTAAAACAAACATGGAAGTAGTGCACCAAGATAAAGAATCTATTCCAGCTGCAAGACAGCCATCCGAAACCAACCAACCAAACTGAGTTTGCTTCTTGTACCTGATTATCAGGGAACCAAATTTTTACAGGTCCTACAAGTCTGTGATTTGCCCTCATGTCCCAAGGCTTGCTGAAGCACAGACAGGAATTTGCCTGTTGGTAACAGCGGGAAGCAGACAACAGCATCACACTCGTGTCATCTATTGACAAAGCAGCCGTGTATAAAGCTGATATATATGTTAGATATATATATACATTTATGTGTATAAAGCTGATATGCTGTAGATCTTTTGTCTGTGACCGAAATAATTGCCAGGTGCCAGCCAGAGGTTTCAGGAGTCTGATTAAAGCATTGCTTTCTGAAATGGACAGCTGTTTTTCCATAGATTCACAGCACCTTTGAGGTTGGAAGAGGTCTGAGGAAGAATCTGATCTATCCTGCTGAAAGCAAGGCCAGCTCTGGGGTCACACCAGGTTGCTCCATGTTTTAGCCAGTGATGTCTTGAAAACCTTCAGGAATGGAGACACACCCTCCCCAGACAACCCACTTCCTTTCAAAGGGGCAGGAAAGGGGGCAAGGGTCCATGCCAATCTAATTTACTAATTTCCTTTCAATTCAAATGTCTCAGTATCTCCAGTTCATCTTTTTATCCTCCTTACTCATTAAAATTTTGTTTCACATTGATTAGTCCATATTGGTACATAACTACAAATCAATTTATATGGTTTCTAGACCACACACTGCTTCCCTTCTCCCATTAAATGGATATGAAATTTAAGGGAAATGAAAAAAAGCTCAACCAAGAAATAGTATTAGATTAGCTCTACAACAGACATGCAAGTAGTGTCAGCAAGTACTGGCTATCTTTATAGTAATTTATTAGCTGTTTATATGTAAATTATGCATAATTGCTGCTTAACTTGTCCCTGCCCATGGAATTAGATGATCTTTAAAATCCCTCCAAGCCCAATCCATTCTATGATTCCATGATTTTCAAGGCAGGAATGAAAACATAGCTCTTATGAAGGATTTAGATGGGTCCTAAGACGTAGACTGGTGAAACATGAATAGATGTGCTCTGTCACCGAAGCTTCCATTTAATTTCATCTTCTGACTGATGGAGACACTTCAATCTTCAGCTGAGAGAAACCCTAAAATCAAGTCTTTTTTGTAGCTTAGGAGAAATAATAGGTTTTGCATGCCAGTGTTTAATCGAGCTTAAATATGCACAGTTATTATTGCTTAGCAAGCAAGGACCCTTACCTGAGTGCAAGAGGCTTCTTGAAACTAAAGTTACAATTGGTGTACTTCCACTCATCAGCAGTTAATTTTATTTCTTATGTTTTATCAGCTCCATACTGGAATTACTTCCCCTATGTAATTCCCGTGGCTGTGAACAGACAGTTTATATCCTAAAACTGAAAACTCTTCTGATGTTTTGTTCAGTAGCTATTTCATTTTTGCATTGGTTTCAGTGATGTGAAGCCAACCAAACTGCTATTAAGTACTACCTGTGCCAAGCACTTAACTGTTCTGTGATTCTCTTGAGAAAGACCATTATACTTGGTGTGAAGCCTTCAAACTTGTGCACTTTGTCCATTTCAAATGCCACCTTTGGGTAATTCCTAACTCTTTTTTATATAAAGGTAAGAGACACATGGATAATTACAAACTCAAATGTATTGCTGATTCAGTTTTTCATTATTTCTGAAGACTGTGTTCAAATGAGTCTTAAGAGCTACTGCTTTTTCCTGTAATATTGCTACTGCTTTTTCCTCTGTTAGTGTTGTTAAAATGGTATGAAAGCAGTGAAAAGCCTTGGAAGTGAGGCAGTACAGCAAGCATTCTCTCTTTCTAGTGATTTCTGTGATCCTGTGTTTTCACCAAGAAAAAAAAAAGGTCCATCATTCTCACCCAGTGTCTCTAGACAAATATTTTCATTTCAGGATGGCAAAAGCAGCACAAAGCAACCAGCTGAAATACCTCTGTTCCAAGAGGACCTTGTGGTCACATAGCCTACATCTAAAATTTAGCTGTTTCCTAGCTGGGCTGTCACGTGGAAGATAAGGAAGGGGCTATTCCTTTAAACACATCGTGCTTTTCAGTGGTCTCTGCCAAGTCAACCCCTTCAGAAACTGAAAACCTCATTTCATATCATATCAGAGAGCATAATACAACATCAAAACAAATTAGGTTAAAAGAAGAGAGCTTTACAGATATACCTAGACTGAGATGAGATAGCAGATGAAATAGTGGAAGCTGCTAATGACATGTTCTTGGGCCCATGGAAAGGCTTAGTCTGGGAAAGAGAGCTGGGGGCTGCAAGAACTCTGCAGAAGACACATAAAAGCATGAAAGCATGAACAAAATGATTTAACAGGGACACAGATCATGACATCAGAACCAAGCTCTGGCAGGATTCAGATACAGGAAGACTGCTGCATAGTTACCAGGAACAGGTTTTCTGTAGCATACATCTGCAGACTTACAGAATAGCACAACCAAGCACATTCCTACAGAACACAAGACAAAATGCACACATTATGGAAAAATTTTAAAACCAGACTCTATCAATTACTAAGAAAGACAATATTACAGGACAGGACTTTGTCAATGATACATGCTTTTATCTGAAAGATCTGAAGATGTTTGAGTCTAAATACAAGATAAAAATTTCACTATGCAAGCAGTCCCAGACAGAAGATTGTCCTATCTTAAACGAAAGTCATTGGAATGATTAGTTTAGAAGAGGCATTTTTTTGTTTGAAGCAGATACTAGGTAATACATGTTCTTCATGCTACAGTTTCAACTGAGGGATAAAAATTACTTAAACCTTATCATTATTTCATGTGGAAGTGCCTCACAGGCCAGTTCTGAATTAGAGCATAATACCTTATTCAAACCTCCTTTGCTGTCTGACTGATTTTCTTGCACTGGAATAAAACCACCGCATTCTGGTAGGTCATGGTTAGGTAAAATCTGACTAAAGTGAGAAACTAATTAGTTGGTATATATACATAATGCAAGTCAACCAGCAAAAATTAATCAAGAAGTAGAGCCAAGAGAACATTTCCAATTCCATTTATACATACCTAAAATATGATACCCCTGAGATCTCAATTATTTAAAATAGTTTATATTACTGGAAGTGTGTTTTTCCTTGGATTTTTAAAGCACACTAAAATACACATGTTTTCAGAATATTCATGTAGCAAAACCCAAAGATAAAAGAATATTAAATACCAAAAGAATTCACTCTTACTATCTCCAAAATTACTGTAATGTAAGTGACAGCTGTATAAATCCCACACATTTCCTCACAAGCTGTCTGACAGCTTTCAACATACAACTGTAACTCCCACTGTGCTACAAGTGTTAGGAATGCATGTCCTTGAAACTTACTTCAGCTCTAAGGCTAATTCTCATTAGGAAAGAAAGGATTAGATAAATCTAATAGAAATTAATTGACTTAACTTACAGAGCAAGTCAATCATCAAATGTCCACCATGTTTCACTGATATCTGCTGTGATACAGTAAGCTCAATCATGTGACTAAATGACATTTTCTAATTTTCCATTTCTTGTCCTACTGCAGAAACACTATTAAAAGAATCTTCATTCACTGCAACTATCATGAGGAGTTGTTTTGGTTTTATTACAAGTGGGGTAAAAACATTTCTAATTTTAAGCCTAGACTCGTTTTCTGAAAATGAAGTTACATTTTTAGGGCAGTTTTATTTTATTTTGCAAAGTCTATGCAAACATGAACAACATACCACAACCTCCCCCTACCACCAAAAAAACCCCAAACCAACACCCCCCCCAAAATGTATAAAAGCATATGAACCAGGTTACAGCTTTTCATACTACATTCTTAAGTTAAGAATGTGTATGCAGCATTTCCAAAGCCAGAGGGGGTATAAAGCAATGGAGCATTACCTTTGGATGGAGGAGGAGAAAGACTCTTGCACTACTGAGGTGGTGGCTGGTGCTGTCATCGGGCTGGCTGTGTTTGGAGCAGCAGCAGCAGGCTGAGGTGCTGAAGCGTGTGGTGCAGGAGCAGCAGAACTGGAAGCCACCACGGCATGCTCAACAGGGGTACTAATTCCAGTTAAATTAAATAAAACAAGAAGCATCTTAAGAAGGCGCGCATTTACACGTAGAGCATAAAACCTACTATGTTTGGATCTACAGCTGCAAACATAGTAGCAGGCTGGGTTACTGAGGGAAAAGCACAATTATGCAAAGGAAAAAAAAGACATTTGTTCAGCCTTTTCCATTGTGCAGTTCAGACTGCAAGGCAATGTTGGTCCTGCTTGACTGAAATCTACCCCAGGTATTAAACAGCACTTCAGTCCTGCTCCCACTGATGCCAGTGGTAGGAAATGTAGCACCCAGGACTGAAATGGTTGTGAAGAGCCTGTCACAAAGTCTTGGAGCATGGATAAATTTCATCAAATGTATTGAAATGAATGGTAATAATCTAGTTTTGTATCCTGTGGCCATTTAAGTAACCTACTGAACTGCTAATGTATTCCATCACCTCACTCAAACTTGAAAAGAATTACTCATCTCTTACAGACAGACAAAGGGAGCAAAGTTAGCAGGTTTTTTTAAAATCAGGGCATCACTGTACATAGTTGTCTTGTCCATGAGCAGTGGCCTAGGAACATAATGAATATATGTCTACTTCTTTAGACCTAACTCATAAGTATATTGTCACATCTCTGTGTTCTTACACATTACTCCTATCAGGGTGATGGAATTTGGTGATTCTCTTGCTTGAGGTACAAACAATGCCCAAAATACTCCTACCTGTGTACAGCAAGTATCAAATAACAAAAGAAACCTTACAGTTCCATAGCTGTTTTTTTCAGCCAACCGTGGTCCTCCAACATTCTCACACTCAGCTTTTTTTCCTAAGCAGATTTACCATCCATTGTGCAATTTTCTCTCTTTCAGCCATTCTATCTCATATTTTCTTTTGCTTCTCTCAGAAGCACTGATTTGACAAGTTCTACTCCTCAGGACCTAGAATGAGTGCTTGGTACTTCTGAATTTGTGATACCCCTTGTTGTTGAAGGAACTGTCCCATCTCCCCTGTCCTTCACCTCCTCTTCTATAGTTCAATAGTGTAGATGATGGTGTCTTAATTCAGCTGAATATTTTGTTTGATTAGCTGAAACAGAAGCTGGTTGTTATACCCACAAACCTCAAAGTTGAATGCAGCCCACAACAGAAGCAGGAAATCAGTATTTTCTCCCCTATGGTGTTTCATCTACAATTACGTACATAATAAGTGAGTTCCTGAAAATAATCATCCAGTTTGCAATTCTGGGTTTCATATCCTTACACCAAGTTTTCCAACAGTTTTGCAGAAGTTCTTCCATCATAATATGCATTTCAGATTCAGATGAGTTCTTCCATCCTGGTGCATTTTATGATGTAAATTCTTTCAATTAGCTAGCAGACTATCAATTACACAGCCTGTGTTGCAGAGTAGCTGTATGCTATCCATCACAGCTAATCTGTTACTGAATTTCAATACTGTGAAATCTTCCCTGTGCCACAGAATTTCCTCATTAAAAGCTGTGGAGTCACAGTTTCCATCTTACATCCTTACATATCTTTGATTTGGCAAACAGGAAAGGACTAAAACTATGCTGCACGTGAAAATGGAACTTAACGTATGTCTTAAAACCAAACACAAACTAGGATTTCACCTATTTTGTCTACTTGCACTGATGTGAAAGGGAATTTCCTACAGATTTCAAAAGATTTGACTTCATACCTTGAAGAGAACAGTGAACTTACTTAATTGTAACAATCTCCAAAATGTTAATCAAAATACATATTCAGTGATAAATACTGAAAAGAAAGTAAAAAACCCAATACATATGTGTGGACATGGACCCATGTGGAGACAGATTTGAATGGAACAAACCCATATAAATAAAATAAATGCAAATATATTGGAATACCTTTTAAAGTTTAAAAGAAATACAAACCTGTTTTATCTTGCATAGTGTTTGTAATATTTCTTTTTATGTGATTAAAATGTTAGAGGCTTGCTTACCTTCCTGCATGGTAGAATATGTTAATTATCAGAACAAGGAATTGGAATAAATGTAAGTGAAGTGGATGTAACCATAAAAATCAGAGTGGTTTCATTACATAAATTATATGCAGTTGGTAACATTCTTAGAACAGTTTTGTAGAAAGATCTCAAGACTAACTTAACTGGTTTTAGCTTAATAACTATAAATTTTAAATAATTTTATTTCTATAGTCAAATACAATAACCTGTTTTTTTTCTTCCTCCTCCTTTCTAGTTTTTCAGTCTGATTTCTCGTTTTAGTTCTTCAAGTGCAGAAGGATTTTCAGAACTAATAAATGTGAGTGCTGCTTCATAAAATAATCATCTATTGCAACAGCTTCATTATGATGTTATGGAGGGTTTTTTGTTTGGTTGGTTGGTTTTCAAATACAATCATTTTGTAGACTTTAAATCTTTACAGTACTTTGTATTTTAAATGAAATAGAAAAAATCAAACATCTTCATATTTGCGGTAACAAACATAAAAGTAAGTTAGGTGGATGAAAACAAACACACATCTCTTCTCAGCTGGTTTTCACTCATGAAAAGGAACACAGATCAGTAGAGGTTAAGAAGATAATAATGGTTAACAACCATAATGAGAACACAGCAACAAATGCACTCTAACATTTAAAATGTAAGTGCAGATTATACTTTTTTCTCTCGGTAAAGTCCTAAGTTCTGAGACTTTCTGTCCAAATAACAGTGAGTGGATTATTAAAGCACTACTTAGTCTCCTTTACTTAATGCAGAAAGGTTTTTCTGTTTCTAATCCTCCAACAGATCACTTGTAAAGAATCAAAAATATAGAGAACAAAAATTAAAATGGATATGAAAAAAAATCTGTTATTGTAGCATTTGTAGAAAAAAAGTGCTGGAGAAAGTGTTTAGAGAAAGCTGTAACATGGAAGGATTTTACATTTAAATATGGGAATGCTTGTGGAATCCACTGAAAATAGAGAAGTATCAGCTGCTGTTTCTCTGCTGAAGATGCTTAATGACTGTTGTCTCTGTATTGTAGTGATCCTTACGAGAGCCACTGAAGATGTAACACCCACATGAACCAGAAGTTGCTGGAATTGGAAGAACTTGGACACCTGCCTTTGAGGCAATGGGCATTTCCATCCGAAGGAGTTAGAGGTTGTTATTACCAAACCATTGCAAAGTTCCAAACTGGGTCAGTGATGCAGTTACATGGCACAGTGTACCTTTGGTTACTGGATGAAGCAAGAGGGGCTTTCTGGCCAAAACCGGCCTCCCTCTGGCTTGTACCCGCTCCAAGCCTCACAGAGCCCTTGGAGGCCACTGGCTGAGCATTGGCAGTGTTGGCATCCCTGGTGGATGATTTAGGAGGATGCCAAATACTCGAGGTCACATACTGTGGTGCATGCGCGGTACCTGCAGGCCTGGGTGACAGAGATTACAAGGGTGTTTGTAAATGAGGCATTTCCCAGGTAATAGCGGGGGTTTGAGGAAAAGACAGAATTCCAGGCACAGATGGAGCTGGAGATGATAATGATAATGCAGATGAAGTAATGACTAATCTTGGTAGTTCATTGGTTAATTACTGCTTAAGACCAGGAAAGGCTTGACAAATTAAAAAAGGTACCTTGTGTTAAATCTGGAAACCATATTGCTATGAATATCAAAATAAGCAGAGCTGTGATGGTAATGGAGGTGGAGAAAAGCTGTGGTATGACAGATCACACAAGATTAAGGCAACATAGTAGGACAATAACACCAGTCATATATCAGAAATTGTTCCTGGCAAAATAAAGTAATAGCTAAAAGAAAAGGAGATTTCAGTGAAGCGGCTACGTAGTCCTATAGAAGGTTTTACACAAATGAAACTGCTGGTGAAATGCTAACACGTGTTGCTTGTTCTTTACAATTTAATTTATATTGAGGAATCAAGGGGTTTATTTCCTTCTTTTTTATAATTAATTTAAAAATAAAAATCAATTTTTCCAACTGTTCAAGTGCCGGTTGCCATTGCTTGTGTCATTATTAACAAATAACGCTTGCCCTCAGATATTAACTCTATGCAACCTTTGTTCAAACATAAGCAGTCTTAAAAAAACCCTCAAAATAAAAAGTGGTTGCATACCGCTGAGGCAGGATTCAACAAGACAGAGGAAAGTAGTGGAATAAAATTATTTTCATGACAAACTAGTAAGTGCCCTTTCTTTGCTCCATGAAACAATTGGTCAGATTCACTCAAGAAGCACCTGTGTATCAGTACTTGGGGGTTTAATAAAAGAACTAACAGAAAACATCATATTTTTATACTTAACTGCAAAATGTGTTGAGATCCTTTGGGAGAAAACAATTCAATATGAAAGAATTTGCAGAAGGACTGTTTGAACCTCATAACCCATTGAGGATCAATTGAGAGTTGGTATAAATGTTCTTGAAAAGATAATCTTGTTTAGATTTTAAAAACATCTTGAACAGTCTAGACAAAGTTTAAAATGGACATTGTTCTTAAAAATCCATCACAAACTGACAGTAGCCCATTTCAAGTATATTCTATTAAAAACTTCTTATGTTTCAGGTTTATCAGTTCTGAGAAACATGATCCTCACCTGTCCCACATCACAGTGCATTAGAAAAAAATGCCTAATGAACCCACTTAGCTGAAGCCTCTGCTTTCATCATCTGCTCAAACAGTGATTGTTTTCATGGTTTTGAGGTAAGAACAATATGGAGAAAGTGGAGATACACTCTTAACAAGAAGTAAACACAGCACACATTACCTGTTTTCTGATGCTGCGGCAACGTTTTCCTTGTCTCTGTGAAAGGAGGGGATACAGTATGAAATAAATGCAACTGCCAGGGGTGGTAAAAACCCCCCACCCGAAACAACCAGGGAAAAAGAATACGGGTTGAGGAGAAATGTTTGGTTGCAAAAAGCATCCTAGAGTGGTTGCTCATAAATACAGTTGTGAGAAACCTCTTCAGCTTTCCAGATGAAACCCACCAGATACACAAGTTTGCTGTATGCTTCTTATCAGTTGCAAACAACTTTGTTTCAATAATAAAGTAAAAGGAAAATTAACAGTTACAAATGAGACATTGTATGTGTGTATATAATTTCGGGAATAGTTTTGACTTTAATAAGTTCCTTTTTAAAAAAGGATTCCATAATATTCCAGCAGAACATATTTGGATGCCAAACACAAGCAGTAAAAATAATCAGAGGTGCGCAGTCCTCACAGATCCAATATTTTGAAGTGATAAGCAGTTGAATGGTTAATAAAGACTTATACAAAAAGGATTTCTTACGCCTGGCATCACTTAAAAATTCTCTGCCCTATCCAAATACTAGTTTTCTCAACCTAAATTGGATTAGAAACAATTCCTTCATTGACAGTTCCTTCAGCTGGAAATCATTCCTTCACTGAGGTGAGGATTAAGTCAGCCTCAGTTTCACTAACAGAGAACTGGGCTGTTATTCTGTAAACACACATACACAGTTAAAAAATAACTGATCAGTTTAAATGCAAGCAATTGTTTATCTGTAAGAAGTTAAGACATGAGTATTTTAATAAAGAATAGAGCCCATTAGCCTTAAACACCTGAGTTTGAAATCCAGTTAGTTAAGTAATTGAGATAGTCTCACTATTTAGCAATTTAATGGGTGATTGCACCTCTTCCTATTTAAGGAATTGTGCTGAAATTTCAACAGGTTTAAAGCTGAAATATGCCAAATGAGAACACTTCTCTTAAGTGGGATCTAAAGTTACAAACCACAAAACAAATGTCCTCATTTACCCAACTGAACCTTCTTTCTGAAGCGTCCTTTGAAAACAAAAATGGAATACATGCACTTCTTTATGTGGGTTTGCTGGGCTCCAATCATTAACTTACATTATGTTTAGAAGGCTATTCTTAGTATTTTCCACACTATTATCAATAATGTGTTTATGTACTTAAATATTTACATATAATGTACAGTTACATATTCTTTCCTTAGTTCAGTTCTGATAAAGTCCTAAAAACCAATCCAGTTTAGATCAGCAAAGGCTTGGGCAGAGGTGTTCTCTACAAAGTTTTAAAACCTCTAACTAAAATGTAACCCTAAAATATATGAATTGAAGCCAGATTTTGAAACCCAGAAGTCGACCTGAAATGCCTCTCAGATGTGCCTGTCTGACTAAGATGTTCCTGTGGTCAGTAGGGAAGAGCCTGCCTTGAACAGAAATCCCCCAATGAGGTCGATGGCTCACCACTCTGAAGCAATGAGAAACCAAACACTGTCTTTATGGTAACCAAGCTGTGAGTTCACTGCAACACCAGTCACAGGAAAGCCAGGATGAAACAGGGTGCAGGAGGATGGATTAGAGACTGCACAGGTGTGGGAAGTGTTAATTTACCAAGAGCCATAATCATGCAACAACGTTAAAGAATATAGCCACGGCCTGGAAAGAAAATACAGCATTGTTTATCTCCAGTGTTACCAAATGCTCTATGAGAAATTAGAGCCAAGACCAAAAGGCAGGCAGCTGGGGTCAGGCTGAAGCAGTGCTAAGCCTCTGTTGTTACAATTAATCTGATCCAAACTTTTCTGCTCCAATAGCTGTGGCTACACTGAACAAGGCAAAAAAGGTCACTTGACTCAAAGTCACTTTGAGGTCGGGATTTCACAAAAGCTTTTTCCCCAAGTGTACAATATTGGATAACGTTGAGTGATGATGGCAGGGGAGTCGTGAAGGTTAAAAAGAGAGAGAGAAGTATAGTAAAAATACTTCCACAGAATAAAGCAAAGGAAAAGGCAGAGAGTAAAGGGAAAAAATGAGTTCAAAGGCATGTAACACTTCTGCATGGTTTTGCTTCCAGGAACTATTTCACTTCCGAGTCAATAGGAGCAATTCCCATTTGGCTACCAAGAAGAAAAGGCTCAAGATCAGATGTGCCTCTGACTGGCAATACTTGCATTTTAAGGAACGGACTATTTGATTTCTGGCCTTTACAATCAAAACATTTTTTGCTAACCAAATGCAGAAATAACTTTACTTTTGAGCCAAATACATCCCTCGGGCAGGCTCAGTAAAGTCAATACCTTTACAACATGAAAGAATTTGGCTCAGAATATTATGAGCTGTTTGTATCTCTGTCTGCACAGGCTGCTGCAATAACTGACAGTAGTGGAGAACAGTTTTGAGCTATCTGGGAGAGATTTAAAATTATTGTGGGGGATTTTTTTTGTCTGCAGTTGTTTTTAGTCCCCACTGAAATGGCTTTTGATAGAAGGGCCTCAGTCAATGACTGTTCTGAGAGAACAGTGCAACTCCCACAGATTTCATTAAATGTTGGACCTATATCTCTAACAAGACTTATTTATGCAATATACTGTCTTCCCAATTACACAGTATATTATACAGTGGGAATTATGAAATGTTTTCTTCTCATAAAAATATGCTACATGATATGGTGCTAAAGGCAGAGTGAAATTATAGAAATAAGAGTCTTTCCCTCCCACACACCAACAAGAATTACAATAGTTTGAGTAACAGAAGGCAAAATTCATTTGCAAGCCAAGCTTGTGTGTGCTATTGGATCCTAAAAATAGCCTGGAGAATCTTCAGAGAGTTTCTAATGAATGAGTATGTTAAATCTGAACTGTATGTACTGGACATTGGAATGCTTTCCCATTCTACTTTATTTTTGGGAACCGAATGCAAAAGATTCCCAAACAGGTACATGTAGCAGGCAAGCTGAAATGTGGAGGTGGTGCATCTTCCATCCACCTTCTCCTTAGTAACTGATCCAGACTCTCTCTCTTGAAAACCTCTGCTCTGTTCTGTGGAGACAGAATCATATGATGTGTAAGGAAGACCTGGTGACATAAGAAACATGAGGTGTCCTGAGGGACCACATGGTCCTTCAACTACTCTTTCAGTACTAAACCAAAGGGTGAATATTGTTATTGAGTTTTTCTCTATACTCTCAAGCAGCAAGACTATTTTTCTAATTTTACAAATGAGAGGCTAAAACTTAACAGATTTGTTTATGGTCTAAAAGAAAGTCCACAGCAGTGCAAAGAACTGAAATAAACTTTCCCGAATCCCTGATGAGTATTTAAAATATCAGCTCACCCTCTTTAATGAGAGATTATAGATTTTTTAATAAAAATATCTATTCAGTTTATGTGTATTTTACTGTATTGAGAATCCAAGAGTCTTCTGTAGAGTCTGACAGATATACAATAGCCTTTTTTCAAGGGGGAAATAGACCTACAGATTATTAGGGTCTATATTTATTGAAATTAAAAAATCTGTTTTTCTAGCAGTATAGTGTGGATTTGCAGGACTAATCAGACTTACGAAAGCTTTCATCCTTATATATATTATATATATGCTTACATATATTTATATAAGCATATTTGCCTACAAATAAATTTTCCTTTTAAGAACTAGAACTTACAAAGTAATTTTAAAAGAAATTCTTACAGGGTGCCTGGGAGTAAATTTGTGTGAAAGCTATTTTGTAATTGGCTTCCAAACATTTTTTGTCTCGAGGGCATGAGACACAGACACTATTAGAAACTGGACACTAAGCTAGATGAACTGCTCTTCTGATCCAATGAGGCTATTTCTACCTTTCTGCATTTGCAGCTGAGAATTTTTCCATGGTCAGATGACTAAGCCTGTTGAGATTGCTTGCCTTTTTTCCCCCCATGCTATATTTCTGTTACTTTAACAAAGACACCAGAAGACAAACAAAGAAATGACAGGCAGTTAACTGGAGAGGACAGAAGATGACTATCGTGCTGGTTTAGTTAAAACTTTAGCTTGGGATCACAAAAAGGGGTAGAAGAGCTAGTCTCTCTTTTTCAGCCACTGTAGTTAAGAATGTGAGCAGCCCACGCCAAAACAATTGCAATATATCCTACTAGGTCCGCTTTCCAAAAAGGGAAATACTTTTCTCACAGAAGCTATCCTGGTTTGTGCAGACAGTGCCACAGAATAGGAGAAGCATTACCATAGATCCAGTGGAAAACAACCAGCAACTCATTCTCAACACGTAGTGTGGAAATCAATCAAAGCAGCTCACTAAAATCCAAGCCAATCCCTCCTATGAATGCATTTTAGTGGCGTCTGCAGGGTCGCTGTTAAATGTAACAGTTGCAGAATAAATGCAGCTGGGCACACAGCAGCATCAGTGTCGGGGAAAGGTGAGATAACTCTTGCCCAAGGTTTACATTGCGATACTTGGCATACGTACTCCAATTTTAAATTTGATCTTATTGGTAAACACATCACTTTAATAAGAACAAAGACTGCAAAATTCTGAGCATGTGTAGCAACTGGAGCTGGGATTTAATTCAGGTAATTATTCCCTATCTTGGCCTTAAGTGTGCAATTGGATTTAATTGAATGATTCCCTCCAGCTTTCTATAGCCCCACTGGTAAAGTGCAGGGATCTACCACCAGGCACCCGAGCACAGGATCCAAACTCTCAGTCTGTGTTCGTGACCACTACAGACAAAACCAATGCACAACGAGTTTGGGTTTTGTACGCCAGGAAATGATTCCCTTCTCACTGAAGTGTTCTTTCTCATCATCACTTCACTTTGCTCCAGGGAAGCTGAGAAAAGAACAACAACTCAGAGGTTTGACTTTCAGGGGGTAGGTTTTTTCACACCCACTTTTTAATTTGAGCACATTGATGATAAGAAAATTCATACTTCCTCTACATGGCATTAAGCTAAGTTTGAAGCTGGCCCTGAAACACAGCAATGTGTCTGTGCTGTTCAGTTCCTGAATCAAATAACTAAGTGGTATGAATTAGAATTGTTGTCATTCTTTCAGAATGTGGATTAAATTTTATTTAGTAAGCTCTCTTAAGGATTTTCTTCCCTTCCTTCTCTCTCATTTGTAATCATATAACATTCTGGGTCGGCTACAACAAATGCTTACATGGAAATGAGCTATGAGGAAGTTATTAGTGCTTAGGGTAATTTTGCTGACATTAATGTAATTTAGAAGCAGAATAAAAGGAAGCAGTGCCAGTGCTATGCTCCAGCTCACCCTAAGCAAAGCTGTGAGCCAGGCTGATGATCCACAGACCCCAGCTGAGCGCCTCTGAGTTACAACGCTTGTTGGAAAACCTGCTGCGTGGTAGAACTGCTTTTCCCTTTTGGCACTGAAGGCAATGCAAGGGAGCAGTCAGAAAGGCAGCACTGGTGTCTTGGTTAGCCAACTGCATCAGCTGAAGGATGCATGTGAAAATTTTGAAGGTTGCCCAGTAGAAATGAAGGTTAATGTTCATTTCTGATCATGCAAAAGTTACGTGGTGGACAGGAACATGCAGGAGACTGAGGTGGTAAAGATAAGATGCTTCATATAGGTCAGTACGCTCACACCCAAAGTTTAATTTCAGCTTTAACAAGCTCTGTTAGCTTACGCAGTACTTTCTCTATGAACTATTTTGAGAAAATTTTCATGGTATTTTCTAATTGCATTTGGAGGCTTCACTCTTTCAATTTTAAGTGGATACATTTGAGTGGATACACTGTACCTTACAGTCACTATATTTGACCAATTTATTCTACAGGGAACCGACTTGGAAACAAGGCATTTATGATGTCTAAGTAATTTTTTTCCCATAGAACTTGCAGGAGTATTTTGGAGAAGAAAGACTTTATATTTGATCAATTTTCTCTTCTGATTTCACTCAGAATTCCATGGAGACAATTGAGTTATTTCACTATTCCTACGCTTTTGTCACTCTTCAGGTGTTAAAAGGTAAGTGGAGATCAGAAGACATTAAATTGATGCACTTGTTATTCTTTATTATGTTCCTTAAGTGAGAAATCTACCTAGAGAAGTCTGCTTTACTTCACAGGCTGTTGTGGAAAGATAGGCTATGTCTTTCAAAAGTAGCAATTTTGGTAATCTGAGCAGCAGATAGGAGGCTTTTGGCAATTGGGCAGGTCAGCAATGTTAATCACTGGAAATTTCGGCCAACCAAGGAAGGAAATCAAGACGCCTTAGCTTGTCTTGGTGGTGTCAGATGGCTTTGATTAGCAGCCACAGAACAAGGATATTATTGTGCTTGAGAGCAAGTTTTAGTCAATTAATTTTCATGTATCCTGCAGAAAGCCGTCGACTAAAGGCAAACTGATTAAAGAAGGTAATTATCTGGTAATACCATGCACCATACCAAAATTCTGGCTTTTTAACTTCACCAACTCAAATTTGTGTAAAGATCCACATAAATTTCTGATACATCTAACAGTAATCCCAGTCACTGAAGCTCATGGTAAACACTGCTAAAGAAGCCACAAAATCAACTTAGCTCCTGTGGGAACCCAAGTGCACAAGTGAAAAATTGGTGTCACCTCTTCTGCCCCTGAGGAAGATTTCAGAAAGCTCTGTGATATGCAAGAGTTGGACTTTTTGAAAGTAACAAAGCAGTCCCAAAAATACTTGTTCCGTGCTATGGAAGATATACTCCACCCAGCTGTGCATAACGAGAGAGAAACTGCAATGAAGTGACCTCTGTATCACTTAGCAAAAACATACTGTCCTTCCTGTGCAGGCAGGCATGGAGAGAGGGAGGCGAGAGAAGGAGCCACGGAACCTTTCCCCTTTGGTGGTTTTGTCATGCATGAAAGGAAGAGAGGTCACAGGCGCTCTCCTAAAGCCACACTGCAGCCACGTCCCACCAGCACACGCTGCATGCAGTCAGTGTCTCTGCTGCAAACTGAGCACTGCAGGAGGTCAGGGGGCTGTCTGAGCAGAAGGCAGGGCAGCAGGAGTCAGGAAACAGGTTAGGTTAGATCAAACAGCCTCGTACCACAGCAGAAAAGGAGCATGTCCCTGTGCCATAACCAGACAAGCAGATTTACCTGGAAGGCCTTTTGGTTTTGATTTCCTACTGGCATCAGCTTTGCTGTGTCTTCATTAAATGCTGATAACACTATGCTTTACTGGCAATATTGGGAAGGGCAGGGGGTGCATATCACTATCCACATCCTGTGTTTTACTTTATTTTTGGCACGGAGGTTATTTAGAAGACGGTATTGTCACCAACCATTGTCCTCTGCTCAGCAGAGCAGTCACAGGTCAAAATATATTCAGCATAGGACAGATACACCAGCCTATCATCAGTGCTGTTTTAAAGAATTACGTGACTCATCGAGTCTTCAATCAGGAACCTATTTTAAGCCTCACTGCCATTAATTGTGACTGATTTTCCTGTGTGAAACAGCAGACTTCTGCAAGTGCTCAGGAAACACTGTAAGATGGGGTTGGTCACTCAGAAGCCACATACAGTGACATAAGACTGAACATATTAAAATACAATAGGCCAATGTTCTAGCACTTTTGCTAGAACAAAGCTACTATTTTTTTCAAAGCTGTTAATGCTTTTTTATCAGGCCCAAGTTTGTTACTGTCACCAGCAATGATAAGCAGTAGAGGGAAAAATTTCTCTACGTTACAGACAAAGTCTGCCCCCTCCTTGGAAAGCAAAAACAAGGCCTTTTCAGAGTTATACAAAAAGAGCCATAACATTCATTTTCTGGACTTGAAGATGGCCATGACAACATAAAGGAAGATTTTTGAGGAGTAAGAGTTAAGGAATTACTAGTCTAAATATAAAAAAGTAATGACATAGAAATACTTGACTGACAGTTTTAATACAAAAGGTCCATCACTTGTGAGATTTTTTTAAAGGGACTGGACTAAGCAGTTGCAATATGTTGTAGTAAAAATGTTGCTGTAAGGATTAATAAAGGCACCTTCACAAAAGGTCTTTAACATTGCAAAAGTTCTAAAAGCTAACAGATATTCAAAGCTTTTCCCTATTGCCTTTTTTCCCCCTGTAACTGCATAAAGAATTGACATTCTACAAGCTTGGAGAGTGTTAGGTTCCATTCTGTATCCTACAGAATAAAGGATTAAAAGTATTTCTCTATATGATTACATGGTTTATATGCACTGAACTTTTATTAATAAAACCAGTGAAGCAGAGCTAAGGGGAAGGGATTCCTTAATTAAATCTCCATTGATTTCATATCTGATAAAATTATTATTAGAAAATACCTTTCAAAATAACATTAAGTGTAAACATTGAGATATAATCCAGACATTTTCATTCTAGCACATGCACTAGGACTCTTGGAAACAAGTAGTATCTGTATTATATTCATAAAACATTAAGGATACACAACTGTTATTACAGTGAAGAGACTGTATTACTACTTATTCATAAAAACATCTGATTTGGTTTAAAATTAGAACCGGAAGATTTTTTTACTTAGGTACATTTTATGTTTATGAAAAAGTCTTAACTGCCTGTTGATACTTGAAGTTCTATCAAAATTTCCCATACATAAATCAAATTCACCACCACTTTGGTTCACCCAAATTGCTCTTGGCAACAATCAGGAAAAATTAAAACGTTGCTCTTATTTCATGCAGTGATGCTGATTTACCATAGGTACTAATAAGATGGTGTGAACAGAATCTGTTTGTGTTCCCTTAAGGAAGATTTAAATGCATGTTGTGAATTAAGTAGCATGTCCTGAAGTGATCTGGTATTTAGCTAAGAAGAGTGAAATGCATTTTAAAAGGAATTAGTGCTTATGTACTCTTAAGTAACACTGAAGAATTAGTTTTTTTGTATATGTACGATAACCCTTTAAACACTTCAGTATTTGGTTGATTCATGCAAAATTCTTCATGAACGATAGCTTTTCCTTATTTCTATAACATAGAAAAAAATGGGAGTTTGAATGAACTTGGTTCTTGTATGGACTGCTGAGAGAAATTTGGAAGCAGCAAAAAGTGTAACAGTTTCAATCTGATCTCATGCACTAATCCCTTTGATTGGAATTACTGCTACCAGATAAAGATACCTAACTCAACTGCTTTGTCAGGTTTATTCCAACTCAGACAACTTAAAGGTCAATAATAATTATAGCTAATAATGGAAAGCTTTTTTACCAAATTTTGTATTTGGGAAAGAAAAGTTCTCCTTCTTTCAATAATCAGTTGAAGCAGTTATTGTTTTAAAACAGAATAAAGTACTGTGTAAAACAGGCACATAATTATTTTAGTTTTAAAACCTTTTATTTCAGATAAAGCATGCTGCTATATACAGAAAAAAAATGTGAGTGAAAGCAAGAGCAATACAGAGTGGGCAACATATTCCTTAAAACTTACAAGATGCTTTTAAAAGCTTCAGTGCACCAGCAGTATGACATATTCTTCTCACTCCTAAATCACCTCTAGCAAAATGTCATTTCCTTGCAGATCCTGAGCAACTCCAGCTGTCTCTCACTTTTATATAATGATAAATTAAAGTTTCCAACACAAAACTTACAGCAATGGTTTCAATAAATGACTTCTGCCAGTATAATATATTGAAATGTAACTTCACATTGCTAATATCTTATTTCAAACAGCATCATTCAACTATGCAAACTAAGTGTGTTACACATTTAGCAAAGTCTAGGCCAATCAGTTTTCCTTTTCAACTTCCTTTCTCCTGCTTCATTATCTTTACATCAGTAAAACTCAGTGAAAGTCTCATTCTTCTTCCTCCTAAAGAAATACTGTCTATAACTTCCCTCTCGTTTTCTTCTAGAATTAAAGTCACGAGGCTACAGTAGTGATGCTTTGCTGTGTACTGAAGTTTGAGATAGTAAAGGAAAAAAAAAGCTGAACTACTTTATCATGAAGAGCACGACCTGGGTTCATGATTTCACTTTTGGTGACAGTGCTAACAGGCTAACAACAGAAACCTAGTGTCTAGCAGGACACGTTTGCACGAGTGACACGCTCAGGCTCTAACTCAGGGCAGCAGTTAATGTGTTACTGGAACTCTCTGGTGTTTGCCCTCTGACTGGGGGCCTTTAGCTTTTAACATTAAGGAGCTGCGCGGACAGGCCGTGATGCCAGTTGCGCAATTTGGCAAAGCGTGGGCTGTTACGTTCCGTTTCAAACCTCTCCCTGTGGCATGAAGAAAGAGAGAGAGAGAGAGACAGAGAGAGACACATACACAGAAGAAAGAAAGGAGGGAGAAAGAAAGGGGTTAGGGACCATGGCTACCACTCCCCTGCCTTACAACTAGGGCAATGGCAATTTATTTGGATTTTTTTCCTCAGCTTTCAAATCAGCACAGTGAAGGCTGGGTGATGCTTTTTGGCCCATGTGTAAAAGGTTTTGCCGTTGTTTATTTCTGAGAAGTAACTTGATTTAACTTCTTATTCTTTGACTTGTGCTTGGTATTACAGGGCTGCTTTTGCTAGAAATGCAGTGTAATCCCATTGTTTTCCTCCCAGCAGTTTCTCTTGGCTTATCCCTCCCTCTCATACAACTGAGCAGTCAGTGAAAATTAACTCATACAAGTGCAAAATGAATGCAAATATTTTCCATTCTGTAAGACCTAGGTCAGCCCATATATAACCTGCTGTCCTTCCTGCAAGGACCATCAGCCCCAGGTTTCAGCAGTACTTTTCTATAGCTTCCTCAGAATTAGTGAGTATTAGTGTTGATATTTGCGTAGATATTTCTGGTGATTTGTGTCACAAAGCAGAACAGCAGGGGATTTTCAAAGCAGAGTCCTCTGAAGTACTGGCCACCTCCTGCCACCGCTGACTACAGAGTGGGGTGCTTGAGCCATGTTCAGCACCTCTCAGGATTTAATCTTTTCTAGATGCTCTATAGTTTAAATTCAGCTTTTGTATATAAAAAGGGGAAGAAGGAGGATGTGAGATGATAGCACAGTCAAGGAGAAGTATATCAAACAGAATGAAAAATGAAATGTTCTCATTATTTGCAAAAATTTCTGCAGTCATTGCAAACAAGGTCATTTTTTCCTCATTATTTACACTCAAAACACAAGACAATTAATTGTGTTAATGCAGTGGAACTCAAGAGTGAAACCAGCCAAACAGAAAGAAGCAGACTGGGCTGGTTTTACTCCTCAGGCTGAGGAAAGCACAAAACAATAAACAGACTAAATGCCAACAAATTCACTGATATTGCTAAATCTCTTGTTTTTAATAACACAGTGTCATGCAAGAAACAGTCCTATAGGAGTCTTGATGTAGGACTTTTCAAACTATTTTTTAAGCTTTTAGGTAATTAAGAGACATAAAGTATTCCTAGCTGAAACTTCCTGATGGCCTTTTTCCAGCTATACCAGAATATACTAGCTCCAGTGGGTCTGACATGTAATTTAAGAAGTCCCGTACTACTTTCAAGATATTACACCTCCATTCAAGGAAAAGGTATTCAGAAACATCTGTTTGGCTTGAAATGGATCCCATCTCTCCAGAAAATATTCCATAACAATCATCATACCATCAATGAAAAGTTTTCATAGCAAGTTATACTCATGTGTGCCTTCAAAACAGCAGTAGCATGAGCAACGGACAGTCATTCGACACACTCAATATTAACTGAAAGGCATTTTCTGCCACCCAAAAATCCCCAGGTTTATGGATTTTGTTCAGAACATATGTCATGAAGTTGGAAGCAGCAATCTAAAAGTGACTATTTTTATGTAAAACAGTTCTGCCAAGAATAAGCTACATCTTTCCTCCCCCCACTCCCAAGTGTTTGGAAGAAACTTGATCACCATTCCATGCAATTCCTGCTGGCTACACTGAGGAGCTGACACAAAGAGACAAGAGAAAGCCCCAGAGAAAGATCACTCACAGCCTGCCTGAGGCCACAATGACAGCTGCCTGCACAGCCAGGGCCCTGCTGCCAAATCCCCAGTGGAATGTGTCCAATGTCTGAGGTGGGTATCAAGCACCCAGATGGTGCCAGCACTGTCAGTGGGGTAGGAAGGAGACCCCATTTCATTGCTGGCACCAGAGCTCACACCAGTTGCACTGTCCCTGTGTAAGTACCTATATATGCTCCCTTGTGCCTCTACTATCAATGCATACCTTAAACCTGTTCAGCTGTGCCTAAAAATAACCAGAACTGTCCTTGGGAAAGGAAAGGATAACACAGTGATACCTAAAGGCTGCAGAAAATGTGCAAAGCACAGTGTATATAGTCATGTGCTTGAAGTTACACTGGCTAGATTGTGCAATTTACGTGTGTTGATGTGTTACCAGATAATTATTGTCAACATATCTCATACCATGTAAAGTTTCCACTATTTTTTATTTTCCAAAGCCACAGACTACACCGAGAAAGATTATTTCTTAAAAACAACATATTACTCTCAGATATGAATGGGGCACTGTTAAATTCAGCACAATGCTTTAAATCCCATCATAATAAGGATTTGGACGTGTGCTATTACATCAAAACAGATAATGCACAATACATGTAATGAGAATTAGGCTTGCACATTTGAGGGAAGAAATAAATCCCTGAGGGCTATAATGTCAAGCCTGATGTTCGGGCACCCAGCCATGAACTTGGGTGAACTGCAGTGGAAGGTTTATAGCAGACACCAACTGAAAGCATTCTTGTATGCTCACAGGGAAGATAGCAGATACCTTTCTCACCGATTCAACATTTGTAACCTGCACTGTGATCAAAAGCTCAGAACCTTTAAAGAAGCCACACGGCAGTAAAAAAAATAAAATAGAAAAAGAAGAGGAGGTAGACTGAGTACCAAACACATCACAAACCGAGCCGGCGGCTTAGAGCAGCTAATGTGAAACAGGGATTTGAAGTATGCAAACAGAAAGTAAGGCTTGCAAGCAGGATGCTCCTGATTCAACTGCAGTTTTTAAGCTCAGTGGAAGAATCTTTAACACATCTATTTCCTGGCTATGCAGGATGATGATAAATCTTTAATTCCATATTATATCTCTGAACATATTCACTGTTTCAATGTTTTTGATACATCCCATGAAACAAATACATTTATCCATTAGCAAAAGCAGTCCTGTGCTTCCGTATTCTACAAATTTAGGTCATATTTATTCCAAACAAAACATAAGCTAATGATTATGGGTACGTATGGAAACAACTCCTTTACTGTATCATTTAAGGAACATCAAATGTCAATCAGAGGGTCATCCAAATAAATTGCTCACAAGTTTCAGTGCTATCACAACATTATATATTTTTATCCACTTACACAATCAAGTAGTTACACAGTGCTTGGAACTCATCACATTCACACACCCAGCAAAGTACAGGAAAGTTGCATGAGCAGAGAGCTTTCAGATTTGTTCACACACTTCAGGAATTTTGCACTGTTTTTCCTAAAAACATGCTAATTTGTCATCCTTCTCATTCAAATGCCTCTCAATGACAGCAGTTTCAATTTAGTGATTTTTAAGTAAATGTATTAGAATATTTTAGGACAAAAATATAATAAAGGAAGTTCATATTAATGCCATTTTAAAACATTATTGGGTTATCAGGAAGGAGAAAGCTGTATTTTTCAGAGGGAGTTGCCTACCTTGACCTCCTCAGGGCTTCTTCATCTGGATCTTGCACTGTAGAAAAAAACGTTTCCGTTAAAAAAACAGAAAGAAAGGAATTGGCTTTATGCTATTATAAATTCTTTAGAAACTTATCGAAAGTATATCTAAAGGTGCATTCACGCTGACTTCGCAGCAGCAGAATTTGTAAGAACATCACGAAGAGGAGCGGTTCCCTAGGGACAGGAAGGAGGATGTCAGCAGGAAAGTAGCTATTACAAGTACTTTCCCATTCATTATTAGCCATGTTTCACAGCTGTAGGCAATGATTCTACAGAGAGGTCCTGCTGTTTTGTACAAAGCAGGAGAGACAGCAGCAGCAGATTAATGTGGGGAGGAAACACTGAATATTTCCCCCTGATGTGGGAAAAGGCCCTGACCTTCCTTCTCTCTAGATCAGAAACCACCTGTGAGGTTAGTACCAAGTGGCCATAAAAACATTTCCATAGGCAACAAGCAACAAAGTTAAAGCTCCATGACATTCATATCAGATCTAGGTTTAGATAACAGGGCTGATAGAGCCATAGATTCCATACAAATGGTGATTCATGATTTTTTTTGACCTCCTGAAGTCACTTCTATAAAAGAGTGTTACAGGACACATGACTTGTTTATCATTTTTGTCTAAAGAATGAACAGCTCTGTATGTCTAGGCTGCAGGAAATCCAAAGATTGCACTGCAGAGACTTGATTTGTAAGTAGGAATAACTACAGGGTCCCAAATGCTCGTTTACTGTACAATCTGTTATACTTTCACGGTGAAACCTCTGGCAGATCAAAGTATTTTCTTCATAAAACATAAAGTGAGATTGTTCACTTTGATTTCTGAGTTCCCTCAAGTTACATCCAGGATCTTCACCCTCGCTGACAACTACATGAGCCTGGACATGAATCCTCCCTGAGTATCAGTGCCCAATAGCAGGGCAGTAAGGACGACATGAACCTAAAATCAGGATGAGGGGGATGTTTTATCATTCAACTTACTGTACTCAGTTCCAGTCATCTGGGCAAGGATGCGGAAGGACTTGGACTGCAGGTTGGCAGAGCGGCGGCTCCAGTCCTCGCTCTCATCCTCAGGCTTGTTCTGAGTTTTAAGCACAGCCTGATACACCGGAGAGGCACTGTCCACATGAGGATCCTTAATAGGGAGGGCTCTGCAATTCAGAAAGGGAAACGTTGGAAGCAGCTCTCTGGTCTCAGTTTCTCACCCAGCCACCCCCAACATGGCTTTGAAATGATCACCTCTTAAAAAGATACCTAGATCAATTTTATGTTATGGCTCATTCTATCTCTGAAAGGGCCTGTTATCATTCAAATCTGCTTGGAAATACCTGTTCATGATTCCTCAGCCAGTGCAGGCACACAAGCTTGCAGTGGTTAGAATAATCTATAGTGATAAAGGAGAGCAGGCCAGGCAAAAACAGTTATTTCTCTGACCATTTTTATTCCATATTATTTTGTATAAAAATGACTTCATGTTGGTACTGTTCTATGTTATGTCTTTAAATTACCGTGTTGGGCCAGTGTACCTTAAGGTGGCAATTAGAAATAAAACCCATATTTCATTATAAAAATAATGTGGTAGGCTTTTACAGCTTTTTCTAGAGATGATTCTTTTTCAAACTGAATTCAACTTCCATCTGCCATAGTCTGGATTCATTGTCTACTAAACATGTGAAGCACAAGAAGTCTAGACTTGTAGCCAAGACTTGCATATATAAGTAGTGTCTGAAATCTTTAATGACAGAATGTATCTCAGGGACTTACAACACGCTCAATCACAATGCAAAGTGACATATCCAGTTGTGCACACCTAAAATCAAAGCTACACAGGTCGGTAGCACAAGTGAGGTAACCTCTCTTTGATTTATGATGCAGACTAGAAACAGGCTTAGTAACTTAATAGCTTTCTTTTTTTTTTCCTCAGTGAAAATAACTTCTGCATAGCAGAATTAAAATTAACTATTAACAGAGCTGCAGAAATATACACTGAGGGGATGATCTGTGCTTGGAGCAACTTGGCTCCATGGCTGCTCTAAATACAAGGTCTATTTCTGAAGCAAGTGATTTATTGTAACAGCTTTATGCTATTCCATAAAGAGCTTTGCAAGCAGCAAGCTCAACTTCATGAGAACTCAGAAACAATTCTGTTAAAAGTTAAGGGCCATTTGGTCCAACGGTTTCTTCCTTGGTTCGAGCTCAAAGTTAGTGCTCTCTGTGCAGAGAAAATCTACAGAGAAGTTGGGTCTGTGATTTGAAAGCCTGAGAGGAATCATGAAAAAGCCAGGAAGAATGTCTGACATCCTACATACAGCAATAACACGCAGTGTGATGAAAAATGTTACCAGGTAGTGCTTTAAGTATCAGTATTTCCCAGCTGACACAATTCTCTTCCTCAAAACTGTGTAATATACACTGGTTTGATGGATTTACACATAACAGCATCTATTTATGTTATTCATAACCCTAATATATGCAAACTTCTCACTTTCTTGAGGAGCCACCAAAGTACAAACCCCAGTCAAGTTTTTTTGTGTGTTTCAGCACAATCAGCTGCGGGGTGGAACTCAGCTTTGAAAGGTGAATTTAGAGAAAAACTTGACTCTTCAGTTGAAGCTCTGCCACAAAACATACAAGTTATGTAAAAAGTCTCTCAGTGTGAAAGATGGCCTGTAGGAGGAAGCAGCATTTTCCAGCTCCTTTTTTAGCTCATGTTTCCTAGAGCACAATCCTTACAATATGCAAACACTAGCAGGTACAGAAGGCAGAATGCAGACTTGTTTATTTTGGGAAGGTTGTGCCATCATTAGTGTTGCTCCTGTGTGCAGCAATGGACAAAGTGGTGCCATAGCCTTCTTTAGATGGAAGAAGGGAGAGAGAGCAGTAGTCCTCCTCTTCTGGCCCATCACATATGGCTGAAGGGCTTGGTGAGGCAGGAAAGAAAGCGCAGCAGTGAGTTCTGCCTTCTGCAAGAATAGTCTTTGCATGGAAAAGAGATTGTCTGTAACACCAACAGTAAGTCAGCAACACCCTTAGGACTGTTCTGCTTCTGACACTTGGTTATGCTGAAAGTTCTGTCGTGTTAATGTTCCCCAAAAGGTGGCCCCGTTTTTAAGTTCCCAGAGGTGCTTCAGGGTGCTTCACACCCAGAACCTGGCCCTGTCTGACTGCCATAGGTGACAGCCTGATTTGGGCCAACAGCTCACTTCATATCTCCACACTGACTTTTTAATCTTGCTGAAGTTTAAAAACCTGCTGTATGTGATAAGAAATTTGCCAGCTGTAGAGTGGATAATAAACCACTGGATAGACAGTGCTGCTGATTTCAGCCATGGACCACTGTGGCAACAGCAATGTGCAGGCCACAGACAGTTCAAATTCATCTGTTTAAATCTTCTAGCTGAAATGCTTTCTTCTTGTATCATGATGAATGTACCAAAAAGCAATTTAAAGGTTTATGTATAGATATGCCATTAACTCAAGCATTGTTAAAAAACTAGAGCTGGACCACAAATTTCACAGTAGCAATGTGTGGCATTAATATGACATATTAATATCCTTATGGTAGATGATTAAGGCAGGAAATGAAGCTTGGTGAATTTAACTCCCCAGCAGAGCAAAACATGCTCATATAAATTGAACTAAATTAATGCAATACATTGGAGTATTTCCAACTCTGTCTTTAATTCAACAGGCCTTTTTCTTTTTTTAAAATCATAATTATATTGTGGATGAGTAACTAGGACATATGAGCCACTCAGCATGGAAGTGTAAAATAGAGCGCATCGCTGATTATGAGCATTTAATAAACCTAAATGTGACAGTTGATTCTTACAGACAGCCTAAAGATGCACTTAACCATGTTAATACCTCTGTTATACCTCTTTGTAATTTAATTTCTTTCCATCTGGGTGTGGATGTGCAGAAATATCATGCATCTTTAAGCATATTACTTTAAACTGATGCTACTGAAAAAAAAAATCTTCCAAATGGGTTAGAGCTGTAGGAGGTTTTCATTCTAGAGCCTAAGGTATTCTAGTAGGAGTCAATAAAAATGATTTTCCTTTTTCTCATCATCATTTAAGTCACACATTCTTAACATTAAAACGAACTTTAAAGATAGTCAAACCTCTCTGAATAAGTAGCAATGGAATTTTATTTTTTGGAGTTCATTATAAACTATGGTTTACTATGTGAATCACTCCCTGGAGTCATTATTCAGATTTAAATTAAGTAGCTATTAAGTAAAAACTTAGGAACACTGCAGTCTTCTACCCCTGTAGACATACAACAAAATATTGTGACTTCAGCTATTACACTGATTCCAGCTATTTAAAAAAAGCTCTAAGAGGCAAAAACCCCACAACCCAACAAACAAGTTCATGTAGACTGGTAAATAGCCAGCCCAGTTGACTTATTGTAGATGACACACAAGACCTTAGTTTGTACAATCACATTATTGATTCTGCTACTTTAACAGTCAGATCTTATTCCTGATAAAGGTGCTGGATTTATGTCTTTATGCGACTTCTGAATTTGGCTAAAACTGCGTAACGGAATTTAGAAGTGGTATGATAGAAACATACTCAAAATGCACTGTCCACATGGTTTTACTGCAGCCAATTAACTCTTGGTTCAGCAACATCAATTAAAACAAAAAAAAACAGAGTAGGAAAAGATATAAAGTCAGGGCATGCAAAATTTTCTACCTTTAAGCTTCAGCACGGAGTTTGAGCAACTACAGTATGAATAATTCTGTGCTTCCCTTTATGTTTTCCATGGTGATCCAGTAAGTGTGGCTTATTTTCTAGGTGACAAGAGCCTGACTCTGATCTCATGAAGTTACAACATCACTGATTTCAAATGGTCAAACTAGAAAATTCCTATCTTAAGCCTGTCTGTCCTTCATCATTGATAAAATAAGTAAACAGTGTTTCCAGCCACTGTCTGTCCATTAGATGTGCAGTCTGAGTGTGCTCACCATCCTACAGACACTTGTGGGCAAATGAAAAGCACAAAGATGATTAATTAAGAATTGAGACCAAATTATAGGCTGATAATTGAGACAACACGAATCAGCACACAATTTGGTCTGCTTTTATATTAAAAATTTCTCATACAAATACTTCTGCATTAAGCATAACCTTATCTCGGACTTGATCGATTAAGCAAGCTAAAGAACATCTTGGTTTCCACTGCAAATTAAAGTTCAGAATATCACAGAGGAAACGAAAGAAAACTTATAAAATGAAAAGGATCCACGTATTCAGCATTAACTTCATAATCATCTGAGCATTTAAATAGGTACATTTTTTAAACATTACTATTTGTATCATATAATGCTACAGCATTTAATAGAAAGTGCCAATGTATCATAAAATGTCTCATATAGCCCATGCCTATGAAGGATGTGAACCCTTATAAAGAACACAAATGAACTTCTTTGTACTTCACTAACTGGAAATATGAGTCTAATCAACACCTGTGGATATTCACTGAGTCATGGCCAAAGCCAGCTAAAGGTATTGCTTGTGATCGATCATGAGGGAGAGCTGTGATGAACAACAATATTGGTGCAAAAAGTCAGAGGAAAAGAAAAACAATTACAAAAAAGAGAGAAAAATGGCCAGTAAAAGGGAGCACGAGCAAATAACTAAACCATCCTCATTTTGAGTAAGCCTGTAGCTAACATATGGAAAAGAAACTACGTTAAAATGTATTGCTCTACCTGTATTTTGATGTCATATCAAAGGAAGGCAAGTTCTATTTTGGGTAGAAGCACACCCGGTAAGAGAGAAACCTGGCTACATTTATTGCATACGTAATTTCAGTAAAGTTATTACAACTCTGGATAAGTTAATCAGATAAGATTTCCAGAAACATGCATTGGAAAAGCGGAGTTATTAAATATCAGTGCATTTTGCCATAGTCCAAAGGGTATGTGTCAAACACATGTACTGCATGTAAACTAGGGACAGGGAAAATACAGTAAAACACTCGTTCTGAAAAGTAAACCAGTAGCCTATGCTAAATAAATATTTTGCATTCTTCAGGTATCAATAAAAATCCCACCCCCCTTTTCTGTCCTCTCTGATCTATGCATATAATAGTGGCTATGATAAGTCATCAAAAATGAGAACCCATCCAATGTCACATACAGAGCACTAGATGTATTTTTGTGGGGTTTACCAGTTCTGGAAGGAATCCCAAAAAAGCTAGGTTAAATTAAGGTATCCCTGATCATGGTAGGGGGATTGGAACTAGATGATCTTTAAGCTCCCTTCCAACAACAAACCATGCTATGATTTTTTAATGATCCATTTTTTTAACTTCAAAACACTGAAGTGCTTTTGGACACTGTCTAGGATTGATACACATTTTTCACGTGTAATATACCCCAGCAAAAAAGAAAGAGTCCAGGAAGAGCAAATGTGTCATGCAGGTAGGGATGTCACAAGTACCATGCAGAGAAAGAGCATTCCACAGAAGGAAATAACCTTACCCAGCAAATTCTCCACCCTGGGCTTGTGCCTGGCCTGCAATTGCATCCATGATAGCATCCTGGGAATACATGCTGATCGGGGTGTTATACTGCGCGTGAATTATGGTAGCCTTGCCGCCAAGGCCCTTCACCTCAATGGGTTTGTGTGTAGACAGGGCAGAGTCCTTCAGGACATTGGGGTTGAAACGCTCCGTGAAGTCCGTGCTGGGTTATGCAAGGGTGAGGTTCCACGGGGAAGGGAGGGGAAGAAAGGAGAGAGGCGTGAAGTTAAGTGAGGGAAGCACCACCAAGAGAGGAGTGTGCACGTCTGTTCACGGCATCTCACCACCAAAGCTTCTCATCAGAGAAGAGCTGACAACTTAAGTACCAAGCCACAGCAAAAAGATGGCTGTGCTAATGGATGTAATTTTTGGGTTGGCTCATGATGTATACGAAAGAAAAAAAAGGGTGAAATAGCTATCACTGTATTAAAATACCACAAAAAATCTGTAAGTATTTGTGTGATACTTACATATACTAAAATTCTGTTGTTACATGCACGTATACATCTAAGTGTATACAAACATGCACATGGATATATGCATGCCCATGGGACGTACATACACAGTGCAGAGAATTCCCACTTTTTTCCTTCATCCATTCATGTTTTCAGAAGGGTCTTACAAAGGTCTAGAAAGTGCAGTGGAGTGAACAGGTATCAGATCCTCTATTATTTAGAAGGTTTCAGTACTTTCTGTCTGGGTTATTAATCACTGTGAAATTTAGTACTTGCGCCTTTTAATCTTCAAGGCTTTCCTCACAAAGACTAAATCTTCCCACAATCTCTGTACGGCCAGCCCAAAGTGCTGCTACGGCATGATAAATGCTCAGTCCCAGATCAAAATATCCTACATTGCAACCAATGGGACAACTGCAGTCAGAAGAGTTGCTACCTTAGTTTCCAGTGACTCCATTTAAGAGGAAAGATTTTATATTTGACTGACTGAGCCCCCAAAAGCAAGTTAGCTGAAGCTCCCATGACACCAGAATGATTCAGTTTGATGTCAGACTGCAACCAAAAGCAGCTGGTTTTCTTGCAGGGCTGACATAGTCCTAGAGCTAGGACTGAGCACTGCCCTGAGTTCCAACGAACAAGCTAAACCTCAGCTGAGGTAGCTGCTCTTCTTCAGCCTTTGGGAGATCAGGTGAAACTCTAGTTTGCTGTTCCTGTCCTGCCAGCAGCAGGAGTACACCAGGAGGAGAGATTCCATACACTCACCAAAGTGGACAAAACTGGGAATTCTTTCCTTTGTGAAATAACAGATATTTCATAAATGTTTCATTTAGAACTGAACCCAAAAGCTGGAAATGGATTTATCTCCCCCTGCAGAAGAAATGCTGAAAAATTTAATCCCATTTGATCGGAACAATTTTCCTTTTCAGTTTAAGACATTCAACTGTAAGTTTATTGGCTATTACTAAGTTTGCTCTCTACATACACAACAGAGTGCCTGTTTACCATGGGCAGCCCCAGAGGGTGAGAGTTAAAACTGAACCCTCAACCCAGCATGGAGGAAAAAAGTAAAATCAAGTAAGGCTGGCAGCAATCTGACTTAATTTTCTGGAGATTATCACAGGTGCTGTGCCACCTCTGAAGCCAGCCAGAGGATTCTACTATGTTTTCAGCCTTTTGTTTGGTGGGATGCCCTGACTGAAGAGGGACAGAGAGAGATACAGTCACATATCATTGCAAATCCTTGATAGAACATCGACAGCCACATGCTCAAGGACCAGAGACACACAGGTGCACATGCTGCGTTACAGCCACAGCCTTCAGTTGCACATGTCAACATTTTAAGGGAGGGAACTGGGAAGCTGCATTATGCATTCAAAAAGTGAAAATTGTCTTTTTACCAAGACATTTTCACATTTAAAATCCATCTTCTTTAACTATTCATCAACTCTGACAATTCTATAATTACACTGACATCATCTGTTGTGATGTGCAGAGACGTGCAGGTTGCTGTACTGAGCATGCACATGCCTGACTTCAACAACAATATCTCTTCTCTTTGTAATAACCTAATTAAAAACACACCTCAAAAAACAGGTCCTCAAGATCTTGCATTTAGTGTTATCTTTCTTTCACACTGTTGAAAGCACTGAAGAGATTCTAAGGCTAAGATCTGAGAAGATTGTGTGAATGAAAGGACAGAGGTTAAATATGCCACCTTTGAAGAATAATGTTCTAAGCAATTGGTTTCCACAGTCAGTTCCAGAAATCAAAGCTACTAATATTAGAACAGCCTAAACTTCCCTCATGGTAGCAGCAGGAGTCATTTGGGCTTTCACTTGTGGTCTTTAAACAGTATTAGTGATGTCTTTCAAGAGGTTTTAGTCACATTACACACACCAAGGAAAACTTCCATTGAAGTTAACAGGATTCCCATAAAAATAACAGAAAAAAGTACAGATTGCCAACTGCTGAGCTCCTTTTCTAACTCTGGAAGCAAACAGAAGATATTAGTGCTTTTAAGGGGTGCTGGGCTCTAGGACAAAGTGGCAGAGGTAAGGCTGCACCTCTGCAAATGAATGGGATCTTTCTCCTAAGCTAGAAAAGGATCAGGAAAAATAAATCCCAAAGCGAGTAAGATTACAAACACCCCTATAAAGGGCTTTCTAAGACAATCCTGTCAGAATAATTATTAATGTAAATTGGCTAGGGTTTTTCACTCCGAAGGAGTTACATCATCACACCCACACCTCATTGAAACCAACAGAGAATGCCAGATCACTGTAAATTATATCCACTAAATATTTATGTGTTCTACTACTTCTAACTTTGTACTGTCAGTTTAAATTTGACATTTAACTATTAGAATTATTTATTTTATACTGAATTTAACCCAGTCTCCAGCAATTTATGGACAACAATCGGGTCAGAGGCAAAAAGTGAGAGTTTAGAGACAATCTCTGCCCCTAGAAAACTAAAGGTCAAAACTGAGGACTCTCTGAACACTCCTAAATAAAGCATATCAATCACATTTTCAAATAACAGTTATATCTTTTTTGGGCGATAGATTTATCAAGGTTAATCACTTTGTAGATTTTTTTTTTTTCTGTATCATTATCTTACTCCAACCTAAATTCGAATTTTAGCAGACTTTGGAAATTATTTTAACATTGAAGCTAAAAGTACTTTAATAACACACCAAAAAGGGCTCAGATAACGCTCACCAAACTCTGACGGCAGGAAGATAACTTAAAGAAAAACCTGCCCTTAGAAGCAAAACCACCCAAAAGCTTTTAGAAGAACTGAGCAGGCTCAGGTGGCAGCTCCACTCACAGCATTAGAGCATCACCAGGAAATGCCAAGCGGGAGCACTGCTGGACAGCAGGGGCAGCGCAGGGCGCCTGCCACACCAAGCACATGTTTAAAAAAATACTTGCACTTGCAAGCAGACACAGCAGGGACACAGGGGATCATGCTACCCCAGAAAACACATCTTCACACACACAGCGTCACACAAATATCTGGCACTACACAGAGGTGATACTAACTTGGCAGCGGTGTTGGTTATGACCTAGAAGAAGAGAAAGAGAACAAACAACATCAAAACCAACCACACAGAAAGAGTCAATAGTTTGTAGACTGCAAAGGGCAAAATATATTTACAAAAGATTACTACAGCTCTCCTCAGACCATCTACAAATAAGAACAAAAAGTAAATGTATGCCTAAAACCCCCAACGTGATTAAGAAAGGAAAAAATGCAGGGATTATAGTTGATCCACCAGGACTTAGTGGGGTACCATGGCATTTTGGCTGACCCTTGAACACGATTTTATTGCTGTGCATCCTTAAAAGTACTACTACAGAAGTGTAGGGAGGAGGGGGCAGAGGGAAGAAAGGAGGATTTGCAGAGTATATTCTAATCTGAAAATAGCAAATGAGTGGTAGAGACTATATTTTTCTCTTAGATACTGAACATTCAGGCATGAAGTCTGTTCTTCTCAGGCCACCCTCAGAGTTGGTTTTGCAAGACCGATTTTGAAGTCTTTTACACGCTGGAGAAGTTCCAAAGAATATATTGGTAAATGTTTAAATCTAAAACTAAGGAAAATGCCTTTGTATATAACAAAGTATTGGCCTAGATATGACTGTACCTACGTTATGCCAAGAGAGGTGTAAGCCAATTAACTTTGGAATAGTCATTCCTAATTTATTCTACATGAAACGAAGCAAACTGTGCATTATATGTTTTTGGGTTATCCATAGCAGGATATTTTATTCCATCTGGTATGTATACAGTAAGAAAAAAAGGTATGTTCATGCTCCATTTCGGCATCTCTACATAAACCAGTGATGGTGCTTGCACAGTAATTCCAAAGCAGCGTAACACAGGCTAAAGCTGGGAGTGCAGAACACAGTCTGCTCAGTCTGGACTAGGGTGGTCTTCCTAATAACTCTTTATGATGGTTGCACAAATAGCAGTAACGGGCTGTGATTATTCTTTTTTCCGAATACCCACATTCCGCTCTTTTCTTGGTTGAAGACTAATTAATCATATTTTGTGCAAAATAAAGAGGGAGAGATCCAGGGTCAGTTAATGAACTTTTTTTCTTACTTGGCCGCATGGAATGCTGTTGACAGAACTGGGCACTGAGCCTTCCAACTTGCTGCTGTGACATTTCTGTACCTGGGACGGATACAAAATACTGGGACAGCAAAGTTACACTGTTAAGAGCGACATTCCAAGTGGATTTGGCTCCTCCTACTTTTTCCTTGCAGAACCTTTGATATTACTGCTTCTTCCTACATACAATCCTTTTGCTTTAGCTCATCCAACAGCCTTTTTCATGATCAAAAGCACTCTAATGAGCCAAAGCTGCTGTAAAGACCTTGCACTTCTGCATTTCCATGATCACAGATCACCCTCTGCAGCTACTGGTCAGACTCTCAGATTTGAAAATATTCTTCTAGCTTTATAAACCCTACATTAAGCCAAATATATCAGACTCTTACAGGAACTGGTAGAGATATATTAGGAACAAGCTGCAGCCTGTAAGCCCATCAGTGATCCTATATCCATTTTAGGTGTTTGCAGGACAGCTGGGCACTCATTTATGATGAAACCAAGTGTAATGGTATCATTTTCTGACTCATCCAGGCATCTACCTTACCTATAAAATAATATTTTAAAGGTAGAACTACCAAACCCCTAAAATACACCTTAATTAGAGGAATAGAAAAGTATGTTCAAAGAAAAGAAACATTATGTGCACACACTAAGAACAGCTCAGCAGTCATGTCTCAGTAAAGATTTTTGAGATGTGAAGAGGCTCCTATAGCTTCCTTCAAAAACAGTATAGCTTTGCTTCTCCTTATGTTTAGTATGAGATGAGAAAATTCCTCCCAGTTCAGAGCCACACATTATTTTAGTTTGATTCTATATAGGGACATGTCTGAAACACCCAGCTTGCTGCTTGCAGAGGTCACACAGTAAGAAGCCAGTAATCCAAGCCACCTGGCACGTACTTGTGGGACAGGTATTTACTGCCCTTGACCTACAATGTGAAAAATAACTTACACTGGAATGAAAAAGATGCACATGTTACAAACTATGACTCACTGTTCATATTTATTAATACTCTCCAGAGCTTTCAGCACATCACGTTCCACACTCCTAACAGGCTATCTTATTTTTCACCTTGGGCCAGAGCGATAAAGCTTTAATGTGAAGTGTATCAGAGAAACAGGTGCTTTGTTATTCTTCACAGATCAAGGAAATAATCTCAAAATTAATTTCAGCTTCTTGATAGGATTTTTCAAAGGGTTTAGCTAAACCTGTAACAACAGTTCACACAATTAAGTTCAAATCATTTGGTGAAAAGGACACAGAACTGAAACATACCTTAAAATCACTCCCCGTGCTTGAACTTCCTTACAGCTTTTACCGTACAGCTAAGAGCATGTTTGTGAAAGCACAATGAATTCAGTTTTGGACCACCACAATATCACAGTCATGTTGTATTATACGGTAAGAATGTTCCCAACAAAGACCAGAGCTGCTTTTGCAGTGCTCACAGTCCTTTCCTTGTTCACATATATCCACTAGGAGATTGAGATTACCATGGATGACACCAAGTCCCAAGGTAGTTACAGGTTCCATGTTTTTCCCCACAGAGCAGGGGACAAGATGCTTCTTACTTCATGGATTACTGTCAAGTGGGAGTGGGAATGACAGCACTATTGAGCTCTGAATTTTCTCTGCATGTCAACAGAGATGTACAGTTCTCTAAATCTCAGAGAAGTTACCTGACAAGACACATTTATTTAGTGCTTCTGGGCTCTTTCCTCTTTTCAGAATGCTCCTGCGCTGCAAGATAAGGGTTTTTTAATTTTCTTGTTTGTTCATCAGCGTTACAGATGGTAAAGGCAGATAGACAGCAATTCCCTAAAATTTTGTTCAAACGGAATTGAAAGGCTTACATTGACTTCGGTGAGTGATGAATGCAGCTGTGTTGGAACTCTGATAACAAACAGTCACAATGCTGAGCCATCCAAATTCAGCCCCTCCACCCTCAGCCCTGCAGGTATTAAGGAGGGTTATCAACACAGAGGGGAAAAAGATAGTAAGATATACTCCCAGGAAATTCTGCATATTGAAATAAGACAAGAATTGGTATTCTTCAGAAAACTGTGAATTAAGAGAGAAGCATTCTGAGGTTTATTTTGCTGATCTTGCTTCCTAACCAAAATTATTTCCTTTTAAATAGTAATTGCTTTACTTAATTATCCAGTATGAGAAGGGAGGATAGAATTTTCTCAGATAAGTTAATTAGGATTGTTAATGCTGAGTGCTCAAGAGAGTGGAAATGAATCATCTAAAACTGCTTGAATCATCTAGAACAGGTGTATATGCTCTTTTAATAGGATGAAATATCCCTACTTTGCTACAAGTTAAAACCTCTTGGTTTTATTTTTGCAGAGAGCTTCTGCAAAGGGATATAAACTACTTGAAGATATGCATTTGCTATCAGACCTCGAGTGGATTGTCAGGATTTTCTGGTTTTCCCTATATAGCCAAGTCCCTAGTGTTGCAAATATACTTTCCCCCATATTCATAACAAGAAATTTATCTTCATTTGAAAAAGAAAACAAAACACAAATAAACAAAAAAATTAGATTTGCTTGATGATTTATATATGAAGGCAAAAAACTTAGGAAAACCTGATTCTCAGTGCTTTTTCTCATGTACTGAAGTCCAAACTCCTTCCTTCACAAACCTACTAATAAAACAGATGATCTGCAACCCAAGAATATGGAAAACCTTGACAGCAAGGATCAAACTATCTGGAGATCATTCCTTGTCACAGCAAAGTTAACATTAAAGCTAACAGATGCACGACAGACAGTCTTTAAACCAGAGGATTCAAAATATTGCAGTTCTGACTCATTTTGCATAGGAAAGCCAATGCATTAAGGCAGGAATTACAGCAGGACACTCCAGTGACCGAGCACGTCAGATTTGCTGGTCAAAGCCATTTCTCTTTAGCAAAGTGCCAAAGATCAGGTGTGGTTTATAGCAGCTGCTCTGATGTCTGACAGCAATACTTGGCTCTCTGAGACTCCATGCATTAGTTAGAACTGCTGAGTGCCACGGCCCTGAGATGATCACAGTTACTTCAGTCCTAGTGTTCCCCTGCTGACTATTGCCAACCCATGCTGCCCTTCAGATACCAAAGATCATTGTCCTGTAATGGCAGTGTGGGTACGTTTTGGGGGCTACTGGAAGATTTAATGATTGATCCAGACCTTAATCATGATTGCCAGAGAAATGCACAGTAGGGTAAGCACCATTACATTCATTGTTCAGCAAGTTCATTACTTATTGACATAATTAAAGATGTTACCATGTTACCTACCCTCTAGGAAGTCCACCTTCCGAAGCCCTTCGGTTGAGACTCAATTTATGCATCTCAGCCATTTCCCTCAGGGTCTCTGCCGAGTAAAGGCCAATGGGGTTGTTATACTGCCTTGCAGGGCTCAGCTGGTGTGCAGAGCTACTGCCACCAGCCAAAGCAGGGCTTGCTTTGGAACCTACAGTGCTCTTGGCAGGTGAAATGTCAGGAGTCACAGACTGAGAGGACACGGAAGATCTAACTGTGGTAGTCTTTAGGTAGGAAGAGCTATTTGAAAAGCTGATCTCTTGCTGGTTGAGGTAGCCTGAAAACGTTCCATTGGTTGCTAAAACACTACCCATAGGCCCAGTCGCCGTGTTAGTTAGAGGGCTGAAGGTTGTTCTGTTGCCATTGATTTCCCAAGCAGGTTCCTGTAGTAGCAAACATGCAGGCCAAGGAAAGAAAAAAAAGAAAAGAGCAATCATAGAACACATGCAAAAATAACATATCTGCAACTAATGCTTTAAACATAGTCATAAACTAGCAATAAACAGATTGGGGCCAAAGCATTCAAACTCTCAGGGAAGATTTTCAACAAAGAAATGCATTGTTTCAAAATAAGGGAAGCAAAACAAACTCAGGCATTTTTTTACTGTTTTAGTTGAAATCAACAAATAAAGCTTAACATTAAGAGAGCATTTGCTACTAGTCAACATCACAGCAATAATTTTATATTAAGACAACACTGTCCATTAATTTCTAGGATAATTAAGGAATCTTAAAAAAGTCTTGAGGTCAGAATAATTTTAGATCATGTACAACCATAAAAGTCAATGCCATCATTATAAAGACATAATGATTCTAAACCACACTGTTCTGTTTTCTGTGAGTGCAGTTGAAGCTATGGAGGTTATGCACTGCTTTCCTGGGCTCTGGCTCATGCTGATCAGGCCATGCAGCGGGGTTAGCATAGAGACCAACAGGACTCGAGAACAGGTACTGCTGCTCCACAGAGAGGATGCTCCTATGCTGATAATTCCTGCTTAATTTCCACTTGAGGGAATGTGTGCTTGAGTGTGTAGGTGTGTACATGATCCTACAGTCCTGTCCCAGATAATATTCCTAACTAGCAGCATGTACTGTCTTAGTCAAAGGAATCTCTCCTACAATACCTACACCCATAGAAGTCTGTGCTGGTGCTCAGATTCAAAACAATCTACCAAAAACTCATCCTGGAGAAACACAGTCCAACACTTCAGATTCATAAATGATTCACTAGAAATGCACCTTAGTGAAACCAAAGAGGTTTATCAAAAAGGAAAAGTGCTCATGGTTAAGAGGCCCAGTAATGCTGGCTACTTGCTGCAGTCCAGCTCAGGGGACAGGGACAGGCAGGGGACATCATCCTGAAGAAGGAATGGAGCCCACAATCTGGCCTTACTGAAAGCCAGTTCAAGAGCAGGTGGCGGCCTGCAGTGACATTTTGCCTCATTCCATGGCAATTCACTCATCATCTTTAACACCTTGCACTCATCTCCCCCACAGCCTTGCATGAAATATAGGCCTGAGGATAATTTGGCTTCTAATTCCATACTTTTGCTAGCACTGGTTGTCATTAATGTAATTCACTAATTTTGATACTATGGTTCACTAGAAAAATAAATATTTCTATTGCCCTCTTGGATTTTTCTATATTGCATATATAACTTCAGGGAGCATACATTTGAAAAAAAATTCAAGATAACATGGCTTGATTAATTAAAATTTATTGAAGAAAACCCTAAAGGTCTAAGGATAATCATAACATTAAACACATTTAAGACATTTTGAATCAAAAATGTAAGGCAGATAAAATGAACTGAGATAATTTTTCTTAGTGATAAACAGGAAGAGATTTTAGCTGGCACTAATAACTGCCCGAGGCTGTAGAAACAGATAATCCTAAAAGCATTTTCAGACTGTGCCTTTTAAAATAAACATATTTGCAGTACATACTTCAGTCATTATACCCTGACACTGAAAACAGCAAACAACAATCCCTTTCAGTGGCCTACTGAAAGCTTCCAGGTATCGTTAAATAAACAGAAATCAGGGGTTCTTTCTAAAAATGTGTTCAAAAAGAGGCACAAATGCACAAGGCCATATTCAAAAACTAAGTCACCACTTGGGCAAACCATTTTTACATGCCAACAGAGAGGGACAAAACAATTTTTAAATAAAAAGTAAACACAGAGGTAATGGAGAATAAAAAGGATACACCAGAGTTATATTTGTTTGTTTCCCTGAGAACTCTGGCTTTTTGTTACCTGTGGGTTTCTCCCTACACTCCAAAATAAAAGGACATGCAAGGAGAGCTGATCTTCAAGTATCAGTTTCAACTGCTAATGAGATAAATGCCACGTATATCCTTAACCCTAATGCATTTTCATAGTCTTATCTTTCATAGTTACTGGACAGTAGCAGTAGGCAAAGGGAAAATAACAGGATAGCCATAAGAAATGATGGCTGATGATTTGGTTCCCTTTTGGCACGAAAGGAGTTCTGGCTTTGCTCCTCAAACAATTTCTAGCTGGAATACCAGCATACTGGCAACTCAGCACTAGAATTCCCAAGAGCCCAGCAGTGCCAGGTTAGCAATCTCCACCTTGAGTTCATATTTTCGATAGTTTCAGGGTAGTTGTTTTCCCTGTGTTGTGGGGGGGAAATGGATGAAACAGGAAGTGCCTAAGGGAGCAGGTGTATTACTTCATCTAAAGAATTACTGCCCCATCATCAGCATATTTAGCTCTTTCCTTTTGTGACTAACAAAAAAATCTTTGATTCAGTTTATCCCTGGGAGAATACTGTAGAATTATTTTTTTTCTCCGGTTCAGCGTCAAAACCCGATCAATGCGGAATTTCTGAAACCATTTCTGACTGTGAAGGGCAAATGTCTAATACTGAGCAGCAGCACTGAGCTTTCAGCATTGCATCACATGAAATGCAGCCAAGAGTAACAAACGTCCCCCTGTTCCCCATCTCTCATCCCGTTCTGTTCCAGTGGCTGGAAAAGCAAGCTGACATTTCCAGCTCTGGGAGGCTGATGCTACCCCTCCAGCCGACCAGAAGAGGAGGCTCTGACACTGAGCAATGGGCTCCCGCCACGAAATTGCTGAGACCATGCAGCAATCCCTTACTGTGGGAGAAAAACTGCGTAATGTCAGGGAATGACCTTAAAACTGATACATGTAGAGGAGTCTCAAACCTTTTGAAATAGAAGGAAGCCAGGAATCAGCTCAATTTCTGTTCTGAAATATTATTATTATTTGTTTACAAAAATCCAGTTTCTATGAAATGCAAATGTCCCTTCTTATGTATCAGGGAAGTGAGAAACAAATTTATATTGGGAGTCACAATACCAAGTTTTGCAGGTCCTCTCCCTTTTACAGCTCATTTTCTATTTATCTGTTGCTGTGACCCTACAGTCATTACTCACCTCTTGCACTTCTGGGAGAACAATTTTAACAGTATACCAGTGAATTTGACCACCCAACACGCTCAAGAAGCAATTGTTGCTTTAATTTTTTTAGAGAAAAAAGGGAATGGAAGCACCATGGCACTGAATGACTGCTCAAAGACATGATCAAACTGCTTTCGGCTGAGCCAGCTCTTCCACCCTATACTCTACTTACAAAGTCAGTCATCTCCATCTATTTCCTCTCAAACACATGGGCTCCCAAATTTGGCAGGAAACAAATCATAAGTATGACAAGATTCTCACTGGAACTCCAAAATAAGAGTGTTCAGTAGTGTTTCACACAAAGCACAACACATAGCCATATTATTAAAAGTAACGAGGCTGTCAATACCTTCATGCAAGGGACAAATGTTAAAGCCATGCTTAGCCCTAAAGCTCCAGCTGGAATGTTTTGAACTGCACTGAGCTGAATCTTCACCTGTGCTGTGTCCCCTCTGGAGAGCTGCAGGAACTCACTGACTGATTGATGGCTTAGTTTAAATCCTTGGACTCAAGCTTACTCGTACAGTTATTTGAATGCTTTCAACATTAACTACGGCCCTTCTTCCAGCTATGCCCCACCTGTGCAAAAGACTTCACTAAATCAAAAAGATTTGACTAAACTAAATGAAAATTGTTTCCAGTTTGAGATTTATGTCAGATATAGTGAAACTGAAAATCAACCGAACCTTATTTCCAATAACAGCCCTACATACCTATTGTTGCAGAACCTGCATCATCTGTAACATTGATCAGCTTTGTGAAAGAATGACTGATCTTTGTGAAAAAACGTATGCTCGTTTCCCTAAAAAAAACCAAAAAAACCCCCCAAGCAGTGACAGAAGAAGTGCATGCTTGAAAATTAGTGGAAGCTGCAATCAGATCAGCAATAATGTACAAGAGGATTTATGGTTTTAACTAGACACTGAAGTTGTACATGCAGATTGTTTAGCTAACATTGCCATGCCTTAACCTTAACCGGAGAAGGGTGAGGAAAGCTTCTCTTGATGTATGAGGATGACACTGTCACGACTGTCTTGTAATGCAGTTTTTTGCTGATTTTTAAAAAATACAATCGAATTCATTTCATGTGAACCATCAGTCTAAACACTGTCAAGCAGAGGTGTGGAGGTGACTTCTGCCTGTGTGTCACAGAATTCTTCATTTGTACAGTGATACCATTACTAGAAACAATAAAGGGACAAGCAATGAAACCTTGGTTTTAAAGTGTATTTACTGCAAGGTACCTTACTGCAACATCAGCAGTACACCGTTTCTATCAGTTAAGTATTTTTATTCTGGATTTTGAAACTTCTCTGAGGGTTCAATGCCTTCTTTCCCTTCCAAACAACCCCCAGAGAATTCTTCTTCACTTAAAACTTACTGTTGCCTAGTAGTGTAGAAAAGTGACATAAGTGTCACTCCTCTTGACCTGCACAGGGTCCCCCCACCGCACCCTACTGCTACCTCTTCCCCTGGGTGAAAGACCCTACACCTAAGATCTTCCTGAACACTACTAGATACCCTGTTTCCCACCATACCTTCTCATGGATGCTACCCTTTTCCTCCAGAAAGGTTCCAGTAATTTCCTTTTCCAGCTGCTGGGACTGCCTGTAGCGTGCTCAGAACAGGCTGCCTCCAGCAGCTCCTATAAACCTTTCCTGAGCACCTTGCACAAAATTCTCAAATCCTGAAAATGGGCTGAGTCTTTTGGTCCTCATCTCTCTTTGAAGGGTTAGAATAGGAAATGTAAAGTGTCTTTATGGCTTTCATGCCAAGGGCTCTTTTAGGACCTTCAAGAAACCCCTGCACTGTGTAAAGTTAACTTTTCTATGCAGGAGATAAAACACAGGGAGGAAAGTGTTTTCTGTGGTAAACAGCTTTGAAGACCTATGGCAGCAATTTTAAAACTGACATTTGCCAAGGAAGAAATGCACCTAAAAGAGTCACGGAAATCCAATATATAAAAGCTCAATGTGCCTATGGAGGAAGTAGACGAAATTTTCCTACTTGTGCAGGTGCTACAGAGCCCAAAAGGCAGGTGTCAATCTTGTGCTGGTGAGTAACTCTGATGAGACATCTACTCTCTGCCTTGAACACTAACAGCATTCTGGGTGGGTCTTCAGGGGAAATGAGAACTCCTTCTCCTTCCTGTGATGCCTTAGGTTTTAACTTCTCTATTTTTCAAATCCTGTATTGCCTAGTGTGTAACTCTGCAGTGTCCTGTAGCCTGTGAGCTGCTGTTCTCTCATGCTAGGTAGACATAACAAAGCCTCTCCAGGCTTGCTCTTCAAGGACACTCAGATTGTGCTAGGCCCAAAAGGTGTAAACTAGGGCCTCTAGAGAGGTGGAGAAATTGAAGAAATTACATCATTAGCCAAAGTTTTAACTGGTGAATTTATGCTGATATGCAAATGACCCAAATTTATAAAACTGTGAAGGTCCATCTCAGGTCCTTTTTGGATGTAGCCTTTGGCTCCCCAGGGTGCACCTTTAAACACCTTTCAAATAAATACCTACCTTTATTCCCTCATTCCTGTCTAGTCTCTGTTTCTAGGTAGCCTCTCAAGGCATCACTGTCCCTATTACTTTGCTGGTGCAAACACCAGTTTAACCAAAAGAATGATCCATTGCTTTTGTTCCAGGAATTTCATAGCATTGTTTGGTGACTCTTCCAATAACTTCCTCCAAGATAACTTTTATAAAATCATGATACAAGCAGAAATAACTCTGAGCAAGATAAGTTCTTAATTTCATCTTCCCCTGCCAAAAAAGTTTACAAGATCCAGTCTGAAATAACATTATTTCTGTCTCAACTAATAAATGGCCAGTCAGGTTAATTTAAAATTTCACAAAATAAAATTGAATCAAATTATTCCCCCCAGGTGCATTCTCTTCTGTTATTTTGAACCTATTTGCAGCAGTTTCAGGGATGATGTTACCATCTGTGCTCTGAATTTGGAAAGCATAGTGTTTATAAAAATTACTTAAAATTGATCTATGGAAGTTGGAACTGTCAAAACCAGTAGAACATCATCTAATTCCCCACGTATTTTGATCTTCAGTGCTTTTTATTTATATGCATGCTAGGGATGAAACTGGCACTGACAGAAGGGATAAGTTGCAGCAATGGAAACTACCTCCTGTCCATTTATCTAATCAAATGCATCAGCAATACAAATGTCCTACCCAGAGCCTGAGCCTCAGGATATATACACAGCATCTTTCAGGTACCCTTGCTCCTCAGTGTCTCCAAAGATACAGAAGATGAGTTGCCAGGTACAGTCAGTGTTTACTCTAAAATGAACATTTATTTTATGAAAGATGATGTGCTTTGACAACGGAAACCAAACCATCCATTTCCTCTGCCACTTGCTGTTATTCATTAAATTGACTTATCCTCTTTTTTATTCTCAGGTCCTCTGAATCCTGTGATAAGAACACTATACGATGCAAGCTTTCAAATGCCCTCCTGTCCTCTTTCCAAAACAGTGTCATTTCACTTGCAGTCAGGATTCGGATAGACTCAAGCAGTGTCTAATGGTTCTCCCCAATGGTCTCTTGTTCTAATGGTTCTCCTCAATAATCTACAAAAGCAAATGTATATTTTGAGAAGCTTTAGTGGCTTCTTGTAGTCCAGATGAACACAGCTGCTCAGAATTGGTTAGGCCAAATCACATCAGAGGATAGCTGGATGGTTTGGTCCAGATCACTAATACCCTGCATTGCAGCAGTTTTGCTGCCTGTGCATTCATTCAACGTTTAATCATATGGGGCCAGCAAAAGCTGTTTCCTGTAGTAGATATTTACCTTCATCACAGCAGATAAAAATGGTATTCACTTTGGCTGAGGAGATACATGTCACTTACCTTCTGATGGGGAATTACAGCCCTGGGAGAGTCAATTCTGGGAGCTGTGGTTGAAACTGGCACTGGACGTTTAGATCTGGGGATGGAAAAAAAAAGAAAAAAGATGTGCAGTCTGGACTCCTATTTTTCAGCTCTAATTTCATGCCAAAAAGCTGCTACATCAGGAGTGAAAGTTAAGCATAGCCTAGACTTTTTCTATCAATCATCAGGCTTTTTCTACATCTTCCTTTACAGAGGTATTAAATGAGAGAAAAAGTTTGAGAAAATTTCTCTGAATGATGAAAATCCACCAGTTATGGACACAACCTCTGACTTGGGCGATCATCTGTTTTCCAATACTCGTGACAAACTGCATTTTCATAGATGAAAGTCAGCCACAACTAGATAAATTCAAGTTTGGGCAGCACTCTGGAAAAAGGGACTTCGTGTTTTAAAATGCAGAGGCTAAACTTTGGTGCTGAGGCATCTCAAGATCAACTCCTCAAAAGATTATTATTTAATAGCTTAAACTGTGCAATTACTTAAACCTCTCTACAGGAAGAAACATGGGCTTCATTTCAGACAATTGAGTTTTACAATGAGCGTAACACTACAGAATTAGCCCCTCCAAGTGCCTTTCACCTGTATTTGACAAATATACGCCCTTGATCATTTAAAAAGCCCAAAATAAACCCCACTAAAATGCTTTGAAAACATGGAGTTTGCCCTTTCATTGGTAAATCACCAAGAAAGCACAGTGGCAAATGCTAACTGAAGCACTTCTAGGATGCTCAGGTAAGTGAAGATGTAGTTGTGGGAGGTGTTGTGACAATCTGCATAGTGCTGAACGCTCCCCTGAAATCGTTCCAGGACATATGGGATCACCAGAGAAAATTAAATGGAAAACAAAAATAGTCAAAAGAATCAGAATTATACAAGTAATATCCCATTTCCAACCTACAGATCAGGATTATGCCTCAAATTCTAATCTTTAAAAAGTACATTTCAAAATTAGGACAGGTACAAAAATGAAATAAAAATACTTAAAAGCTTACAAATCAAGTAGAAGCAACTGAGACATTTGGAAATTTTTGCTTTAGACAGGAGATGAAGAAGGGAAGACATTACAGAAGCTTAGAAAATAATGAATGGTAGAAAAAGGGAAATAAAACTACTCTTGTGGACATTGAGTGAAATTGAAAAGACAACACATATAAAATTGATAAAGGCAAACATCTTTTTCTAGAGAACTTGATTAACCTGAGGTGAAACTCATTGTTACAAGGTATCATTGAGACTCTGAGAAGAGCAGAGTATCAGAAAGGATCAAACAGTTACACTTAACAACAAAAACCCCAAGAGCTGCTTTAGACTGGGTATAATAAGTAAACATACGGACTCTCATTTTTCATGGCACAGCTTAAAAGACCTTCTGTTACGTTCATTATTTCTTTACTGAGGGCTGTGTTGCACTTTCCTCTGAAATACTTACCAGGGGCATCTATCAGAGAGGGAAAGCTGAGCTAAACAGGAACAGGGCTCATCCCCAGTGGCAATTCCTGCATTAATACCCAGCTTCACACTGAGCTCTGTGTTTAGCTACCACACAACATTTTTTCCATATGCAGGAGTGAACATACAAAAAAAAGACCACCTAGGAAAAAGGAGTAATCCTTACACGAACTGGAAGATTTCCACTTAGAAGGTATGGAAATTTTGCTACTTTGAGAGCTGAAAACAAAGCTGATGTAATAGATGCCCACCTCACAGCCAGGTACTATGAAAATGAACACAGTCTGAGGAGACAATGAAAACTGGTGTTTGTTAAACGATGTGTAATTAACCTGTGAAATTCACTGATGAAGTATTCCTGAAACAATGGGCTAGAAAATTGTAATTCATACTCACAGCTGAAATACATCACAATATACTCCCTAAGACATAATTATCTTAGAAATAGATACCTTGAAGTACTAAGAACAAGAGCTACTCACTAACTGCCTAAACCAAACTTTCCTCAGGCAAGTTATCTTCCTTCAGGAATGAGTGCTGTACTCTTCCTCCAACCATTTTAGCTTAAAAAGAGAAACAATAAGTCATATTTATGAGACATGCACATATATCAGGAAAGACAGCAAAAAAGAGAAAAAAAATCAACTGCAGCTCATAACACAAGGTAGCTGAAAACTGACAGTGACAGTTAATGAACACACAAAGATTTAGGAGATGATTCTGCTCCTCTTTCCATTACTGTAATTTCTGACTACACTCAGTTATTTCTGAAGTGACATTGGTGGACCTGGGCATACCATGTTAAATGTCCCCCTGCTCTGCTCGCTGATGATGAATTTCAGTGCCAGAGCAGCTCAGCACTGTAAATGTGGTTTGCCATATACAGAAGTGTAGCAAACAACCACTGCTTGTTTGATGCTTAACTGGGAAACAGTTGTATTGCAGCAAAGGAATTTATTTACCAGACTATTCCATCACTTCTGATGTTTATTGTATGTTTAGTTTTCCCTCTTTCATTACCTGGCCACAGAAGATGATGCAAAAAAGCTGTATTTCTTCCACATTAGTGATAAAATACATATGTCATTCACAGTGTTAGCCAAGATTTGTATTTGAAACCAACTTGGAGGTTTCAAGATGTTACTTGAAAATGATGATGTTCCTACACAACTCTGACTTAGATGTTTATAGCTTTGATATTTAAAAACAGAATAATGAGGCTTGCTGGATCTAGCAGAGGCTTGCACCAGAGAAAAGGGCAGAAGAGGTGAAATCAATTTGTGGAATGAAAGTGTATGCACTTGCAGAATAAAGTGATTATTTACATAAGTCATTACTCCTCCGGGAAAAACATCTGCAAGTTCAGAACATTCCTTTTTTTCCTCCCTCTTTTGCTAGATGGATCAAATCCTGCAGCAACAGAAGTTTGCTTTTCAAGTGATGATGGTGCTGTAGCAAACATATGTGTCCAGGTTTACATTTTAATCCATTGATTGTAAAATTATTTTATTCCAAACACTTGAGGGTGTACCTGCTCAGTAGGGCTATGAGAAGGATGCAAGCCCAAATTTCACAGATGATTATAATAATTTTAGATTTGATGTTGAAATTTTTCATCAAGATTCTTTTTTTTAGGCAATTAATTTGATTTCAACTTTTAGACATTTTCTTCTACATTTTCCAAGTTAAAAATGCAAACAAAAACCTCATTTCAAAATGAAAACTTAGAACAGTTCTAACGATGACCAAATACATCATTTTGGTATTTTATTAAACACCTCTCCTTTCCCCAGATACAGTTCTTCTCTCCCTCAATACTGGTTCCGTTTTTTAATGAGGTTCAAAACCAAGATGAACGTAGTTTTGTGTAGCAGTTCCATTTTGATAGCACTGCTCAAATGACTGCCAGAATTTCTACTTGTTCCCACCTACCTAAACAGATCTTTAATTGAAGAGCACTTGACTTCAGTCCTGGTATTTTTGTACTCACAACACAGGTTCATTAGGAGTCAACTGCACCGAGGAGCTGCCTGCCTAAGGAAGGGCTGCAAAGGAGTTCTGTGATGCACTATCAGTTTAAATTGCATCCTCAGGAGACCGCAATATTGTACTTGCAGAGAGGTGACATGATCTAAGAGATAATAGCTCTTTTTCATCTCCATGGGGCTTTTTTCTATTTCGTATCTTCACTAGTGTCTATCTTTTCTAATTCTCAGGACAACTAAAATCAACATTTCTTTCTTACAGTATGCTTTTTCACTTATCATTTTATGACACAGGAGCACTTATTCGCAACTTCTTGAATATCTTAATAATTGTATCCTAGTGTTTCAACTACTAGAAAATGAAAAGGCATCAAGTGCATGGAAAGGTAATAAAACAGATTAGATCAGGGTTAGAAATGCTTAGAAAACATTTTGCATACTTTAGCTATCACCTAAGTGAAATGGAGTCATTCTGGAGGGGAGCAGGTGAGCACAGAGCAGGATGCAAAACAAAATATATAAAATAGGGCTTCTTATATATATGTTTTAGTGCATTAATATTCCTGACAATTTGGAGGGGATGATGATGGGAGTGTCAGGGAGAGACATAAAAAGACTAAGTATTACTGATGGTTATCAATTTGAGGTGTCCATTTAATAATTGTTAAGATAGTAATGTTCCAGTTAAATCTTCAGCTAACCAGTGAATCAGGCAGCCAAGCAGAAGCTGCTGCTTGTTTCTAAGTCTTGCACAGAAAATCTTGAGTCCCATGATACCGTGGTGTAATTCTACATGCCCTGCCTGGGACAGCAGCAACGACTCTTAGTGACTCCAATGAGAATCACAAACACAAAGCCCTGAACATTTCACAGTACTTCAAATACAACTGTGATCACTCTGGGCCTAGGACCAGACCTACTTTTCCTCAGGATATCATCTGTGCCTGCAATAAAACTGAAAAATACTTCCACCAGCACTTTTGCTCTCTATATATCAATGGCAAATGCAAATATTAGCATTTGGCTGGATGACTGATCTGTTAATTATTTCCCTGCATTATGCTGCACTCAGATTGCAAGTTGGGCAATTACACTTTCCAGACCTAACGTTCATGCCCACAGCAACATAAGGACAAAAGTTTGCTAGGCATAGATAGAGCCCAAAAGGAAGCAGCTATCAAATAAAAAAAGCTGTTTGGAAGTATGTAATGTCTATTTTCCCTTAGAAGGAATCTGAGTCAGAGGCAACCACAAACATTAAGGGATAGAAAGGGAAAGTAAAAGAGAAGCTTTGGATATTTTTGTGGAAGGGAGGAAAGAAAGTGAACAGAAGCCAGTATGTGAAAATATAAGATTTTTGCACAGGCTCTCCTGATCACTCTTTGACCCTTTCTACTTCTCTGGCATCTGCACAGTACCTGTTGCATCCTCCTTACTCCTCCCCTGCTATGGAAAATCCCTCCTTTCCTGAACTGCCCCACATTCTGCCCTCCAGCTTGTTCCCTCCTGAATGGAGCCACTGGCTGCCAGTACCTCTATCTGCTCTTAATTGACTTGGTACTGACCCTAAAATTCCTCCATCCCAGCAGCTTCTATGGGCAAAGAGGGAGGCTCTGCCAGTATCCCTGCAGCTCTGCCCTGAAGGTGAGTTATCCACAGAGTACCAAGTACGAATGCTGGGCACCTGCCTGGCACTCACCCATACACACACACAGCAAACTCCACACTTTACTTCCAAGGAGCATGGACACCTTTACTCAGGCAGGTTATTTCCCTGTCTCCTTCTTCCTGTCTCTGTACTGTTTTTAAACCATTTCCAAAAATTTCCTCTACATATCACTACTGCAAACGTGGGTAAGCCGTAAAAAAAGTGGGTTCCTAGCAAGGAAATTTCATTCAGTTGCAAAACTTGTTTATGCTGTCATGGGTTGCATTTGTATGTAGATGTGTTTTGCCATTAACACTGTTGAAGAAATACATTAATTTATATCAAATTTATATGCAGCCCAGTGCAGACAAACCCACAGTACTCTTGAAATACTCAGAAATACATAAATAGGTATTGATTATAAATAGGAAGCCACTACTCTCACCAATAATAAAGTGGCTAATTGCAGAATTTGCATTGCCTAGCTATAGACAATGTCAGTTCAGAATCAAAAACAAGAAGCTGAAATTCAATAAGATTTATCAGAGAGGGATCAAGGCTTAATGGCATAAAAACTTCAGATATTGCATCTCATTTGAAACCTTAAAGTTCAGCATAATTATTTATTATTAATGATTTCGTTATTAGATTGATTATTTATAATTACTGAGAGGTGCTAAAAAATTTACTAAAGGTAAACATATAAATAATAAAAAAAAGATTTTTTCATTGAAGATCAGAAAAATTGTTTGGATTATGAAAGGATCTAATTGGTAACGAAAAGAATTAGTAATAATTAATGAAGAGCAGAAGAGGCACTAAATAAAGATTCAATTCTAGCCTATAATACTCTAGTCTTAAGATGTGATGCAACTCTCCCCATTAAACATAATAAATAACAGTTTTGAAGAATTTAGTATCAAATATTTAAGTAAGTTCTTTAGTTGAAAAATATCTGAAGTGAGCCAAAATGATTTCCTCTGCTTATTCTTCACCTCCCATGCAAATAGTGCACCTGAGACTTGGACTAACCCCATTCCAGTATCACCAGGATCTTCCTGCAGTCCTGCAACTCTTGGCTTCTTAGCAGCTTCCTTATGGGTGAAAGTCATTCAGGTGCAGATTTCAGAGCAGCAATGGAGACTGATGTAGGGAATTGCCCTAAACAGCCAGGTCCAGAATCAGGAAATCACATCCAAACTTCAAAGATATGATGATTCTCAAAATAATAACATAAGGCTTTGTAACTGCCTTCTGTTGAATTAGAGGAGTTTTAAGTGTTGTCCAAATCCAAACAGATTTCTAACATTACACAGAAAAAGTCCGGTTTTCCCCTTACCACTGAACATTTTCTAAAAGCAAAAGCCTAACTCAAGCATACTTCAAGCATCCTGACCACATTAGTTTCCTGAATCTACTAATGAAGCGAATTTACTTAGTTAATTTTCTTGTAACTCCTCCTCATTGGGATGTGGACCTTACAGTGTCTATGGCTTTCAGAGCACTTCTAATGAACATATACAGGAGAGAAAAATTAATGAACATAGATAATTAGACCTTAACTACAGTCTACCTCATTTAGGCCTTCACTTTCTGTTTCCAAGCTAAAACACTTCAGTGAACTTTCCATTAAGATCTGAATCAGAGACTTTGACTAAAAACATAATTCTATGTCTTAAGAATAAGTGGAAAAAGTTAGCCAGGACTTGTCAAAAGAATCTGTCTCCTTTGGAGGTATTTGAGTGCTGTTTGGGGTTGTCACTACGTTGATGCAGTAACAGCCCAGGGCCAGCCTGTGCCCAGTGCTCAGCACTGATGTGCTTCAGCAGCCACCAGCCAGGGACAGCACGGACACCAAGAGCCGCCCAACTCCTGACAGCGTCCAACAGCCAGGCAAAATAGACCTTGGTGCACCACTGCAAGAAACAATGGGCCACCAATAATTCACAGTTTGTGGGAGAAAAAAAAAATTAGGCCAGACAGCTTTATAGGGGTTGGTGGCCAAGAAAAACCACAGTAAAAGGGATCCAAAGGAAAGCGAAAAATTCATAAGCACAAAGAATGTTTACAAGACTCATCTAGTAAAGCCTTAGTGTTTTACCTGATTGAAAAATTCCTCATTCCACTTCTAAGAAATACTTTTTCATCCATTCCAATTAGCGTTGAGTAATTTACATTTTTCCATGACCATGCTTAAGCTAATTAGTATTAATAAGAAAAGGTCCCAGCCTAAACACACAGCGCCCTTGCTGTCTATTGTAACATTTTGGCTAACAAAGCTACTCCCTCCTTGCAGAAAGCAAGCAGAAAGTGTTTGTCTGGAAGAATACAACTGCCATGTATATTTACTAAGCTGTGCCAGCCCACTGACTTCAGTGAGATGGGCCCAGGGTACCCCTCTTGACCTTTCCATGGCGAGTGAAATATAATATGTGAAAGAATTCACATGGAGATTATCTTTATGGAACCCAGAAAATATTTCTCACATAAAATGATGGATTTTAACCTCACCTCTAAGCTGGTATTTGGGGGGAAAAAAACGTGATGTGCACTCTGAGAACAGTTCTACTCCCTAAGTAGAATCCTGTTGCAATGAAAACTTCACTGCCCTTTAAAACCTTGGCATATATCCACAGTTTCCAGGCTCTTTTCTAAAACTAACAAGGACACTTTATGCAGTGAGTGTAAATAGCAGTCCACTCAATTAAACTGCTCATGTAAGGAATATATTTGTATTTATTGCAGTGACTGACATTGATATTTTATTTCATTTTCCATGGAAAATGGAAATAGCTGCTCATTAATTTCACCAGCATTAAATGTTACTACTCAAAGACAGTAGCTCACAGTCCTGTCCAAATGACAGCCTGACATCTGTAAACAAATCCTACTGTCCTCTCATATCTGCATACAGAAACAACTGGGCACACAATGGGAGTCACCTCTACTCCACACAGAGTGAGGGAGGACCATCACTCTCACTAATACAATGTAGCTCCCTTAACCCTCTAGTGGGATATATCTTTTTTAATGCTTTAAGCATACAGAATCACCACAAGGAATGAAAAAAACCTTGGCTGTTGGTGGCAGATGACTCTGAGAAGTTCTACAGTCACACGTCTAAGCAAAATGAGCTAACTAGTATGACATGTTATATCCACCGTTAGTGTTCTTTTTTTCTACTAATCTGCTTAACATTTCAAATAGTCCAACTAGTTCAGACCATGCTTTCCTCAGTATTGTATATATAGTTCCAATTCACCCTGAACTGGGACAGATACCATCTTTTAATTCTTCCAAGCATAAATACAGCCCTATTCTGGTTCTGATTTAAATGTGCCCATCAGCAGACCTAAAACATGCACAGAATTGGTTACTACTCCAAGCTTCAGACAAAAGAAAGCAGTTTACAATAATCACTGAGTTCTCCTTGCTTGCAGTTTGCTGTCACCACATGCTTTATTTATAGTAGGCCTGAAATAAATACTGCAGGATCAGCCATCTTTTGGTGCTGCACGAAAAAGGAAAGCTATTAAATATTTATCGTAAGTCTCTCAGAGCCTTGCCTCTGACACTTTCCCTTTCAGCAGAGAAAAGAATTATTTAGCTCATGATTTTCCAGCAAAAGACAGTCAATTGTGACTGTGTGGAAGAGAAGGGTAGCATCACTGGCATGCCCTGGCAGGGGGAAGTTTTGTCAATGTGCACCAGGCACAGAAGTCTCCACCTCCCCTGCTTCTCTCCAGCAGCACAGAGTGACACCGAAGTGGAGCCTTGGAGTGACACAGGAATGTTTGTGCCAGCAGAATAAGGCACACTCATGTTACAGTACTTTCCAAAACTAAGCCAGTACATTTGGTGAATCCTTTCCAAGGAGGCTGATCAGATTACTTTAGTTAAGATCAAATGAATGTTGTGGATGCTCCAGTGAAACATGTTGACAAATAATGCTGCTCTCTTGTGCATTGCACTTACTGTGCATTTAAAAAAGAAATACATTAGTATGAAATAAAAATAGACTTTGCATACATTATGTTTTTCACTGTGAACTGAATACTGCAGGACCCAATGTTTATGGCCTAATATCTGTGGGACAGACAGACAGTTAAAGATGAACTTTGACTGGCCTAGAATTAAAATGCCTGAGGGCAGCTGTGTAGCTCAAGTAACTGAATAGAAACTGATACTGAAAAATGACTGAGAACTAAACTGCAGGAGGTCACAAAAAGACCAAAAGAAAAGCAATGTCTTTTTCCACCCTAACCCAAGCCATTATAGAGTATCATCACAGCCTTCCCTAGCTTGGTCCAGCAGAACTAGCACCATTCCCCACTCAGGACACCTAGAGCAATACAGGTTTCTAAGGAATAAGCTGCATCTATAGAAGTATGGAATGCTTTAGAATATCAGCCTGGTTTGCCTGAGTGCCTCATGGGAGTAACAGTGCACAGTGCCAAAGACATTTCTTCCCTTCTGCTCTCATTCCTGTGCTCTTTTCTTCGGCAAAAAAGATTTCACTTCCTAGATGTACTTTGTCCTCTAAACTTAAGGAAGCAGTGCTAGTCTGGACGGTCCCATACATTCCCACATCACTGGATCACAGGTCCCTTTCTCCAGGCATGGTCCAAATACTTCAACTCCCTGGCACTTGCCTGTCTGCATCCTTTAGCTTTCCAAAAGCAGCAAAAGGAGACACACTGAAGGCTCTAGAGAAACAGGCAGCCAGACAATGCAGCTCAAGCCACTAACAAGTTCTGGCTGCCTGATCAAACCTCTGGCATAGCTGGCGAGACTTGCAGTCTAATTTTGTGGGTTTATGTGGAAACATAGCATGGGTGAGGTGATAAGAACAAATTTAAGAGGGAGTTTAGGGAAGAAAGTTGTCAGAAAAGACTCGACATCCACAAACTCCTGAACCCCTGACTGAAACATGGAGAACTCCACTCAGGCCGGCACTGAACATTCATGGAAGAGCTATGTTAGGGTACCTTGAACAGTGCAGGTGGTACTTGAATTAAAACTAAGTTAATACAGCAGGGGAATCATGGAATCCCATTGTTTAGGCAGGCAAGTAGGAATGGGGGCTCTTGACACTTCCCTTTTTTCTATGTCTGATGTCATGCAATTGGATGTCCTGTGCAAGTGCTGACACCACATACAGGTTTTCTTGACAGCCAAATTAAAACAATAACCAGTTCCCCACCCTGAAAAAAGCCCACGGGGAACTGAAGTGTTATAATAGAAGTGACGAGCAGCAAACACTGTCTTAACTGTTAAATTATAAACAATGCTCATGAAACCTCCATGGCCACGATCAATAAAGGGAAAGGCCACTGCTCTTGAGAGCCAACAACCATTAGAAAAATAAAAGGCTTTTTATCTCAGAGCATTTACGTCGAGATTTCACATTCCACTGTTTCTTCCGTGGCCTTACAGATTAAACAAGCAAGATCAGTTCTACTTCCAGTGCTGCAACAGCAAAACCAAGCCACATATTGCCTGGTAAGGCATTCCATGACCTTGAAACATATTCTGTAGAGCCATGTGACTACTTCACATACATGTCCAGTATCATCACAATTTAGAGCTTAAGTTTTCCTATCACAACAGTCAATCTCCTAATGCACGTATGTGCCTTTTCCATTTGAAAGGATTTCCAAACTTTTATACAAATAGGATAAGTGAGCACTTCCATCTCTGTGCTCTTTATGGCAACTATGGCTGGTTTTCCATAGTAGAACACTCTGCTCCAGTTTCATTGCTGCAAGCCATGTCTAAAAAAAGTCAAAGTGATCTCTCAGCACAGTCCTTTTCCTGGTAACCAAGTCCCAGGAGATTTTGCCTCTCTTCTGTCTTGTTCTTATTTGGTTGAAGGTTACTGTCCCTTGTCACTGCTACCTTATTTTTCGTGTTAACCGTTATTCTTTTCACCAGTCCAACACTTGTAAAATTTTTTTGTTGAAAAAAAGTATAATGCATTGTAAATTTTGGGCAGGTGACTAAACTGACAATATTTTTGTCCTTAGGTAAATTAACCCATTAGTGTCCAGGGAAAAAAATATTTTTTAATGAAAGACTAATATAATTTCCTGAACATAGTGGAGATGCCTTTCATTCAAGACATTGGATCTTTCACAGGGTTGGCCAAGATCACTTGCTGCTAGGGTTTAGCTTGTATAAATACTGGATTGTGCAAAGAAAAAGCCAGCTTACTGCCTCTGAACGCAACTTTTTGAATAGCCCCATGTCATCTAAGAAAAAATATTATTAAAAAAAAAAAATTACTTCTCAGTCTTTGCCATTGGTTTTTCCCAGTGAAGCTGAATGGGTCATGAAGGCAAACTAATAGCTCACACCATAAAGCAGCTGAAGAGGAGAGTCCATTAACTGTTTAAGTTCAGAGCAAAAACATGATCTGAGAAAGTTTTCACTTGCTAAAAAAAGGCATTTTATGACCTATTTATGTTTATTAGTACTTTGTGTTACTTTTTGCTATTTTCCTTCTTTTCAAAATTGATTGTGGTTCATCTACATCTATTATCTATGCAAGCATATTTCAGTCTGTGGAACACTCCATTACTGCTTTCTTTGGCTGTTCATTATCCATATAACTTGAGTATCTGAATTATATACTATTGTTTTGGAACCAAAAGACAGGGCAAATCTTAACAAAAAATAGAAGAAGCACTAATCAGAGATGAAAACAATTAATAACAGAACTTCCACTAGTTTTCTTTTTATTTTTTACTTAATGATGTGGCAACTAGAATTGCTGCTGCTGTAACTTAGAGGTCAGCAAATAAAAAAGCCCAATGATTGCTCAAATGAAATACCCCTGGCAACACTTGATCAAAGTTACTGTTTTAAGTGACTTGTCTCTGTGATATGTATTAGGATAATCTGGATTTGTTAGATACGAACTTGGAAATCCTTCTTCCGTGTCTACGGAGAGCTGTTGTTTTGTAGTTTTGAATACCAGGCCACAGAAGCAGACACTGGACAACTTTCCAGGTTCAATATTCAGGAAAATTAATATCAAATGTGCAACAACACAAAGCGCAATAAGCAATGTTTTCTCTCAGTGTAAAGCCACAAAGATCCAACAGAAAGGCAGACACAAGTTCTAAAACAATCAGAAAGGATTTTCCTTAACTTTCAAATACAAAGTAATCCAGAACAATGTACATCTTTGTAAAAAAGAAAAACATCTATTTGTAATAACACTAGCACTCAGAGTGAAGAAAAAAGAAGCTGGAGTGGGTGATAGGATGAGAATTCAACTACATGCATCAAGGTAGTGATTTTCTACTCTCTCTGGAACACTCAAAGACAAACGTAAAAGTTAAGGCCTTGGGGGAAAATCAGCCATATATTTTGCCTTACAGCACCCTGTCCTGTCTTGGAAACCTCATCTAAACTTCTTATTCTTTAGCTTTTAGTCTGTTCCTGATACTGATTATCTCTACTACACATTCATGTATGAGATTCTTTGGTATATTCTCAGAAATTGTACTTCCACATTACAGTCTGCTTTCTGTACTTGTCTTTGCCTACCCTGTACAAAAATTACCTTCTTCACAATGTAATAAAACTAGCATCTACTTCACTTTCTATAAATATGGAGCTTTAAATATTAATGCATTTATTACAGAAATCCTCTGTGCAACGTTATCTAACTTGAGAGTAAGTTTCCTTGGAAGCAACATTAACCAGAAAAAGTTAAAAGACCTATTAACTGCTTTCTAAATGGCAAGGCAACTTTTATCCCATCTCTATGATAAAACCTGCCCTCTCCATGTTCTACTGCCTCCCTTTCCTGCATTTGGGCTACACCTTGCTTATTCAGTCAGATGCAGAGCTCTTTCAAACTCACAGGTGCCAGACCATCAGCACAAATTGTCAGTCTGCTTTGACTATTCTTCCTGGGAATGACAGGTTCTTCCCATGTACTCATAACCCTTGTTATGTTTGTTGTTTCTAGAACAGTGGTTCATAAATTAACCAAACTAAACTGTGCTGCCCACATGAGAACAAAAGAAACATGACTTTTGTATTTAACAGAAGCTCAAATGGACATGAGATTACACCTGTATTCAATAAGCTAAATCCCACACAGATCCACTCAACACAACCATTCGATTTCTATAGGAATCCATGCTGACTTCTACAAGAATCAGAGCAGATTTTGGCTTTCTATGTCGTATCTGTGCCATGAGCACTTCAAATAAATCTAACAGAAGAGATAAAACACTTGCAACCTTTAGTCACGAGTTTGATAGGTTGTCCTTAGGAACACAAAGTGTTTAGATTATACCAACATACTTCTGGAGAGTGAGGCTCAGGTTGTGGCTGGCTGATTTGATCTTGTTCTGGGCCTCCAGGTGGGTCATGCTGTCAGTGTTGACTCCATCAATGGCCACCACAAGGTCCCCCTGGTTCATCTGTGACTGTGCTGCCTTGCTGCCAGGGGTGATCTGCGTGGGAAAACACAAAAGAAAAAGTCTTATCCTGATAAGTCATTCTGTATCCAAAACAGTTGAAGAACTCATCCAGAATTATAGTACAGAACAGATACAGCAAGATACAGTAGTTGTAACCATTAATGTATGGGTGAAAAATAAAAATTTAAGGAAATTAAACAAATCAAAGTGAACTCACACTTCTGCAAAGGTCCAGGACACCATCCACTTCTTGTTACTTCCATTTTGAGAGGTTAAGCCCAATGTAGTGGCTCCCTTACCCCTATTATCACTATCTCAAGGCGATAATTATCTCTATTTATCTAGCAGCAGTATATAGAGACATTACTCAGAAGCAGAAAACTAATGAACCACTATCCACTGCATGATTTTATTGTATTTTACCTCCTAAAAGCCATTTTCCCCAAATTAATTCATTTTATTGAGGGAAAGGAAATGAATGTATGTGAGGGGCCTTGGGCACGCTTTGTTTCTTTTATAGCAAGATTTAGAGGAAATCATTCTGGTTTAACCTTATCCATATACAACTGCAGCTCCATTACCAACACAGAATGCTACGTACCCATCTCATCAACCTCTTGGACCTCCTACTCCAAAGACCAGCACTCTTAGAAATAAGAAGCCACAGTGCTGCAACCACAAACCCAACTACTGACACAACAGTTCAGAAGTTCTGTTCGTTCACTATTTCAACACATTTTGTTAGCTCCAGGTAGCTCATGAACTGCATCTTCTCTGAATGGACAACACCCTGATCTCAATTTTTACATTTTTCTCTCAGCTTCCATATGAATGACACTGGTACAGTACTAAAACAGAAAAGCCTTTACATACCATCAGGCAGACAAATTTTAATAAACACACCAGAGCTGTCCTCTGCTTTCAGCAGCCCGTACATAAACAGCATGGATATAACATACAGATCTTTGCTCTTATTTTTAGATACTCACTTCCTTACATTCCTCCCTAAAAAACCAAAGGATAATCTAAAATACTACAACAAAGGCTGCATTCAGAAGTTCTTTTCCTTCAGTACCGTGAACATAAAAGAAAGATATGTTTGATTATAAGCCAAAACTCTGAAGTGAATTCAGCCAGGCTGAAACCACGAATTCAAATATCTAGGGAAACCAAAACCCAACACAAAATCAAACACTTCTAAGCGTTAAGTGAAATTCCTTAACTTGCCTTCCTTAATACAACCTCAAAACACTTATATACATACTCATAAAAGCCCTCCTTCCAAAACAATTCCCTAGATTGCTTGTTTATGCTCTTTACTGGCAAAGATAAATGAGCAAAAAAAGGAAAAAACCCTTTCTTAACACATTGTTAAAGGTGCTCAGTATTGAGGCCAGAAGTCCAACTGACAGTGTAGTCTGACAATGGGAGGTGTCAGTTTACCAGAGCATTAGCTCTAGTATCAGAGTGCTAGAACACACAGGACCCTGGATACTCAGACTGCTTAAAAATAAAGATTACTTTGGAACTGGGCACTCTAAGTAATTCCCTTGAGATAGAAGCAATGAGTTCTGTGTTTTCTGAGTGAAGGACAACTACAGTTACAATGTTCTCATGCCAGTAAAACTGACCGATAATGGCAAAACTGTCCCCCAATGTATTTTCCTGGTGCTAATGAATGGAGGCATGGGGGAAATATTTTGTGGTAGTTTCAAGGACAGAGTTTTATTCTGCAGTCTAATGCACCTCACAGAAAAAAAAAAATAATAAAACAAAAAAATTTCATGTTACAAGCACAGTTTTCCTAACCTGTTATACAAACATTAGCTTCTATGCATTTTATCGACTTGCACTGTGTCATGTACACAGAATTCAGAAGCCTATGAAGAACATGGATTATTTGTACACCCACATATACTTGTATAGCTACTCAGAGATCCCTCCCTGCTCAGTCCCTCAAATATGTCGAGAAACAGAATCTGTAATAGAATAAAAGGTAAGGAAAGGGCAGAAAGGGAACCAAAGCCAAACTCAGACACATGAGTCAGTAAGACTTGAATTCATCAAGTAGGACACTTCAGTCCTTCTCAAATTATCCTTTTTAAAATGAATAATCTTCACACATCACTTTTCTAAGACATCACTTTTTACCTCCTTATGAAACATACAGGTTCTTGCCATAGAATATTAACTGTGTGATGCTGGTTCCAGATTCTGGGATACTCTCCCCCACACACACCTTTTTCTTCTCAAAAACAAATACTGGTTTTTGAACAACAACCCAGTTACTTAAAGTCAAACGTCTGCCCTAATTTGGGTATTCTTACTTAACACATATCTTTCCTTCCCCTCCCCAGTGATGCCTCAAACAAAATAAGCCCAGAGAAGCAGAGCTTCCATGGAAAAGGTAAAGCACTCTAGATCTGTTAACACAGCTGTAACATACTGACTTCCCTCTCACCTTCTCTGACTTTGCTTTTAGCAGTCCCACATGTAAATACTACACCTTAAAATAAAGACACGGCAACTATAACTCTCCCAGAATTAGAGGCAATTTAGAGGGAAGGGATGGTTGTAATAAGTGACCTAATTTCACTTCTTCTAGTGGGCTATTTTCTGCCTTTTAGAAAACACTACCTAAATGAAAAACATTTATCACAAGAATCTCTCAAACAAAAAGTCCTCAGTAACTCTGAATTTGTGATTTACATGACTTTCTAACTATGGCCATTGCAACACCGTTTCTGAGGCAAAGAGCTCCAGGAGAACCATACTGTGAAAGACAAGGAAACACTCTCAATCATGGCTCAGTCAGTCTTTCTTTAAAAACAGAATGAAAGGGATTCAACTTCTTCAACTAAGTATAAGGGTAGCAAATTCTGGGTGGGATTCTTTAATACAATTCTATTTTTTCAATTCCCATTTCAGGGGACAGCACTCCACTGATGTCACTTTACCTCTAAATTTCAGCTTATCCTTACTTCATTGAGAGCAAGACTCACAAGTAGAAAAGATGGATTTAATTTATTGCATCTGCAATTCAGACAAGTAGTAAGTATCAGGATAGAATAACTACTTCTCATGGTCTTCCCATTGGTTAAAAGCATGCTAGATTATTTGATTCTGTAGCATTTTATATAGAAGGCATTATTAAGGACTGGATGCATAAACTGTATGAAACATGAAAATCAAAGTACAGAATTACACGTATTTTAGCTAGAACCCGAGAGACATCTCTGTGAGAGTTCCAAGTGAAGTCACAACATGCATTTACAGCACACATCGAGAACAGTCAGTAATTGTTGTGAACAAAATACCAGTGTACAGATGGAGATACAGGGCAGACAGATCTGAAGTGTCAAGGCACATTCAAGACTATCTTGTTCCCATTTTTAAAGATCCAGCTGAAAGGAATGGAATGCAAAGTGTTTATCTTTTATCTGTTGGTATTTTCCTTTGAAAATTCATCTCAGATCTACTAAAACATTTACTAAATATAATCACAGAGAGGAGCTCACTGTGCCTTCGTAAAATCTTTGGTAAATATTTTCTATTTAAAAATATTTTTTGAGAATATTTTTGAAGGACAAATGTTAATTAAACCTTAGACTTAGACTGGAAATCCAGATCTGTCTACACAGCAAATTCTAGTTTGCTCTTATCTCAGTCTCTCTTCTATTAACAGAAGCAACAAATATAGAGAAATATAGTACTGTCAAGGATAAACATGCGTTTTTCAATTTTACCACCAATCTTTTTTTTCCTAAAACAAATCTCTGAGCAAGATCTAGGCAGAACGATTTCAGAAAACCTTTGTAATAGCCTTAACTCACTTGCTCTGGATTACAACATAGCTTTCAGTTGCTAGGTGCTGCAAATGCCTTTATTTAATGCTACAGAGAGACGTTCATCAGAGTTTCAGGGTACAGCTATTTCTGTCAATTGATTTACAAAATCCAATCTGGGGTACCACCAACAGATCTAATTTTAATAGTATTTCTTCAGTGCTTCAAGGCCAAGCACAGATTTCATTCTGAAAAGCCAAACATCTCATCTCTCTCAGAAAAGTAGAAAAATATGTGCTGCTTCAGAGATGTGAATTTCCAGCCCTCACAAACTTCCTACAAGACAGACATCTGACTTCCAACATCTCCAGCTTAAAGCAAGTTGGCAGGCTGGAACTATCACATGTTACTTTCAACACACTACACAGAATTCTTACTACACTCTGTTGTGAGCAGATCTGTACACTGGGTGAATATATAGTACCACCGTGACAGCTGTGCCCTACAAAAACTCGTCTGCACTGGGTTCACAGTAAATACTGCTTAGCAGGAGCTCTGGGAGGCAGTGTACAAAGAGCAGCTGCTGCACCACCTTGAGAACTGCATGTGTTCCCAGCCAAGCCCCCTCAACTCCACTCCAAAGGGGAGAGACAGGGATCAGGCAGCATTTGAGTGGATGAGTGCTCAAATACTAACGAGAATGCTTGTATAAACAGATGGATGGGCACAGTTTTCCTACCCCCAAGGAACTGCTAATTTACAAGGCAGACAAAAATACATAGGAAGGCCTACACAAATGAGAAGCTGTTAATATAGTGGCCTGCAGCATTAGCCAGGGCCTCTTCTTTTTCCAGCACTTGAGCTATGCCTGACTCCATCCTGACCTCAACCCCAAAATCAACAATTTATATTTTCTGCTTCTCATTTAAGAACAACATTTCAGAGAACCAGATATTCACGAGCACTAGAAATGTGCAAAAGCACAGGGAATGAATACCCTCTCCTCTTCAAGATCTCCAGAATAGAATAATTAAAAGGTTCTTTTCCATAATCAGAAAATCAGAGATTATAATGTGTTCTTACAAGAAAAGTATTGGACAGAGACTAAGGAACAATGGAAAACACAGTATTTTTCCTCTATAGAGAAAACAGCATTTAAATCTCCCTCCATTGTATTTTTGCAAGTGGTTTTTTGCACAGAAGCTTCCAACAAACTTTCAGAGTCCTTCTAAGCTCTGAGGCTCTAAGTGTCTGCAAAAGTTCCTTGCTTTATACACAGGAGCTTGACCTACTGAAAGGGGAGACATGCTTTAAAACCCCACCATAGAACAGTTGCTGAATGTCCATATGAATCCAAGTAGTTATCTCTGGACCAGAAACATCTCTTCCTCTCCCACAGCAAGAAAGTTAATTGAGGAAATTTATATTATCATTTCCTAAATTAGTCATTTTCTATCCCTGTCCCCACAATAAACAAGTAACAGCTCCAAAGGGAAAATAATGTTTTTTCTTAGAAAACAAAAGTCAATTTTGGACAAGAAAAAACTGCAAACAAAATGAATAAAACCCACTGGGATAAGTAATCAGGCAGAAATTGACCACTTCATTTGACACATTGTCAGAAAGGCACAAAACATAAACCAGGAAAGGAAGAACCTAGATAACCTTTACCATAGAGCAAGTATCCTATGGCTTTTATACCTTTCTATGTCAGACAGGAGAGGTGAGCAAGACCAATTAAATGGAAAGACAATACTGTAGGAAACCTGAAACTAAAGTCCTTGCACATATCACTAACCAAACCTAAACAAATTTCCATTTTGCAGCTACCATTTGCCTGAACAATGTCTCATTGTTTTCAATTTACTACTGGACTTTAACGGTTTTTTTTTTCTCCTTTCTGTGGTGTTTCTTTTGTTGCTTTGGTTTGTTTTTTTCTTTTTGTTTTTAGTAAGACACCAAGACCTGCCTTAAATGAACACTCATGGCATGTGCAAAATACGCCACTGACACCTTGAAGAGATTCCATTTATACTAAACAGAGCTGTGCTGGCAAGCTACAAAGACACTCTGAAGTGGCCTCTCAGGCTCTGCTTCATCTGTAGCGAGGAAGGGAGATTACAACGCATGTGAGAACACCCAAAATAGCTCTAATCTACCTCTCTCGGGTACCAGGAATCACAAAGCCACAGCAGCACAGAGATTTTGTGGGATGAACAGTTAAGCACTTACAACTCAGGACACCCTGTGCTGAAATCTGTACTCCAACAACAGAAGGGTTAGGGGCACTCAAGCTCTCCAGCTTTGCCTCAGTCTAGGGAGTGCTAAGCCAGGCTGGAATGATGCCACCTTGATTAACACCAAAAATTTCCCTTACACTTAACATCACTCACAAGGCTGCTTTTCATGCACAACATACAGTCTCTTCAAGGAAGAAGACAGACAGATAGCCCTTCCTGCCAAGCTAACTAGACTCAGGTGATGAAAATAAGCCAAATGTGAAAGACTTTCAGCTGTGAAATGAAAGGAAGCATATAGGCAATGCTTAGGGAATTGCCCTGGGCAAGGCTTTGGGGGATGTTTTGAGACGCAGTGTGAATACACCTGTTCCTATTTGGATGATCATTTCATTCCCTGCCCCACCTCCATGTTGTCTGATGGAAAAATTTTCAATCCTTTGTTAAAAAATTTAAAAAAGAAACATTGTGGACTTTGCAGATCAGCTAGTTAGAAGCATGAGTACTCTATATTACACCAATTATACAGATGATAGTAAAAGAGTGGATGTGGCTTTTTAATAGGATGTGTTGGTGTAACTAGAAGATTACGCAGCTCCTTACATCGTGTATGGTATGACTAATAGTAATATCTCTTCTCCCAATCTTTATCCAAATATAGCTGTTAGATCTCTTCAGTCTGTTCTCAGTTAGCATCACACACTGTGCCAAGGCAGCGTGTGCTGTGTATCTCACAGAAATTAAATGGAAGCAAAGAGGTGAGTCATATAATGGGAAATGTTGATTGTTTTGTTACAACAGGTTTTAAGAAACAAGTGACTGAGTTCTTATTTGGTATTAGGGAATTTAATAACCTGAATGCAAATTAAAACCAAGAATATAACTGAGGTACTGATCCTTAGTATTCTGGCAGCCCCTATGTGTGAGCTGATCTGTCAGCTTCCACAGAACAACTCCCTGCAGCAAATACACACACAGCTTCCAAGTGCCTGCAGCATCAGAACTCCCAAGTTTCTTCAAAGGTTCCCCATCCTCTTCCCTGCTTCTCCTTTTCAAATTTGAATTTATTTTAAGGCAGTTGTATAAGGTGGGATGTTTCTTTGTGTTTCAAGCAGACAGATCTCAGTCATCAATATTGCCTCCTACATTTTCACAGCTATCAGCTTCTTGAATCCTACATTCTGTGCAGCTTTTTAACCTGCTCACAGAAACACAGTTTGTCTTGTCTCCCCCTACAACCATTAGCATTAAACTGAGGGGTTTATATATTTTGCTATTGGCCACTATGGTAAGATTTTCTTTTTTTCACGTCCACTCTGCTTAATTTATCTCATTGTATGTAACTAAGATTGTGATGCTTTATAACTTTGAAGGGCTTTTGATTGGTCCAGCAAAAATAAGGCCTGACTAAAAGGGCATTTGAGACAATACTGAGAGGTTTAGTTTGGCAGTTAGTGCCTGCAGTCACTTCTGATATTAAGCAACTTAAAATAGCTTTGACTTTCAGCAAGTCCTGAGGTTCCAGCACAGATATGAGTGATGTGTAAGTGACTCTTCTGCTCCTGCACGTTTGTAAATTAGGGTACTTATTAAATGGATGCAAGCTTACATTTAATTGTTCTTTAAATGCATTTGTTTGAGTTCTCTTTGTCTCTGGCCACCAGAATACCAGGGCACTAATTCCTCCTCTGTTCACTAAAATACGAGCTGCCAGTTTGACACAGCAAACAGCAGTCCCATCTCTAGACCAGGAGTATTTAGTACCGAGCTCCGTGCTTTGCCTACAGAGGGTAGAACAGTACAGCACACAGCTGGCAGCTAGATGCAGGAAGATGAACTGTAACACACGTCCACAGTGACAGAGGTACTGAATCAGAATTAAATCTGCAGGAACTGCACTTGGTATCATGCCCTTACTTTTGCATCTAAGGTTTTAGGAGGCCACGGTGCCTAATGTGGTGTGGTGTTCTAAGTGGAGGACCCAGCATTAAGCTGCCAGCATACAGCATCAATGCCTCCTTAAACACTTTCTTTATCCCCAGGAGTAACTGTTTTGTACCCGGAGCATTCATCCAAGCTCTGTGAGAAAATAAACAAAAGCACAGGCTTCAAACTTCAGAGAGTGAACAATTCTTTTTAAGATCAAAGTGAATAAAACAGAATAGAAGCAAAGTTCCCCTGAGAAAGCGCAATGCCAATTTCTCCTGTAATAGGCCGTATCATGCTTAGTGCATAACATGACATCCCATCAGGCATCCCAGCAGGGTCCCTGGAAATTTAAAGATGTAGCAAGTAAAGTAAAATTTTAACACATTTAACAGGTACATAAACTTCTGGATGTTTCAGAAAGCTAGGAAGTTGTAGAGATTGAGGATGTTTCTTTTATCTGTTAAAATGTAATGACTTAAACTTCATTTGCCTAGATGTGTTCAGATGCACACGGAGAGGCCACTTCCCTTGGGAAGCCACAGGGACCACATTTGTTTAACAGGAAGTAATCTGAACGTATTGATATAATCTCAAATCTAAAAGTGAAATCTTGTTATGTTGAAGATTGTTATGTTAAAGTAACACAACCTGAACTTTTAAAAAGGAAGGATCTTGTTTTTCTTCACTTTCAAAAAGGAAAGCATCTCTGAGGAGGAATGTGGCTATCACTGAGGACAAGGATTGACCTTTATTGATAGCATGATGATGCCAATGCTGGTTTTGGGCATTTTAATCCATTAAAGTATTGGGTATAGCAATCTTCAAAGATTTCCCACTGAAAGCTTGCGTAGTATAACAACACACTCATATACACAATTCTATTTGATAAAGAACAGACCAGCGACATAGATGGTTTTAGAAGGTAAAAGCATCCCTCTAGGTGAATTTTACATCTATTAGCTTTATGATCCTGCCTTGCATAAATGCAGTATCTTCCCACACATTTTTCAGTGGCCTCAGTGCACAGTGCAGTATTAAGCTGACAAGTTTTCAAAATGTGATTTTCTGTGGGTTTTTTTGCAAATAGTAGAGTATTTTCCATAACTCTACAATAAGAAATTTATAATGATTTTAGAAAGCCTTCCTGTTTTCAGACCAAATAAAACAATAGAAATGAATTTTTGTAACATACTGGTACTGTCTGTAGTTAAAGGCTATTTAAGACTCAAAATTTTTTAAAGAAGTCAAATTACTAAGCTGGAAGAAGTAGCATTCATTGAGAAAGTTACAATAATATTTGGTTCAACTACTAAAGCTTGTTTAATTTCGGGTCAGAAAGAAGTCAGATCAGCTGGCTGTGCCATACACGAAGGTAACCTAGACTGAGAGTCTTCTTTCTCCATAGAGTACTGCTTCTTCATCAGCTCCCTTTCCCAGCCTGCACCATTCTCTAGGAGAATCTGAAGTTAACATCTTTTACAAAACATTACACAAAAGACAAAGACATTGTTACGAAAATTTACTGAAAGTCTTCATTAAACACAATTATTGTTTATGAGCTAACACATCCTGAAAAATACCACTGAAAACACTGCTAAGTTAAGAAACTGCAACATCAAGGTGTACTGAAATGAGGTTTTTACAGGAATATCCCATAAATTTCAGACGCCGTAAGCAGATTTAGAAGAAGGTTATTTAAGAAGAGCTTTAAGAAGTAAAAGACCTCAGCTGGGTAATGGTGAATGGCTCCTCATTTTAAGTGATCTTGAACTGGAAGATCCAAACAATGGATCTCCACTGCATCATGTCTTCTATTTTTATGCCCAAGTTTCATACAGAAACTTGATTCAAAAATTCCCAACAACTAGAAGAAAAGCTGTTCTTGGGGGAATTTTCATTTTAGAGAAAGGCAGGAGTCTGTCATCTCATGATTCCTAATTCAGCAGAGTGCATAATTCGAGCAGCCTCAATTACCTCTGGATAAGGCACTGGGCTTTTATTTTTATTTTTTGCAGCCTTTTTTGTGCTGACACATTTTGAACTCCTCAAGGAGTCACCCAGCACAGGTGTGTGTGGAGGGGGATTCCAACATCCAAAGCCTATGATCATAACTGGCATTTGAAAGAAGGTATTAAGGCAGGAAGAGAAGCCTGATCAGAGTTTCCTCTCCAGATGGCATCCTGCTATGGACAGCCTTCCCCTTCTGTGCTGCTCGCCCTGCTGATTAACAGGTGAGGGTTAGAGAGCTTTCAGCCTCATTGGGAATGTTAAGACATATCCCATCTTAATATATTCTTCAATTTTATTTTGTGCTACCTTCCAGAGGCTCCAATAGAAAACACCCATTCTTTTAATTACAGGGAGCAAAATGGGCACCCATCAATTGTGAATGAACACCTTCTGCCAAACCAAAAGGCCCCTGCAAAAACCAGCCTGCAGATCTGCCTGTGGCACTGATACTGCTGGTCAGTGATACTCTTACCTCTTGGGGACCAACATTTCTGCCAATTCCTTTTTGGGTATTCTGCTTCTTTCCTGTTTTATCTCATCTAGATTTGGTGTTCACCACTTACTGGTGTAAGCAACAAGACAGGGCACTATTTTTCTTCCAGAGCCTGTATGTTTAAGCGGAGTGTTTCAAGAAGGGCCTTGAAGATGCTGACTACACCTGCTCCCCCAAATCTCACTCCTCTGTACATTCCTATTTCTTTCAGGTGATTACCTATACTTGGAAATATCAAATATTTCTACCAGTTTGTAGCACGATCAATGTTTCAGGAACTCAGTGTGGGTATTCAAAAATGGGTTAAACATTCGTATCTAATAAATATTCTTAGATAACAGAAGTTAGATGCATAAATTGTGTGAAAATCGCCATTAGCCTGCTTGGGATGCCTAATTACACTTTACAGAGAAAAATATGGCTCTGATTCTTAGTTTAAGATACTCATTCATCCTCAATTCAGAGCATAGCTCCTTAAGGATCATCAGGCTGTGTAATTTACACAGAAGTAACAGAATTATTCTGCGGGGTGTCTCACTTCCATTTCCAAGTTGTACTTTTATCTTTAATTTCTTTAATAATAAGTGCAGGCATTTTTCTCTGCACTGCAAGCAGAGGCTGTAATGAGCTACATACCTAGTCACACTGAGTTTCTAAACTCTGCTTCTCCAAATTAGGAATTTTCCTCTCCTGTTCCAGAGTAAATACGCTAATTATGATAATCTGGTTGTGTATTTTGTTAAGGAATAAATGTTCACAGGACATCTATTTAAATCCATGGAAGGAATGCAATCAAGCTCAGAATTTGCCTTAACAGTATTTTCCTTGGCTGCATTAGGCACTGACTTCTGCAATGGAGCATGTCAAAATAATTGGTTTGGAAGAGGCAGCAGGAAAGTTGTCATTTGACCAAGAAAGAACTTCAGAAGGTCTAAGGTAGGATGCCTTTCTCTGTCCAGTTTGTCTTTTTCCCTTCATCTGGCACCAAACAAACTGCTGAACACTGAATTGTAGAGATGAGAAAATATGACAGTTACTTTAATAGGGATTCCTGCTGCTAGTGAAACCATAATTTGCCTGATCCAAATCAGGAATGAAAGGCACACAGAAAAAAAGTTAACCCTCCACTTTGATCTCAAATGAGGACTTAGTTAAACTACAGGACAATGAGCTTTATCACTGTATTTTGCCATCAAGCAAACATCTGAAAGACTACATTTAAGTGACATTTTGGACCGCATAAAGAAAAATGTCTTTAAAGAAGATTGATGCATTCCCTAATACCAGCAAGAAAATCTCAGATTCAGCCAGAATTATGACTGATGGAATTACCAAAGTTCTCTGTTCTAGGCAGTTACATTTACAGTGATATTTTTCAGAGCTGTACACCCACGTGTAAACAAAGTTTGTAGGCATTGTTGAGTTTTAATATGTTCTGAGTGTTCTATCTTGGCCACCCTCTCTAGTTTCATTTTTCATCTGTTTCCTTTTTTCTTATATCCTTCCTCCTCTCACACCATCTTGTTCGGTAATCTTGCTTAGTTTCATTAATCACGTTCGCAGAGAAAATATTTTAAAACTGTCAGTGCTGGAACTTTGATGTGATCAACATCAACGCTGTAACAACTGCAATGGCAGCAGAAAACATTTCTCCAAGTGAATATACACCTATTTAACAAACAGGAGGCTTGTACTTCAGATAGCAGGAAGCGGAAATAAATGAAAATTAGGAATGCTTGGATGGTTATTGGACAGCTGGGGAGATTCCTGGGGCAGACAAAAGTGCCAAATGGAGCTGTATTAGTAATCTCTCTTTATCCTAGGATGGGTCTTCTATTTATAGAATTATACAGCCCTTGAAGAAATGATAAGATTGCATATGTAAATGATACAGGAACAACATATGCATTTTACATGAAACTGCCTAATAAAATCCAAAGATGCTCCCAAACTTTTTAGTAGACCTATTTGAAATAGTACCACATATTATGTCCATCTGGTTCTCTCAGCTGGTGACAGGCATCTTCTTCTGAATGGCATTCCCCCCTGCATTTTTGTATAATTTTCGGTACTGAAAGAAATTCACCCTCTACCTTCTGCTTGCACTTTTCATCTATCTCCTACATAAAATGCTCAGAAAAGGACTCCTTAATTCCTGATCATACCAGTCGATCTTCTGGGTCATATCCAGTCCAGCATACATTCAAGTAAAAGGAATTTCTATTTCACACAGTTACAGTAACCTCCTATTCTATATCTAGAAAGCAACTATTGCATGACATTATTCTTCAACAGCTATCCAAAGTAAGAACCAGAGAAAGGCTCCTATTATTCTCTCTTACATTGAATTAAGACTGAACTAATTTCATGAGGAATGTCATGATGTTCATGACTGAACATTCACTACTAGAAATAGCATTTTAGCTGCAAAATTTTATCAAATTGGAGGGACTCACAAGACTGCAGAGGAAAACACGAAGCATAAACAGTAGCTGACATCAAAGCTATATGCATCAACCACTCAGTGAAAACATAAAAGTAAGCCTAGATTCATCTAGTGATCTTCTGTGATATGGGACACACCAGTAATTGGAGGAAATTCTCTGGTTTTAAACAGTGAGAAATCAAAGGCTCTTCCACACATTTCAAGTGCCAAGCGTAACGGTGCCCAGACCTTCCCTGGCTCTGTACTTCAGGGTAATACAAGTATGGAAAATAAAGAATCAGCACGTTTCACAGTGACAAGACATCAAACAAGACTTTGGGCAAATGGCACAGGAGACTGGTATAAATGAATTATCCAGGCATTTAAATGAGTTCCTAATAAAAATACAAACAGGAAAAAGAAAAGAGAAGCTGAGACATAAGAAAAACAGAAATCTTATTTTACAAGTTTCTGGCTATGTCAGAGAAGAACAAGATATTCTCCCCTTCAAAACATCTAAAATCATCTCATCTGCAGCTCTGTGTGAATACCACAGACAAAGAGAATTGATATGAAAGCATGGATTTCAAGCTCTATGCTACTCTGTCCTGCAGTCTAGGAAATAATTCCAGCATCTGTTGCAGCTTCTGTGAACAGATTTGCATTGATAGTGCAGAGGTAAAAGCTCCACAGACAATGAGGTGTTGGTCAAGTCTCTTTAAAGGCCCCTTATCCTTTTTTATCATGCATGACCCTGTAAGAATGTGCAGTGCAATCACCCAGAGGAAAAAAAAGCACTAGGCTGTCAAGCTGAACTTTCGCTGGCTGTAACTCAGATATGACACAAAGTCATGCCCATCTTATGTAAAAATTGATAAGAAGGCTGTGTGCTGTTTATGGTATATCAGTGTGTAATTACAAAGTCTTGTGCTTATATCAGTGGGTACATTGATAATCAACTCTCAGGAAAAAAACAGAAGAAAACAAAAAAAAAAGCAGAATGGAGAACTGAAAGTGTCAGTATCGGAAGTGGTTAAATCCTTCTAAAGAAGGAAGGACGAAGAACAGAACTGCTCTAAGATTAGCAGCTTTTGAAACAGCATCATTACAAGTACCTTCCCCAAGTAAGGTGTGACTCAAGCTGCTGTGAAACTCAAGGAGTCTCATGCAGGAAATTAATTCCATTGTGCACATTCTTCCTGTGACCCCAGCACACATTTGCTTTGCAGAACCAGAGAACTTTTTCTGGTCTGCCAACACATAAAAAATAAAACTTCAGCAGAGCACAAATGTTATGGTCCCAACTCTCCATTACTTTGCACAAATTTATTCTCTTCAGCGCAAATGCAAGTATTTCAGTTTCTCTGTTAATTGCTTTGCACTACAAATGCCTTCATAACTGCCTGGCAATGGTAAATCAGAGTGTTCATTTTCACCTCAGGCAAGATATCAATGATTTTGTCTCAAATCACATTTGGAAAATATAACTTTAATTTACAATAAAGTTCTAAAAGCTCTTCTACTCCCTCTATAAGTTTTATGTTCATGTGGGTTTTATGAGTATGGAAGTAAAATTAAGGATGGCAGGCAGCCTGGTACTCCTGTCCCAAAAAGCAACTTTCCTGCTTTTCATATCAAAATAAGAACTTGTAAGTCCATCTCACCATTCCATCTGGGAACCCTCTCTAATGGCTGTGGCTAGGGCCAGAGCAAACACTTCACAAAGGAGACTCACATATAACTTGCCATTTTGCATAGTCAATGTGTAACACACCTTCCTCTTCGTACCAGAGTCGTCTTCTGCTCCAGTGCAGTCACTCAAAGCACACCATCTTTGCAACTTTTGAATGACACATAAGCTTAAATCACAGAAATTAAAGTTTGAAGTTGCCTGTGCTGACAGAATGCAGACAACCAGCCCATGTTAGTGGCAGAAAGTCAGAAGAACGATCCACAGGATCAAAAGGATCTATCTACATTTGTCTGTAGTTCAATTAAGCAACTCCCTGTGATGACAAACCTAAAGAGCATAGAGATCCACTAAAAAAAAATATATACATATAATGGATGTAGGAGAGACTGGATTTCAGAGTTGTACACTTATCTCACTGGGAAGAAAGGATGATACAGAACCTTCTGAAGCAAACATGAATCAATACTAAGAAAATAACTTTCTTCCCCTTAAAGTCTTTCATTCCCTTTCTAACTTTCTCTAATAAACAGAACAATCAACTGGGAAACATCATCCATGTGTTGATAGTGCACACCCTCAAATCCAGTCATAATATGTTAATATGCCAAAGCGCCTGATGGATCTGTATGTTTTTGAACAAGCTATAGACACAGTATTTATCAGTGCATAGTGCACGTATTTCCACAGTGGACAGCAATATTACAATATACCATTTTGTTAACCCATCATCTGAACTAGGTTACTGTTGATAACAGAAAAAGTTTATTTTTAATATAAGCTTGTAACTTAAGCCATGATAGTATTTTCAATATTTAGTAATACAGATTGATGTTGCTGAAGCCTGACTTACAAGTATTCAGTACAACAGCACTCACCAACATATTGACTGTCTTTAGCATTTTTTTAGAAGTGGAGTTTATTTGTCACAGAAATTGTTTTGCCTTGTTAAAAAGTACTCCTCCAGGTGGCCTGTGCTTTTCTACACGGCCCTGTTCATGAAGGGCACTAATCTGTATTATTACATGTACTAAATGCCAATTAATTCTCCCTTATGAGTTATGATAAATGATTATTTTAGGGTGGAGCTATACATTTTCCAAAGGGTCTTTATCACAGCTATGTTGACAGGACTTTAAGCATGGTGGTATGCTTGGTACTCCCCTGAAGTAGCTGAAGTATGTGCCACAGCAGGTGCCACAAGCAGAACATAGATCTGCTTTGACATTAAAACATAGGGTACAGAAAGAGTGCGGGCTTATTTGATGGATTTATAAAAGCATATGTTGTGAATGGTTTGGAAAAGTGGAGCCTTCGGGGTACAGCATTAGAGTCAAAGCTAACTCAATTTGAAGAAATCCTGCCTCACCACAGCAACAGTTCTTCCTGATGGTCAGGCTATCTGTCATTAAAGAAACATTTTGACACCCCTAAGGAGAAGCTCACTAGAGTGTAACCTCTTGGGGACAGTAAGACCAAAGTACTAAAACTTGCTCTTTGAGCGTTAAGAGATACATTTCTGAAAAAGAACTGTATAAATTATACTTGCATCTGTTTTACAAAATAGAAAACATAGTTTACATTTCTTACCCATTCTTGAAAATGCCCTCTTTGTAAAAACATAAATCTTGAATTTTTGCACCAATTCCCAGTTTCACAGGATGTTGGTAATCAATGTACTTTTAGCCGTTCAGGCACAAAGTGGCACAGAAAGTGACAGCTTTTACCAATTAAAGGATTTCTCTGCATCTAAGACTTGAGGTCCCCAACCCAGACAGACCAATTCACTCTCACAAAGCAGGAGATGGAAAGCCCCTCCTCATTAACCACAGCTAAACCTCTCTGCCAACACACACACAGACTTCTTGCATCCACAAGCTGACATTTGCTCCTCTGCTTTCCATGATCAATGTGAAAATGTCAGTGTGGTTGTGATCTCTCCGGACTTTTTCCCACAAATTTTTTTTCACATTACCTAGTACTTCTGGCCTTTGCAATGTCATTCTACAAAGACACTGATTATTCCTCTTCTAATACCCCAACAATAGTATAGTATTTAGTTTTCATTTTCTTGATCCATCTGCAAAATCAGTTTTTGCTTTCTGTATGAATGAAGGTCACAGATAACTTGAAAAAATTAGGTGAGACATCTAACCAATCTGTGTGATAGTTTATGGACTTGAGGTGTGCCAAAACCATAGTTAAAATTAAAGATCTGTGAAAAATAATGGAATCATCCCAAATGCCACTAGGAAAGCAGCCTAGGCAGCGTATACATTTCCTAGATTAGTCCTAAAATATTTAAACAGCCAGAAAACCTCAACCTCACCCATAATTAAAAAAGCCAGAGCTAGATTCCCAGATATAAAAAAAAAATTACGTTCTATGGTGGTCAGCCTCCTTAATGGAGTTACATTCGTTTATTCCAGCTAAAAATATTACCCTTATCTTAGTGAGTGTAGAATTTCTCTGACAGAAGAATTTTAACATTATGTTAAATAGTATGTTTTCCGAGCTCTTTTTATACACAAGTGATTGAGAACAGCAATATTATCCTTCAACTCATAAGGCTCTCTTGACAAGTATATTCCCCTGTAACTTCATAGAACTAGTGGAATTATACCAGGAATAAATCTGTTCCAGTATCTTCAGTTACTCTATTTGGAAACCAGTCATTTGCCTGACCTTCAGTGCAATGCTAAAAACAGAGTTTGTCTGTCATCAAGAGCCAGTGAGATTTCAGATAAAACAGAAGTCATGGCTCCTGCAATGAAATTCCAGGAGCGTCCATCAAAGGCTTGCCAACAATAGCATCTCACTCAGTCAAGACTTTCATACTTTGATAAAACTAGGCAAGAGGGGGAAGAGTATATTTGACATTGGGAATTGGGCATATCGCAGCAACTTAGTGCACAGTCTCAAGTATACAAATCCAAAAGAATTCTTTGATTATATTCTACCAAAACTTTTATGAGTTGAATAGCTTTGGTTCTTTAAAGGTCCTGTAATTTCTCACTCTACTGACAACTTACTTTTTGGGGTTTTTTAGTTGGCTGTGAAGTTTTTTTTAACCCCTCTGGGGGAATATTCCTTCCAATTACCAGCATCACAATGTATTTAAAATAACATATGGAGCAACACAAAACGAATCAGGTCTGTTCTAAACATCAGTGTAAATATTGTGAGCAAGTACTGAAGTGGAAGCAGGACTATTTATTCTCCAACTTCCTTGTTCAAATAACAATATATTAATCTTGTGTTCACTAGAATAAAAGGACTGTTATAGAAGGACAATCACCAGGCAAGATTTCAAACTTCTTCCTTATGGTCCCATGCCAGTATGTAGGCTTACAGTGCTCTCTCTTCTGTCAGACTGGCATTTCTCTTGACATGACTTAACCCAAACTTAGATCTCAAAATACCATCCCAGTCCTAGCAGAATATTGCCCAATGCTTTGACAGTGAGAGATGGTGATAGCAAAAATTACCAGTCATTTCCACATGCAGCTTAGATATTCACCAGTACATACAATGCTTGCTAACAACCTCACTGTCTTGGGATATATGCTTACATTCCTAGTATTTGCACAGTTTGCTCAGTCTTGTAGTTGCCTTGGTTTCTACTTAGAGGATATAAACTGTTATATATATATGCTGAGACTATGGATAACGGTGGGTTGGAGTGAAGCTAACAAAAAGGATGCCATGTAACATGATCTTCTCATCTCACAAAATGGACAATGTATATTCTAATCAAAAAATAAAATCCTGCCCTAGTCTGTCTCACTGGTCTTTGCAATGAAAATTAACCATAAAAAACAGATTATGGAGGTGTCAGAGGTAAGAACGGAAAGGAAAATGACACTGCAGGACAATATCATGGATCAAAGAAGTGAAAGATGTATTTCGAAGTTAAGAGGATGTTAAAATTCATATTATCAATTTTTAAGTGCAACTTCTAGGCAGCTCTCCTTGAACACGAGGCCACAGCACTCTCTCTGTTACATTATCTAATTTAAATGAGGACTGTCACAGTGCAACCTACTCTCACTACAAAATGATACAAGTCACCAGAGGAAGGGAGGAAAGAGTCAAGAGGCAGAGCCAACCAACGGCAATTTGTTCTTGGAATGAAGCTGCACAAAAAGTAAAAAAATACCATCAAAACAGCCTGGATTTTACATATTCTGGTATCAAAGCAAGATAAACTGGGCAAAAAGTAAGTAATGGTGTGAAAAATGACAGAGAAAAGATATATATATAGTTATATATATATACGTAATCAGGAATATCTGTTCGTCACGGGTGTTAAAAAAGAAGTTTTTATTTAGGCCATTTGCATCCAAAGATAAATACACAGGTCCCAGGCAGCATACACTCAGTAGGGAAAACAGGGAGAACACCTCGTGTTCCAACTAAAAAGGAGCTCAACTAAAAATGTACTAAGAACATTGCAAATCACTGCCTTTTTCATCTGTTCTCAGGATTTGATATTTTTCTATAAAAATATGCTTTTACTTGATTTTTTTCGTTGTTGTTGTCAACAGACAAACCTAGGGATCTGGAGATTTTAATTATAATGACTTTACTCAATAAAGATATGAAAATATTCAAATCAATATTTAGAAACAATTAGATATTTCAACTTCACCTCTTCAAGGGGGTCACCATCATGTCTTTTAAGGTGTTAGAATTTGACCAGCAAACAGCTTCTCTTGTGACACGCTGAAAAAATTAATTTTTACTGAGTATCCTGTTACTGTCATTGCTGCAATGGCGAGAAGATATGAACAGCTTCAAAAGGTGACATGTACCCTTTATTTTCCAAAGATCTTTGGCAATTTGGGGGCTTTTCTCAATAGTCCCTGACCCCTATTTTGCTATTGCAAAATTGGGTTGTCTGCAGTGGAAGAAGACAGTATTTTAGAGAGTATTTTCTACACATCTCTCTTTCCAGCATTAGTGTATCCAAGGGCAGTAGCACACTGGTGTGGATGTATGGCACAAATAGTCTCTACTCAGACAGTAGCCAAGATGCTTTATGGGAAGATTGAAACTAAAGACTTGTGGCATCCAGGCCAGAACATTCACTGTGGATGTTCTAAATTTAAACTCCAACAAGGAAAGTTTATTCCTACCTAAACCCTTCATTTACACATTGAACAAAGAGGCTTAATCATCAACTGCATGGTGAGAGCTCTTCCCTGGCCTCCTGAGAGTGGAGATGCATTTCATATTGGAACCCAATCCAATTTCTGCAAAACCATCGCAGGAGGATCAAGACTTAATGGAGACAAAAGAAGTAATATTGTCTACCAGTCCTTTTAGTGATGCTCCCCTCAGATAAAACTAATCAAAGGTCCAGTTAATAAGGCAAATAAGTGTTAAATTATAATAAAACTACTCCTTCATGCTGCTTTCTAGTCTATAAAGAGTTTTAATAAAACAAAATGTAGAGCTAAGTACTCAAAGTGGCAAGAGATAAAGACATTTATCCATATCATCAAATAGCAGGAAACTGGGATCCAGCTTGGAATTCTTTCCCTATGAGAAAGATCAGCATCTCACATTGTACTTATAAAATATAATACTGTACAAGAGAGCGTCCTGCCTCCTTTCCAGGTTGTCTTTAGGACACATGAACTCCAGGGAATCGTGGGTGGAATGTATAAAAGATCCTATTGCAGCTGCTGGTACTGCATCTGTTCAAGGGATAAATAAAGCAGCTAAGTTCTAGTTTTGGTTTCATACACTGCCAGTCCCTTGACATGCAAAGAAATTATATACCACCTCCTCATCTTGTCAATCACACTGCAAATATGTGTTCAATATTGTGGAAGGGATGAGCACTTTTTTTTTGGCCAGGAATGTTCCCACAAGCTGGGATAACCTCCATGACAAGTCACATACACTGCAAAAAAACCAAAACCACTTCATATTCTTCCAGAGAGTAAGCCTGTTCATGTAAATTATCAATCTTTAGACTTCCTCTCCTTCTTCCTAGGGAAGAATTGGGTCTAGATAAAACTGATGTGAAATTAAAACTGAATTAATTCACAAATTATTTAGACCTTCAAGAAGTTTGTTCTGTTTTGTTTCCCTTCATCACCACTTAATCCCCATGTTCTGGCACGCAGAACTCATGGAAATGCTCTCAATCACTATCTGCTTGTATTTTTTATATATATTTTTAAAGAAGAATAATGTGTTTTACTATCTATGCTCAGCATATTTTCTTCAGAGAAAAAGTTGGAGATTACAATCTAAGATGACATTTTGCAGTGTGAGGAACCACTGCTCTGCAAAAACTTAAGCACAGATATGTAGGAGGAGGGAATTGCTGCTCAGCAGGACAAATCCATCCGTTTGTGGACCATAGGATATGTGGTTGTAAAAGGAGGAAAGTCTCTTCCAGGAATTCTCAATGGAGATATACTTTATTGTCAACACAGAAGTTATATTGGTATTAATTGCAGCTTGGGTTCCTCAACAGAGGCTAGAGAAGACTATTTAATACAGCAACACATGTAATTAGAGAAACAGGAAACCCCCCAGCTTCACACAGAGCAGTTATGAACTTCCATGAGGTACTGTATTTAGCCAGCTCCTTCCTGCACATCCTTTCTCTTTCCCTTCGTGGCTCTGTAGGACATTATAACACCTTCTGGAGGGCCTAAAACATTCACTTTCCAAATACAGTCTTTATCTCTTTGCTCCTCCACTCTAATGGCACTTAATCTGAACAGCATCAAAAGCTGGGAGCAAAGAAAGGATAGCATATTCTGGTGAGGCAGAATGTGGGAACAGAGCAAGGAAAGCAGGCAGGGGAAGGACGCCACATAAGCATTGCAGGCATATGGAAGGAGGAGACAGCAGAGAACAATCTCACATGGAGTGAGGATGAATGCCAAGAGCCATTGGTACTTGGCCTTGCAGCCAGCTGCTGCAGCTGAGGCACACAGTTCTCAAGGGTGGCACAAAGCCTCCCTCAAAAGAGAGGAAAGCTTTGCTATTCCTCAGGGGTGAAACAGCCAAACAATTCTGGAACCTCAATAATCCGTTCACCCTTCCCATCAGGTGGCAACAGTCTGATACCCACAACTCCGTGCATTCATCCAGAACTACTGAGAATGCTATGGCAAACGAGCACATACTTCAATTTTAGAAGTGTCGCCCTGAAAAGAAGCAGTACCAAGCAGTGGGCAGTTAAACAGAGAAGAGACTGAGGTTCAGGTAGATGTGGTTTGTTGCTGTCCACACAACTGATGATGCTTACAGACTGCTGACCACTTCTTGTCATGAACAAGCAAAGCACACACATAATAGAGAGATCCTCATCCACCTCACCCCATACAGCTGACAAAAGGATTTAATCTTGCATAATTTGTTAGATAATTTAAGCAAAACAGTGAGATAAGAATCTTTTAGACAGGAAAGGAATTTTGAGAGTAGGTTAGGAGGGTACTTGTATTTTACAACTCTTGCCAAAAAAATTAGCAGAAAGACTATCCATTTATTTCCTACAACACTTAACCTTAGCCAATGCTGATGAAAAAGACCATTTTGCTTCGACTGTTTATTTTTTAAACACCTGCCATAGTACCAACTGTCCTTAGCCATTTTTGAACCAGCTATGATTGGGTAAGGAGAGAATGCTAACATTCTCAAATAGAACAGGATGGTCCCAGTGACCCCCAGGATGATGGAAAAGGCAGCCCAAATTCACCCTAATACAAGGGCATTCCGATTTGGCACTATGTACCAGAATCTGGGGTTACATGTAGTATTTTTGGAGTTTTGGATAAGATGTCCCATTCCAGAAGCTTGAGGTAAACGTAGCATTGGTTCCAATTCAAAATAGCTTCCTAAGTTACTGGATGCTTTAAATATAGCATGAGAGTCCCACAGAGGCCTCTCAAGAGTGTGCATGGCACCCTAACCAGGTATAGTAAGTACTACAATGCATTGCAAATATTTTTATTCATGCCACAAAGACTAATTGTCACTGATGCTGGCTTTAAACTCAGAACCCATAAATTGTTTGAAGTAAGCATGTGCCCTTAAACCTGTTACTTTTAATAATAGTAAGGGTTAATGTCTGTATTAGGTATGGCTAAGCAAGGGAGGCATGGAGCCAAAATAGCCCAGAGGCTGGAATTTGGACTCTGAGCGAGGGAAAGGTGGGAATATGGTGAGAGCATGTGAAAGGCTGCGTTCCTCCTAATCCTCAGCTGCCATTGCTACAAATCAAGTGTATTTGGAAGAATTTTGGAGAAAGGTTAAAACCTATTTATGCACTGTGTCCAGGCACTGAACACCTGTGGCATAAATGATCACAACACCAGCTACGCATGTGGGAGGTGCAGAAAGTAACTCTACCCTCGTCAGGGGATTTGCATGCCTTTAACACATTTGGCCCATTTCATCTTCCTAAAAGAAGAGCAAGATCTCATTGACTTTTTGGGAAAATGGCTGCTAACCACCACTACCAAACAGAGGAGTCACCCTGTATGAAGCCCATTCAAGATATTATCTGGAGCCATTTGTACGCTGAAAATGAATTTTTTCAGGGTATCTTATTCCAGGTACTTTCTTCTCTATTTATTTTGTGCTCTTTCTCCTGAAAATCTCTTAGAAGAACACATAAATAGCTTTACATTTGGGGGGAAATACTATACTCTTCATGGATCTGAAAAATGGAAGATTTTAGAACTGTTCCCAAAGGATACCCAAGAGTAAGGCTGACCTAAGCTTCAGGGCCAGATTCATATGATCAAAGTTCTATTTCTTTTAGCACCTGAGCTTACGATAGTAGCAAAATAAAATACTTTTTTTTTTAAATCATCATCTATGCAACACATTTTGACAGGTGATATCTGTTTGCTTTTAAATATGTAATGTGAATTATGGGGCAACACAATGTGCCTGAACAGCACATTTATTGAGATCCTTGTCCTCACTCTGTATCAGCAAAAATGAAATTCTTTATTAATGCCACTTATTAAATATAATAGCACGTTTTTATCAAATTAGTATTTAGGAATTTAGACAATTGCAACAAAAAAGCCTATTCTGATATTTTTTTCTCAGGTAACCTTTTTATTAAGGCTTTAATTACACTAGTACAGAGGAAACAGCCCTCTATGTATATTGAAACCATTCTTTTTCAATTAGCATTATTCATTTCTACTAGGACACTACTGCTGACATTGCCAGACAATGTTTTAAATGAATTTATTTCCTCGAAACCTGCAGTTGCAATTGATTTTTACCGTGTTCAGCAGAAATGTCCCTCCTTCCTCTCCCCTTCTCAATATCTTTCAATGGGGACTAGTAATTTACCTGTACATTGATCATTTGGCTAATCTTGCAACAAAACTCAGTAGGAAAAAAGAGTATTATCTCATATTACACTGGACAATATTTAATGCTATATTATGCACTGAAATGATGGCACCTCAGATATCCATGTGCAGAAACTTCTAGTTACACACAAACTGGCTACATGAGATTGTCTTCTCAGCTACCTCCAGGCCAATGTGAAAGCTAGATTTTAATGAAGACTGTTGCATTTAGTACACCATTTTCATACTTCCACATTGCTACTCAAGGCTGGTGTTATTTTGTTTTTAAATACTCCCATTTTCGATAGTTATGGAATAACATATACTTTATGCTACAATTAGCATAAAGCTATTGTTAGTCTTGTTAGACACCAAGATGGGAACTGCTGTTGCTAGTACAGAAAGTTAATGACAACATATTTGCAGAGCTAATTTCTCTTTCAGTTCCACTGGCTGGAGAACATTTTGCAATAATGCGTTCAGAAGGGAGATAATGACAGATATCCGCTGTGTTATTAAGACAGTCATTTACAGAGTTCAGACACCAGACACTAATAAAAACTTTTACCTGATAAAAAGCTTATTGTGCATTTTAATTATAAAGCACTAACAGTTCAGCAGCTTTATATTCATAATTTAAGGGTTACCTCCTGATGTTTACTCATTCTAAAGGATCTGCAAAATTATTAACTTTAATAATAATTATGTAGATCTGAGGACTTCCTGAAATACTACATCAACTATGTTCTCAAATAAGTGAACTCTAGGTCAAAGACTGAACATTGTGTCAGACCACATTATCCAGTTGCCAGGGCACACTGTTAAATCTTAAAACAAGTGAAAAAGGAACATAACTCATTTGAATTGTGGATCTGTTTCCTTAGGTTAAGAAAGCCTTTCCTCCCTCCTCCATACAACCACAAGAGCTACTGTTATCCCCACTTGTGAACTCAGTTTTTCACCAGTCTTGAGCCCAAGTTTCTCACAGCTAACACTATATACCTCCTGTTCAAGGGAGGAGTTGCATTTCCCTTTTTTATGCAGGAAAGAAAGCTGCAAAGTCACTTTATAACTGAGCTGGCAATTGCATAGATGTTATTCAGCCCACTTATTTCATACACTGAGTTCTTTTCACAGATAATGCCACACAAGTATTGATGATTCAGCTACAATCACACTCCAAATTAAAAAGCACTTACGAGGTGAAACAAAGAAGGGGCTTCAAACCCATGGATTATGTATTTTGTATCAGAACAGTCAGAAGAGCAGGTCTGATGATGTAACACCATTTAAACCAGAACCACAGCTATTACAGGCCCTTATTCACATTTATCTGGCCTATATTCTAATAGGGCATTATGTTTCTCCTGAAATTCAAAACAGATAGAATTGAAGAACACAGCGTTAAATAGATGATTTCTGCACTGTATCTGTGCAGAGCACATAATACTCCTTATATACCCCTGACCTTCAGTAGTGGGCTTAGTATTTAGTGATTACTTTAATCACAGAAACAGATAAGAGGGGCTGCCTTTGTGTTCCAAGTACCTACTTGATTTACAGGAGAAATCATTTGACCAAGAGCTGCAGCTAGCTACATGTTCTTCCTGAAAGTTATTTTGTCAAGTACAATACATGCATTCAAATCACATTACGTTATCATGCTACAGTTTAAATAAAAATTGTAATAAAAGGACTCTTCAACAAATAAACCTGAGTTTAAAGTTACAACAAACTTCATGGATTTTTCAGAATATTTTCTGCAAGGAAAGAAAACAAAACCTTACTTCTATCATGACTGTTTACCCAGAAGGGAAAAATAACCCATCTTGTGCTGGAACTGCTTTGGATAACAAAATTGGTATTTGCTGAAATCAAACCTCTTAAAGTCTTAGTGGCTCTGTTGAAACATCCATTGGGATTACTCCTCAGACCTGATCCAGTATTTTTGGTTAAGACAGGAAACGTTGTCCAGCTCAGAATAACTAATGCCTTACCTCTTAGAGCATCTGCACAGCCACAGTTAAAACTGTTCTCTTTTATTCAGAACAGAGACTTGAACTGCCTCCCCAGTATCCTGGGATTTTTTGATCTGCAGGTGTCAGAACCCATTTCTCTGGTCCAACAAGTATTATTTAAATGGAATTCAACTACAGAATTTGCTCCCCCTGTCCTTGTCTGACATAGACATGACACTCGTGTTTGATGAGACATGCAACCTTATCATACAAATGCCCTGTACACTGAACTGCCATTTATAGTACAGATGCTCTCTACTGGAACATCTCAAATAAACAACACCACATCAGGAGGTTGAGGAGTTACTTGTAGGGCTCAGGCTCACAGAAACACCATCATTTCTGATGTAGCTGTAAACATACCAGAACTGGCTTGCAAATTAGTTTGAAAGCAAACATACCACCTCAAATAATTAGCACTCTCCCAGGATACTGATGTATTTGCATATACAAAAAATAAGTGCAGGTAATAAAATTCAGAATGCTGTAACTTCAGATGAGGTGACTGTTACTCAAGAAGTAATCAACAAATTAAACAGATTATCCCAAAGAAATGCTGATGCCCACTGAATAGTTGTTTTATCAAAAAAATAGATAGTAAAGTTTCAGAGTGTTCTGAAAAGGTGGCCTGGAAGTATTTAATTTTCCTCTCACAAGGACCTATTTTGAGTTAAACTGTAAGAAGACTGGAAGAACCTGAAACTGCTCAGGCATAAGTAATTACCACAATTTATCTAGGCATAAGACAGTCATTATATTAAAAATGGCTCACTCCCTTCTCAGAAGCTGACTCAGTCATTTGAACTTTAAAGGAAAAAGGAAACATCTCTACTGAGTAACAGTTAAAGAGGAAGACTCCTAGACTTCTTGAGGACACCAGACTTATCTGTTGGTTTAGTAGAATATCAACTATTATAAATACTAATCTATAGCTTTTGGTATCGTAAAGGACTTCTTATTTGGAGATAAAAAAATCTCTCTCAAAGCTGCAGTTGGAGCTGCAGGACATCTACTCAGCAGTCTGATTCACCAAAGGTGGATGCTTAACAGGGGATGTGGGATCAGCACTTCAAGCGAACTTGCTGAATTGTTTCAGTTCAGTCAATACAGGTAAACTGCATTTTTCTGATCATAATTTATGTACAGCACCACACAGCCTTTCAAAGGACAGCTGCAGAATGCACAGAGCCTGACCCAGATCATCTGAGGTTTCCCCGCATTCAAGAATAGAAGAAAAAACGTGAAGAGGGACTGCCTTCACTCCTCAGTGGTCTGTTGTAAGGCACTGACATGCAATAGCCCACAGGAAATGAATACTCTCACACAGCTCCTCTAAAGCAAAGGCAGTGACAGCCAGAGGTTGGCATATGCGTGCTAGGGAGTGGAGGAGGGACAGGAAGCAATCAGGAAGAGATGCTGATAAAAGGAAAGAGCCTAACAACCGTGAGAAAAAAATCTTCCTGCTCCTGCAGCGACAGACTGCAAAATGCTAGACCAGGGTTTTCCCCCAGACTCAAAAAGCTGTTCCAGGCTGCTTGTAGCAGAGTAAGTATACAGATCAGCTAATTTAATTGTTTTTGTAGCAGTGTTTGCTGTTTTCCCTCCCTGCAGTTGCATTATCACCAGATTTCAACCTTTTCATCACTTAATCAAATAAAGAAAAGTAGTTCTTGAATGTTTTTGTTTTGTTTAAACACTATCTCCTGCTTCAGGCTCTGGCTTTTGATTTGGAGCCCAAGCAGCTGAAAAACCTCTCTATTAGGAAATACAAAACTGTATGGATAACTGCAGAGTGAATATACCAGTCGTGAGTTACCACAGTGATTTAGGTAATATTTCCACTGCCTCAGATGACGATAGCTCCTTCACACCTTTCAGCTCACTGCATCACCTGCAAGCCAGCCTGCTTCACTAGAACAGTTTAGTGTTCAAAAATAAAGTAACAGAAACATATGAAGACGTTCTGTTATTGCATCCAACTGTGTACAAGCATACCATCTTAGGTAACACAGCAACTGAGCACTTAGATAATTAACTATGTCCAAAAGCCTTCTTACAGAGGATTAGGTCTATAAAATTAATGAATTCTGCTTGCTTCCAGACAGTTCAAGCAGGAAGAGAAAACAAACAGCTTTGCTGCCCACGTCAATTTGGAAAGACCAGATTTATGTGTATGATCATGCCACTGGTGACAGCATTTAGCACTGCCAACAACCTGTAAGTCTCATTCATTTCAGCACGGCTGACAGATGCCCAGCTTTACTAAGTCTGTCAATACTGTTTTCCTACCTCTGCTACCTGCTCATGACATCTCATGACAGAATTTGACATCTCATGACAGAATTTTTCTATGGGGTAGGATGGTCTGCAGGGTGGGAACTGGAAAAATAGTTTACAGATGATTTCCCAGTGCTATTGTTAAAGGAGTGTGAAAGCTGCAGAGTGACCTTAACTCTTCCCTACTTGTTTTTGTCTCCTCTTTTCTTGTTTCCACCCCTTATGTTAGTCAGGCGTTTATTTTTAGATAAAGAACAGATAAGCAGAACAATCCATTTTAGGGGAACACATCTTCACCCGTCACCCAGCTGACTGACTGTGACTCCTGTGCATTATGCTGTTGACTATTCAGCAATGAGCTGATTACCTGGGCCTACCTGAATGGAAGAAAATACAGTGTCTCAGACACCATTTTAAAGATTTCTTCAGAAGTGAACTGTTGTGCCAAACAGCTCTGGGCAATTCCCTTCCTCGTCCACTGTGTTAAGAGCATTTTTCCTGAACAGAAGCAGTAGCAATGCCACAATCCTGTACTGTGCTTTTGTCAGCAGGTTTCAAAGACCTTCAGGATTTCTCCCCTGCTCTCCAGGTAAAGTGCAAGATGGGTGGGAATTGTGTAGGGCTGGCTGACACAGTCCAGGTCAAGAGGTCCCCACTTCATGTCTATGCGTGGGCTAACTTCATAATGGCACAATACTGGTGTCCTCTTTCAGGAGGGTCCTTGGAAACATGTTGGTCTAATAATATAGATGGGATGAACAATCCTGGTGTGTTAGACTCTTCCCTTCATTTTTCTCAGGATCTTAGAGGCACCACTTTTGCAGCATGACAGAAGAGCACACAGCCTTCATGAAAAAGGAAGAATCATTCTGTTCTCTGTGGCCCACCCACAAACAGTCTAATTAACTGGGGGCAGTCAGAGCACAATGAACACGTCTGCATGCAAAGCCTGTCTGCAGGCTTAGAGGGACACTGTGCCCGTGTAGCCAAAAGGGACACGGCACATCTGGTATTAAAAACAATTATAATACTCTTTAAGTTGGAGTATTTGGGGTTTAGGACTCATCTTACACATAGAAAGTTAAATCTCATCTCAGGGCAGCTGTGGATCAAAACCAGTCCATAAATAGGTGTACAACATCCACTAGCAACATTTAGAGTTGTGTGCCCTTTCCAAGAAGGAGATCTTCCCCACAGTTACCTTCTCTCCCCTTCTCCCCATCAGGAATATCTTAAAAATGTAAATACAGCTTCCCTTTTCCCACCACAATAACACTGCAATTATGGCTGAGTTCATAGGTCAATTCACTTATGACTGCAAATTTCTGATTAAGGGGAATATCTGATCTGTTTGGAGACATATTTATGTGATAGATGCTAAAAAAAAAGACAGATTATCATCAAAAGCCATGTATTACACTGTGTTCCAATTAAAAACATCACAACCATCAGGCATAACTATCCCAGCTCCCCCTGAAACAGGCTATGTTAACTCCTGTATGTCTGCTTCTGCCCTCATAAGGCAGGCTCTAAAATCCAATCCCATCCTAAAGCAGTAGTCCTGGCTAAAAACTGGGCCTCTCTGGGAAGGAGTTCAAAACATTCAACAGTGCCTTCTGACACTGCTAGGGCTGAAAATGCAGTCAGCTGTGTGAAGAGCTAATTCCTCCACACCTCTGGGAATTCAGCTGTTGCAGTTTCACTTCTGCTCCTCCTATGCTCTCCAAAGCCCCATGAGACTCATACAGCCTTTGGGCACAGTGCTTACACTTTCATAGATTACAATCTGAGACATAGAGCTCTTTGGGAAACAATTGGCTTTTCATTACTGATTGTGTCATATACAGTGCAAGTGCCACAGCCCTGGCCCGTGACTGACAGACAGTAGGTATGACTGAATGATTTAGGAGAAAATAATCAACACCATACAGGGCACGCTGCAAAGTGTCACGAAAATGCCTACAAAAATATGATGGCACCTCTCTGTACTTACCTTGGGTGGGATGAGAAAAGAAACACCAACACTATTTACAGGAGCAAAATTAATCTGAGTTTATGAAGAGAGTTTATTTTTATGGGCAGGGTGTATTTTAGGTTGTCTTTAACTTGTTTGCTTTTAATAATATTGCCAGAGAAGCCTTCTTTGCAATTACCATGCTGCTTCTGCAAAAGGAGTTATGAAAAGTACGTCTCATCATCATAGGCCTTAGTATTAAAGTAAATGCAGCTCTGTCTTCCAAGAAAGGGATAATTAACAAGGGAGATCAGATGATACAGTTTCACAGGATGAATATGGAATAGCATAGCAAAGATTTCAGCAGCTCACCAACCGACTTTGAATCACATTTGTTGCAGAGATATAAATTTTGTACCCACAACTTAACAGACTGTATTTTTTTCATTATGAAAAAAAACCCCACAGTTTTAAAAGCAGTGTAGGTGGCGCTTTTTTTTTATTTTTGCAGGGGAGCAGACCTTTTGTTTGCATTCTACTTGTTTGTCTGATTAAATCATTCTGGTATTTCTCTTACACACTGTTATGTAAGTAACCTCTCTTGTCACTGTACTGCAAAATAAGCCTTCTGTAGGTGATTTGTGGAGGAACCAAGACCTCTTTAGAAAGATATGAACATTCTGGAGCAGATTTGAGACTGTCAGAAACAAGAAAAAAAAAGAAGGGAACTACCAGAAATTACACAGAACTATCTTATAAGAGAAAACTAAGTAAGGGAAACACAAATTTCCTGAAAATCATCCAATGTTAAAAAATGTTTAAGAAACTGAGCTAATTCAGTATTGAAGTACTGAACTGCAACACCTTAAAATAATGCTTCAAGGGGAAGATTAAAAAAAAGGCAGCTAGGAAGTATATGGCTGTAATTGACAGATACACCAGGTAATTAATTATTAAATCACATGCTTTTTGTCAGCTGCAAATGGACGGCTTCTGCATAATTTAAGACAGTATTTTAAGTACTATTGAGTCTTCTGCTTGACATGTCTAATTTTTATCCAGTTACTGCACCCCATCACAAGAGGGGACACATCCCTGTCTTTGTTCAGTTTTAACACCTGACGTCACATATTTTTAAGCAGTTACATGTTTATTTTCCAGAAATATAATTCTGTATTCCCATTCAGAGTTGTTCTACTCCCTTCCACCCAAATAGCACCAGTGAGGCCCCTATCAGCAGAAAAAGAGACAACACTGTACAGAACAGAACTGGAAGCTTACTTAAAAGAGACAGTATCATCATTCATAGAAATATACTAACCAGAACTGTCTTCCTGAGGCATAATCAATGCCAGCTTGTACTTTGAACTGGTACATTTCAAGTTCACATTACATTCTCTTTATTCACAGCTAGGTGCAAAGATCCTCAATTCTGCCAGGCCAGGTCAAAGTGTACATACCACTATTTTCCAACCTGAACAAGCTCAACAAGGTTTTTTTGCACACTTACTCTGGAGATGGTCAAGGGCATGTTGAAGTCCTTGCCCCCTTGCAGTCGGAAGCCCCAGGGTCCAGGTCCATTCAGAGTCACACTGTAAGCCATTTTGTACCGCTTTCACAGGCAGCAACACGCCACTGCAGGACAGAAGGATGGGGTAGACAGAAAAAAGCGTGAAAAAACAGAATGAGAACAGGGAAGGGTTTTACATAACGAAAGCCATTCTCTCCCTGCCTTGCCTGGTCAGTCGTGCTCTGATACCACCTAAGAATAGATGGGAGCTATAATGCAGATGCTGATATCCCAGCTGAGTAGGGCCCATAAAAGGTTTGTAACCAGACACCTACTATGCAAAGACTTCATGACTCAGAGGTCTAATATAGTCCCCAGGGAAGGGGACAGATCTTTCTAGGCTCCTCAAGCCCCTCATGCTGCTCAGTTGCTTTATGGACAAAACACATGTTTTAATAAAACAAGCAAACAAAATCCCATGCTAAAATCCCAAACACCCAAATCTCTTCATTAACCTGCTAAAAACAACAAAGTAATTTTTAAATTCTGCTTCAGTACCCAGGTTTATTGCACTGTCACATATAATACAAGTTCTTTCTACATAGATCTTTCCATATGTAGTAGGAAAGGCACCAAGAAAGTGTTTACCTTCTTTTGCAAAGGTTTGTTAAACTGAAAAAAGTATATACTACATGCATTTAGCATCACCCAAAAAAAAAAAAAATCCCATAACTTCATGTTTGGCTCTTGCTTCCACACCCCTTGCTTTCTCTAGGAAAAATTAACATTTATTCTTTCTGAATGCAGAAAGATGTATCATGGGATATTTCTAATCAGCATTTAATTTCTGTGACAAAAGCCCAGTTTCACTGTATACCTGTTTCATCATTTCAAGTCTTCTAAAGGTGTGACACATGAATGAAAGGTTAAGAATACAAATAGTGAGCTAACGGCTTCCTTAATTAATTCCTTGATTTTTTCATAGTTGACATTCCAGTTCTTAGGTGTTCAGAAAACTATAACCTTTGTTCAGTAATGCTGGATAGCATTTCTCCTTAGATTGGAAATCGCTAAAATACAGAGAGCATGAAGGTAGGGAAGAAGCTGTTGGCAGAACTATAGATATAAACAAAAGGTTTCTGCCCTCAGAGTAAAGCTACAAACATTAAATAACGCTCACCCCTTTCAAGTCATTAATTTGTGCAGGACCTGCAGAACCCCTCTCCTGTATCTTCACAGCATTTATTCTCCTCTATCTTCTTGTTAGAAAGAAATTGCCACTATATTTAAAAAAAGGGGGGGAAAAAAAGGAATGGGTTCTGCTTTGATAATCAAAAAGACAAGCAAACACATACAATGCTCTAGAGTGAGGCAGCTCAGCTTGAACATTGATAATGGGTCACCCTGCCAATATACCTACCTTAAAACATGATAAATATCTGATGACAAAACAGCAGAGAGCAAACACTACCAGGAACTCAGTCTATCTGAGGAGATGGTCGATAATTTCTCAAAGCCATGAAGCAATAAAAGTTTCTGCCTAGCATTCACAGTGCCAGAAAAGACATTTGTACAAGGGAATAATTAATCTCTGCATAGGCACTAGACTAAACCATATAATCCTATCTTTTAGCCAGAGGTCCACATTAAACCACAGCAACTCACACAGATTTAAATAAAAGTTACACTAAGCCAGTAGAACTGGCCCCAACCAAAACGAAAGCAAATAGCAAGACACAGCTTGAGAAGAAAATAGGGTTTTGATGTCTCACAAATACCTCAAAGGTACATTTACATTAAGAGTATTTATAACCTGTCCTCTCTGTGTCCAGAACCACTGATGTTTGGATGCTGACTTTGAGGAGAGGCAAAACTGACTTGTTGGACTTAAAATGGCAGAGTTTCCTGGCCTGCCAGTTTATCTAGTACTGAATTTTTTGTTGTTTTTTTTAAGAAAGCCACTTGCACACACAAAAGTTTGAAGGTATAGTCTCATTGTACTATTCCTTTTACTTTTCCTAGGAATTCACTGCTGGTTTTAGTGCCCTTTCTTGGCTCTATTTCGAGGGTTCAGGAGAACAGAATAAAACCAGGAGTAAGATAAACATAACAAGTCATTGCTTCACTACTAAAGACAGCATCACATAAATATTACAAGAAAGGCTACAGTTTTATGGACTGTGAATTCTGTGCATGTTACCTTCCCATACCTAAATCTTCAATCATTTGTGTAAAAAAAAAGAAAGGGAGGGGGGAAGCAAAACCCAGAACAGAATAAAACCACACAACAAACTGAACAGAGCTAAGCATTAAGAAACAGAGATGTTGTTTAATCATACACTTTGTGCTACCGTCCTACTTTCACATCTAGAACATGCCATTTGCTTATCAGTTAGGACATCTGAAAGGACCTGAGAGATCCTTCAGGCCTAGTGGTGTGCTAAGAAACCAGAGTGGGCATCTCATTAGGGGCTCTATCATTTGAATGAAATGTTAAACTGAGGTCACTTGTTCCTACTCCTCTGGTTTCCGTCCGTGTCTGCACAAATGTTCAGCATAGCTTGGCATTTTTAAAAGGAAAGTGTAGAGGATATGCCAATGTCCTGGCCAACATTCCCCTTCAACACATCAGCACCACAGCTCTTTCATGTGTCTCCACTATCACTACCAGGTGCAATTTGGAGAAAGAAAATTCCACAGTTTTCTCTCTCCAAGCTTCCCTAAGTCCTTTCCCTCCTGTGTCTGTATCCCCTCTGCCTGCCTGCAGAAAGCTCTGCTCCTAATAAGGAAATTAAAATGCCACAGAAGCTCATGCTGTAGTCACAGTTCCATTTGTTAGGGACACTCTTAGCACAGGTCTCACCTACAGACTTTCAGTACAATCAGCCTCTAAATAAAAAAGCTGGTGATCCACCCAGATGGTTATTTCAGCCCTGCCCTGTTTTCAAAGGTGAGACATCAGTGCAGAAGGTACAGTGCCACCACAGCTACCAGCACAAACCTCAGCAAAACCTTCCGGGAAACCAGAGGCTGAAATAAACCGGGTGTATATAACTGGCAATTTCCTTGTTTTTCAGAGGCTTGTGATGTTTAGATTAGGTTTTAAGTTGCTTTACATAACTGCCTGCTAGTCTGTTTCAAAAATAATTTTTGTTTGCTCAGATAATAGTATTTTGTTTCTCACAGTGTGCCTTCTTCCCTTCATTCTCTGGCTATGCCAAAATCTCTGACTTGCTTAAAGCTCCCTCCCTTCAGAGAGAAGCTATGCTGAGTGCTGAGTCAGATGAGGTCACTGATGTAAGGAGTGACATTTAAACAAAAAACATATTCCAGGAGCAGAGTGACATTTTCTCTACACATATCAAATCAGAGGATTGTCCAGAGCTCACCAGGCACCCCCGCCTCCCGCCCCAAGCTATTCCCAGCTGACTGATGGGAACAGTTGCGAGGAAGCTGGATGGGTACCAGGCAGGGGAGAGTGCCACCACCTCCAGCAAATGCCTCTGAGCCCGAGCAGAGCTGTCCTTCCACAACTCCAGCAGAGATGTTACACCAGCGGAAACAATTCACACGTGCTAGGAGACCATGCTGTGTGTATTACAGTGAACTGGCTTTGGGAGAGCTCCAACTGCATGCTCGGGAGCACACGGACATTAAGTGAATGAAATAAAAGCCACTAGTGTCAGTGCTAAATTAAGGTGGAAGGAAACAAGTAATGGAAATTCCAATTGTTAAAGTTGCTACTACTTCATGAAGCTGGCCACATTAGTCACATTATATTTTAGCTGCTGTGGTAGATGTGCGCACAGGGGAGACTTGAATTATGGTTACTGCAGCAACAAGGTTGTATCATTTGGATCATCAAGGATTTCAGAAGTGGATTGCTTGAGAGTTTGACTTCTGAGCTGGAATAGGCTATGAATCTCTGGTACATAAAAAGATACATGTAAGGTCATGGTTTCAATATTTTATGTTTAGGCAAATGAGAGATTTGCGCCGCACAGGAATAAACTATTATTTCCTCTTTAATAGAAAGATGTTCAACAAGCTGGATAGACTTTCCTTTAGAAAAAACAAACAAAAACCCCAAACAAACAAACAACCGAACAAGCCAAACAACAACAACAAAAAAAACCAAGGAAAAAGATTGTCTTTCAGTCTCCCTCACCTGAGGGAGTGGCAGTACAAGAAGGCGGCATTCAGCTTTATGACAACCACACCCTTTTTGTCCCATGGATTCCTGCACTGCCCCCAGTGCAATTATCTACAATCCTTCAGAAGAGTGGGAAATTAAGGGGAATGGAGCCTTTGAAGAAACTACTTGCCAAACACATACATGAAGAAAACTCAAGCTTTGAACCAGCTGTCCAACAGATGCAATCCTAGAGTTCTCCGAAGTTTTGAATCAACCCAATGTTAAGTACATTTCACATTAAATTGACAGCTGTATTTGGGGACTGATCTTCATTGTCATCCACAGGACGATGGAAAAATCTTTTAGCTCTGAATTCCTACCTTGCCAGTGACAAACTGAATATACAAGTAATTACCAAGAGCAAAGATATTTCTCCCCACAAGTCCAGCACAAGTTCAATATTGCTTCCAAAGCAAGACTATTCTGCAAAAGAGCTCATTGCGACCTCCTTTCCTTCACTGCTGAACTCTGAACTAAGTTGAGCTAATCCTACTTGTACTTCCATGTACAGCTTTGTTTCACCTATTTATTAAAAATCCTTCAATTCTCACAGACCGTAGGATTTCTGAGTTCCTTTTAGCCCCTTTATCAAGTTGTCCTATGTCCTGATTTTTCTCAAGAAACTAGATTTTCTATCACACTTGGCCTCACCACATTCTGCTTTGTCAATACCTTACTAAGACTGTGCTTTGTGGATTCCAGAAAAAGCCCATAATGCTGGGGAGATATGCTCGAGCAATATAATGATAGAATATTATCTTCCCTCTCCATAATATAACGCCTTCAGAAATGCAGATCAAATGTTTCCTGCTTGGCTGTTTGCTGCTGCTGCTGCCAGTATCACTTTACCAATTAACCCAATTTGCTATCTACCCCTCCCTCTAGATCCTTCACCATGACTGTTTTCACCTTTACAAAAAAACCCCTGTATTTCACACTTTTTCTTCTACTACATGGCGTTTTTGTTCCTCCACCGACCTCCTTTAATTACCATAAAAGATTTGGTATACCACACAGTTTAGTCAGAATTAAACTTTGAAAGATTTGAAGATTTTTTGGTAACTATGTTAAACTGGAAACCTGTGGAGAGACAGATTCACCATGAAAGGGAAGGGGAAGATACCTGTCCAGACTATTTGTAAAGATTTAAGTTAATAAGTTCTCATCTTACCAGCCTTTCAGTCATTGTTTTTGAAGACACTCCCTACACCATGTAATACTTAGGACTTCTATGGCCCTTACCTTCCCATGATAAAAAAATTTCTTCTTTTAAGGTAAAGAACACCTAAACACCTGTTGTTTTAACCATGCCCTGTTTATAAACGTAAGCACAGCACTTAGGTTACCAGCTTTGGGTGAGAAAATGAGTCAACAGCAGCAAACTGGATTAAAACGCAGGGCTCAGTTTCTAATACATGTACTTCAGGCAGAAAAAGAAGCCTGCAAAATGTGTTGCTGTTCAGTTTTCATTGTTGTTCTCCAACTCTGGGCTGAAACCAGGAAAGTTTACAGCAATCCTGTGACTACTGTAATTTGTGCCTTGCTGCAGGGGAGCCTAACTGACTGTTTGGCCTCAGGAAAGAGAAAACAGTGAACGAAAAAATCCAAACAAACCCAAAGACATCACCGTCAGCTCCACACAGACCAGGGGCTGAGCTCTGATATCGAGGTCACAGGACCTCTTAGAGCGCAGGCTTTGCCTCCTGAGTGCCCGAGGTCTGGCACAGCGCGGGGAGCGCACAGCGAGGCTCACGAGAAGGATCCTGTGCCGTCAGTGTAATTTGGCCATGGCAGATTCCTCAGGGATCACCACAGCACGCTGATGTAGCGGTGCGCCCATACGCACAAGGGTGCAACATAACTAAGCAGCCTCTCAAAAGTTACGCTTCAGCCTCGCCTACTTAGTTCTGCCTTCCCACTAAGGGCTCTGCGAGGTCTAATTTTCCACTACAGACACGCTGTAGCCGCGGCGCGACCCACCTTGCCCGCTCGCAGCGTCTCGCTCAGCGGTACCTCCGGGCCGAGCAGCCGCACCCCGCCACCTCCGGCCGCGCAGCACTGCCCGGGCCGCGGCGGGAGTGTCCCGCCCCCGCGGGAGCCGCGGCTGCCGCACCCACGGACATCGCCCCCGCAGCCAGAGGGCGGCCGCGACCGGGGCCGAGGGGAGCGCTGAGGCACCCGCCCGCCCCCGTGGCGAGAGAGAAGCCGCTGCCCCGCAGGTGGAGCCTTTACCGAGAGCACCGCGCTGAGGCGGCCGCTCCCCGTCCCGCCGCGAGGGGGCGCTGGGCGGGCGAGGCGGCGCGGGAGGGGATTTGCCTCAGGCCGTGGCGCAAGGACCGATCCGCAAGAAGCCGCTGCCGGCGGCGTGTAAATATCCGAGTTTGGTTCGAGATCACCTCGGGGCCGCGGTGGCAGAGCGGGAAGGTGACACAGAGCTGTGGGGAGCGGTTCGGCCGAGCGCCGGGGCAGCAGGTATCCCGGGGGGCGGGCGTTCCGCGTCTGAGCCCTCAGGGAAGGATGCGAGGGATGAAATGGCGGCGGGAGCGGGGGGGCTGCGCCCGCGGGTGGGACCAGGAGCTGTCTGGAAGGCGGCGAGGGCGGCCGGGAGGGGCTGCTGTCCTGCCCAAGTTCAGCAAAAGCTCTTGAGCTTGTGCGTTAATGCTGTGCGGGCTTGGAGCCCGCAGCCTTCAGCCCCTTCGCTCGCCGTCTGCTGCCTTCAGCTACTTCGCTCGCCGTCGGAACACGAGTGAGAACGGTGGTTACGTTCACTGACCCGTAGGAAAAGTGGAAGCGAGGTTGTTTTCCCCCACTGATTCACTGGTGTTGATAAGCAATGGTCGTTTTAATTAAGTGCAAAAGTTAAAACGACGTCCCGAGAGGAGACAAAGGGTTTGGAAGACAAAAAATGCAGAACGAATAATTTAATTGCCCACCAGGATACTGATGCTGAGATGATTTAAGAGATTGAGCCTTGTGGTGCTTTCACGTGGTCCTGCTGAGTGGTGTCAAGGACCAAGCAGCCCGCTCCGTACATCCCTCCATTCAGCAGTTCTGTTTGGTTTGCTTTTTTGGCTTTTTATGTTATGGTCCCCAAAGTATCCTGCAGAAAGTCAGCTGTTTTCTCAGTGCAATGACAGAGCCACTGCTTTATGAGTTTGTTAAAAATTAAAAAAAAGAAAGAAAAGCTTGTTCCCAAGCGTTGAACCGCTGGAAACGCGTGCGGTGCCCCGTGGCATGGGAGCCCGCTGGGATGTGCCCAGGAGCGAGAATTCCCCGGGCTGGGAAGGCCCCGGGCCGGTGGCCCCTTGCCGTGCTCCGCGGCGGAGCCGCTCCCGGTCAGCACCAGGGACAGGGCGGCGGCGCGGGCGGCACGGCCCCACTGCGGGGGCCCGGGGCAAAACCCCCGCACTGAGGGGCCCAAAGCGCCCCACGGGCCGGGAGAAACACACCAGTGGAATCGCTGAAATGCACAACCCTTTTGAGAACTTTCTCAGCTCCGGCCTGCTTAAAAGGATCGCAGTTCAGGTTTAGTTTCTTGTCTTCCGGAATATCAAGTCTCTTTACACTTTAAGTACTGACTGTGGTACACATCAAATGGGCTCTTTTGGTCCAATACACAGGATGCACAGACCAGGCCAGGAAAAATTGATCTAAATTATTTCTGTATTCATATTTGGCCAAAATTCATATTCATGTGGATTCTGATTTAATGGTAGTTGCAAAAATATTCCACTGAGAAGTTGGCTTATATCCCCAAAGGAAACATTTTGCATCTTGTGATGAGGTGAGCAACCTCATAAAGTAGCATACGTGGTGATTTAGGCTGGAAAACATGATCCAGACAGTGGGAAATTATGTTTATTTCATGATGTTCTGTTAGATTATCCCATTCTGTGTGTGATAGAAAAAAATCGTATTTAGATTTAAGGACTTAAACCTGAACCTTTCCAAGGCCTTCAATAACCTGATTTTCTGCTCCCTGGTAAAAGTATCAGCAAGGATGACTGGGAATTGGCCAGTAATCCTGTTCTGATAAGTGGTATATCAGTTTTGCTCCAGACTTTGGTTTTGTTTGAAACAGGATGAAACACACTAGCTTGTATGTTTCTCAATAGGTCACTCAAGGCCAGGGAACTTGAAAGTATGGGAGCTCTACCTGCTCAGCACTCTCTAAAAGAGCCTGCAACCTTATTCCGAGAAACTTGTGCCTGTCATTTGGAGGGACAAAATCCTCTGTCCCATTTTTCTAGAAAGCACTAGTGACAGTATTAAACTCGTATTTTAAATGATGGTTCAGAAGTATGTTGCTTACTTACCAATGGCCTTGGAATAGTTCCCTGAACCACCTTCGGGGTCACCACTTAGTATTAAAAGTTGAGCACTGAAGCTACACTGGCTAGGCTATCTTGTGCAAACAATCCTATTTGCTTTCTGGAAAGTAGCTTACTTAGATTTAGCTGTCTGTTTTCCTCAGTGATTTACTCAGTGTGATTTGCTTTTGACCCATGAGTTTCTTTCCAGCCTGGGCAATTTCCTTTACTGGAAAATTCAGACAGTTCTGTCAAGGGCTAGTTTTCTGTAAGTCTTTCTCGTGGTCTTCTATCCTTTCTTCTAATCACAGTCTGATCTCCCAAACTGTTTCATCAGCTCTTCAGCCTCAGATCGGTCTCAGAAACATTGTTTTCTTTGTAAATAGGCCCCTCATTTTTCATAAACTTCTGCAATATGGCTTCATTGGGGTTATGAGGTACTTTATTAAGCCGTCTGCACAGTTTATTTGCAGTAATTTTAAACTGAAGGTACGACCACCATGGATGGAAACTTAAAAGAATGATTGCTACCCAACAAGGCTGGCCTCCTCAGCTACTGAGGGGCTCTTCACCAATGATGATGTTAGGAAAATTAACAAGTAAAGTGCAGACACTGCAGCACAAAGTATGGATGTGCTTTCTCCTGGGATAATGCTTTTGACATCTCATCTCGCTCCCTGCCCAGCTGAAGGGGTTCTGAGTTCAGAAATAAACAAGTGATGAGTGTGGCTTTCTGAGAGCCTCTACTGAGGAACAAGTAGCTGGGAAGAAGGTACTGCCTTTGGTTTGGATGGGCTGTGTAGGTGTTACTTCTCTGTGGCAACACTGATGTGACTTCAGACAGAAGTGCTAACATTCAGGGGAGTGCAGATCTGGCCTGCATTTGCGCTGTCATTTACCCAAAGTGTAACAGCTCCAGTAAATGAGGCTGTTCCATTTGTGATTGCTTTGCACATGCTGTGTGAGGGGGCAGGAGAGTCAGTGGTTTGTTCCTTCTGTCACAGGCAAATAAATGGGCAATTTGCAAAACAACTCACAATTTTCACTTCCCTTCTGACAAAAGACTGGGAGGAATTACTTTAAAATTAGGACTATAGATATGTCCAGTTAACAGTCTGATTCATGTGACATTGTGTTCTGGCACTGGCAAAAAAGCTGCCAAAGGAATCTAATACTTTGGATATACAAAATTATTTTGTTTTGCAGAAATTTTACAGAAAATCTTAGGAACATATAGCAAACACAGCTCACACGAGGATCATATTTTTAGTGACTCTACTTTAGTAATTTTACCCTTATAAGGTAGGCGTTCATCATTCCCATTTTCAGTCTTATCTTAATAATTTTGGAGGCTTCCTAGTGTTGCCCACATACAAGAGCAAACAAACATGCAAACAAAATAATCAAAAGGTGAAGCTGTTACATAGAGTTCAGTAGAACATTGTGAATTGCAATTCTAGAGTGTTGCTCAAACATAAAAGAAAAAGGAGATGGCAACCTCCTTGGACTGTTCCCATCATTTCCCTGGTCTATATTATTAGCATAACATTCCTGGTACAGGATGAAAGCAGAGTAATGGCAGTAGGTAATTCAGGAGGCACTGTCAGCAGCATGAACCCCAGAAATGCTGCTTGACTTATAACCCTCGCCACTTTCATGCTAAATTTGGGCTAATCTGGCCCCAAAATGTCAGCACAAAAATCTTGTGCACTGATTTTAGATAGAAGAAAAGCTGAAATTCTCTTAAAAATTAATATTTTCAGTTAGTTTGGCTAAATAAATGTTGGCCTCTTAATTCTAACTCGCTGTTTAGCTGTAAATACTCAGTTGTAAATGCAGGCTCTTTGTATAAAGGGAAAGGTGAATCTCTTCCCACTTGTTCTTCTCTCTGCATCTCTCCATTGACGATTGACTAACCCATCAATGCATCTTTCTTACAACAGGCACTGTTAATCTTGTTTGAGGATGCAAAACCTTCCTGAATGTGCCTTGCAGCACGCCAAGACTAAATGATACGGCCTTTTACAGATAATCTTGGGTACTGCACTAAATTTAATTGCCCAGCTCCCAGAAGGAGTTAATGCCATACTCTGACTCAGAACTGACTGCCTTTGATATTTACCCCAAAGCAGTGTCAGCTGAGTACCAGTCTTGTTCATTTTGGTTGCTTGGTGCCTTGATCTGATGATTTGTTCAGTTGAGCCCATTGATTTATTGAAGCAGTTTTCACTGAGACATCTGAAGACTGGGATAAACTTTGCTGAGGAAACTGTGAGCTAAGTTTAACTTAGCTGCTGCTGGAGCCTTAGTGCTGGTATGTGTTTTTCTTCAAAGGGTAGCATCTCGGTGTCCAACCTTGAAGAAAGATCTTGATGGTCAGGTGCTAAATTTACAGCTCACTAGACAGTAACTGAGCAATCAGCTCCATCCTTGCACAATGTTTTCATGCAGTAAGCAGAATAAAGGACTAGTAAAGAAAGGCACACCATGTCAAAAAAATGTTCTAGACCGCATCTCCGCATCTGTACAATCACAAGAAGTAAAAAAAAATCAATTTATTTTGTAGCTTTATTGGCAGTTTCAGTAATTCAAGGTTTGTATAGGGTCAGCCAAGCTTTCCCACTGAGTTTCAGTGGGCTAGGGGAGTACAAGTGGGATACAAATTCAGGATCCTATTGTATAAGTAACCTGTTTCAATTCCCCCATTGTTTAAAACAGTGCATGAGTTAACAAGAATAGAGCTCCCAGACAAATCAACAGGAATGTCTTATTCTTTATTCCATTTTTATTATTTTGTTCCTCAACCCTTTCCTTTACATGCTGGATATGAGTTGTAGAGAGAATGGAATAAAAATTTCAGTGATGAGCTTTTTTCTTCTTATGAGCACTTTCAAGTTTAGATCAAGTAAACTAGTAACAGTCAAATTTTACGGAAGTCAAATAATTCTGCTGGAACTAAGCCACTAGCTCTTGGAAGGAGGAAGCAGAGAAAGACAAGTGCCTGCAAGTTAGTCACATGTTGAAACAGAAACATTGTGGGGTCCTGTTGACTTGTCAAATCAACCAACATTTTGAGCGTAATTTGGTGTAACTTGCACTGTATATGTAATAGCTGTGAGTGTTGCATTTGGGATTTCCAAAGATTTTCAGTTGCTGAAGTTCAATTGAATGTCCTTTGGACTACCAGAATCCTTTTTCAAATCTCTGTCTCCAGTCCTGAGAGATGCAAAACTGGAGAATAAATACTAATATTGTGAAAATCTTAAACAAGTGGTCACAAAGACACAAAGTGCTTAGTAGGGGATGTTGCTTTACTGCCTCTGGACTTTTTGGTTTTTAACAGAAAAATTCAGAACTGCTTTATGATCCCCAAGAAGTTGTTTAATTGCCATGATTTTCTGTTCAGAGAATTCCCCTTAAGTAGTGGATGAGAAACCCAGTTTCCATCAGGATCCACCTTGTATGGCTGAATTCTCTGAATCCTTTTGCTGTAAGTTTTTACTGGTATCATGCCATTCCTACTTGTATGGCTGTTCTGGTAAGACATCTGGCCTTGACTATGTTTTGGCTAAAGAAATGCCCTGATCCTAAATGCCAAATCCTGGGTTTCCCAGAAATGGCTTCCAGTGATGCTGGACAGTCAGCTGTGTTATTTTGAAAACTCCTGCAGTAATTTTATTTCTGAAAGCTGGAATTCAGGCAGCTCACACTGTTGCCATGTTCATGAACTGCTCTAATAAGCAATTGTCTTTGTACTGTGACCCAGTGAAAATGGAGCAGGTTCAGCTGTGACCGGACTCTTTCTATTTCAGGAAACAGCACAATGAAGGGAAGCTGCAAGGTGCAGCTCTGTAACACGTGCTGTGGCCTCCTTAGCCCTGTCTCTGGAATCATTATGGTCTGGCTCCTGCATGTGAGGAAAATCAAGGATTCAGTGAAAGGAGCAAGGAGAAATCTGACACAAGATGGTAACTCTGAGTCCTTTTCTGGCCCACAAACAGAAAGAGAAGATGCTTGTTTCATGTGAAATTACTGTTTTCCAACATTTTTGGATTCCCTACTTTATTTGCAGTCAGTTTATTTTGATGCAGTGCTAATGGGTATCCTGAGTCGTGTTTTCTTACTTGCTTCCTTTGCCTTTGGTCATACTCCACCATGACAGTTCGGGGTAAAACAAGAATTAAAGTGGGTGTGATCTATTGAAATGGAATTTCACATCGTATTTCATGGAATTTACATGGTTTTAATTCCTTCAGGTGAAAAAAATGGTATTTACAGTGCCTAAAGAGAGCAGCTCGTTCTGTGTGAAACTTACTTCTCATCTAGCTGAACATAATGATCCTGAACCTGAAAGACTGGTGTGGCTTTTTCTTTTTCAGAGGAATGATTTTCAGAAGGAATCCATGCAGTGAATGTGATGAACCACCAAGCTGCCTGATGCTACTACCCCAACTCTGTCCTTCATCAGATTAAGTTCTCTTCTTACTTCACTGAGCAGCAGCAGAAAGTGAGTTTTAACAAGTGCGTCTGGAAAATAGCACTTCAAATAAGATCTATCAATACACATTAAGGGTTCTGCCGTGTGCTTCTGTTACTCAGAGGCTTCAGCTGAGGACAGCACCATCAAAAGGATTCATATTTTTAAATCACAGTTGGAGGGTTATTAAAAGCCCAGACTCCATCTGCTTACGTGTTAAGGTGGAACCATAAATAGTTCCTTTAAAAGCCAGGAGGGAGCTGTGTTTAATTAATGCTGGTTTTGCCACCTGAGGGCACTGGGGCTGCTTGGAAGGGGGTACTAGGAGTGTGAACCACTGTAAACTAGAAGAAGATGGTGATACTGCTGGGACGGCTTGAAACCAGGACTGTCCATGGGATGAGTGTGAAGGCATGCTCGACTGCAGGACCTGCCATGTAGAAGTGGGCTGAGTCCTGATCAAGAAATCAGGGTTTGAAAGGGAAGTGAGGTGAGAAACAGCTATTTCGTAGCAGCTTCATGGAAAGGGTAAGCAAGACCTTTCCCTCTGGCCCTGTGGGTTAACTAGAGAAGAGTTGACTGGTCCCTCATTGCTGGAGGTAGGGAAAATGAGAAGAATCTCTAAGAGATGTAGACTGAGCTGAGCACGATTTCTGCAGTCTGCACAACAGGATGAAGGTGAGCAGTCACACTGGGAAAGAACTTGTGTGTTCAGATCTGAAACATTTTTTCAAAAAAAGAGAAAACCGATTTTTCTTAGTTTGTTTTTTAAACCTCTCTTTCTTGTTTTTCTTTTTTTAAAGGTGAACTTGCATAGCATATCTACTATAGACAAATAAGGGAAGAGGCATTACTGAAAACATTGTCATATGTTCTATTCTATAGTTATGTGTTTACAACTATGACCAGTCAGTCTACTTTATGTTAATACTGCTGGGACTCTGATGAGAACTGGTTTCCTCGAAGTCACAGGTCAGCACTGGACAGTTACCTTGGAGAATCTGGCATGCTGTGATAACAGCCACATGGTCCAGCCACTAGAAATTCTTCTATAAGCTTTTAAGAGAATAGTCTTATTCTTGCCTTCTTTCCTTCCTTTCATGGCTGAGCCTTCTGTGTTCTTAACAGTTCTTGGAGTTCAAGCTTTGATGAATTGCTCTATTTTAAATCCTTTGATATCAATGGAGCTCTTTTGTGCATGAAAGTAGAAGTCAGTCCTGAAAGCATAGCTCATGTCTGGACAGGGCAGAAACAGCTATCTGATGTTCAGAGCAGGCTAAACTATACAGTGTTCTCTGATGTTCACTCTAGGCAATAGTCAGGAAAGTTTGTGGAAGTTTTGTAAGTTTGATTTTGTAGTGCTTCATACTGTTTATGTTGCCCTTGTTTCCTGGATGACACTGCTGGTCAAGGATTCCCGTCTTCCATGAACAATTTCTGCCCCACTAATAGAGCAGAAAACCCTAAAAATGATTCTACCACCTGTTTGACTTTGCTCACTTCAAGGGACAAACATATATATTTCACATAGGGCTTTTGATCAAAAACATGTACAGAATTGCATGCTACAAATTTTTCTTAGTTACAATTTACCAATAAAATGCCTGATTCTACTTCACTCATGTTACCTGTAAACAATAACTGAAGTCTGTGTGGTGGGCATCTGTAAATTATTTCTGTTGAGAAAAAGAATGACTATGCACCCCTTATCCCCTTCAGTAACAGTCTCTGTCTTTCATATGTAACAGTGTAGTTTAGATGTTTTGATAACAGTACAGTAAAGGAAGAAACTGTGAATAAAAGAAATGGAAAAAAAATTAATTATACTTCCAGTTGTGAATCTTGGAACAAACTGTAAAAGCTACTTGAGAGTAGCCACATGATGATGAAGAACATATTATCTCTATTTCACAGGCAGAAATACTGAAATGTGAGATTAGGTAATTTTCCCAAGGTCACACCCACAACATGAAAAAAGAAAAAATAGAATCTTGAACTTCTGATTCAAACTTTTATTCATTCTTTCAGGACTGTCATTTCTTCTCCTGGTAAGGGTTTGCTATACCAAAGCGCTTGCTGCTTTCTACATCAAATCAAATTTGCAACTCAGCTCACTTATCAGTATTAACCTTGGCTTTAAAAAATCTGAAACTTAGAAAAAATATTAATGTAAAGTTCCATGGAGTTAGCAGAAAATACTAGTCTGGAAAAATACTTTTAAAATTCAGTAACTTTTAGTACTGACCTAACATACTCTTAACTCCTTCATTTCACTTGCGTGTCCTGAGGGGTTGTGTAAATATTTATGCATATGGTTAACTTTAGGCATCTGAAAAACTTAATAAGAAAGCAGTTTTACCAGTTTTACAGCAAAGGGTGCATCTGGGTGTGTGTAATACATTTTTTGAAGTACTGAGGCTTTTGAAGGAAATGCTGTTACATTAGAGGTACAGTCACTTTCTTTGTAACCTTTCAGGCATGGCACTGTGTGGAAGGGTATAGATTCTCCTTGCTACTTTTCCAGTCAGTGGAAAACATTGTAGCAATTGTAAGTATGCCCATAAGTGTCCCACAGCCTATTCAGGAAATGTTCCTCTATGGAACTTTACATTGGAGACCTCATCCTCAGTGAGGTCATCTCAGATTTTTGTGTCTCTTTCCAAACCACCTTCTTGTACACTTGTGGAAGTCCCAGTGAAGTGTAAATGTTGAGGGAAATGAGCAATGGCTTTGCTTTTACATTGTGGGTAAAACATGCCCCACAAAAATTCCCCTTATCAGGTTATTTACATAGGTGTGGTGTTTATTTTTTTCTGTGCATGATGAGCTTTACTCTCAGGTTATGTTTGTGCGCTGGCACAGCTGAACCAGAGCTGCAGCTCTCTCTGCTCTACACCATACCTAAGGCTTGACTGAAGCCTGATAAAGTTACACATTCTACCTATCCTCCAAGTTGCAGTCAGCATCAGAAGACCTACTTAGGCCATTTTTGCTGTGCTTCAGAGTCATAGATCTGGTGGATTATGACTGAGTATGGATTGCAGTAACCCAAAAGAAAGTGGATCTTAAAAAGGTTCTCCCACATAAAGTCTCCTTGGCAAGGGTTGATTAATGTTTTCCTGAAAGTGACTGAAAATATCCTTGGTACTAAATCTACATAAATACAGGTGTTTGTGTAAGTTTAAAAAGCAAAAAAACCCAACCCAAACAAAAACAAAAACCAAAAACAAACAAAGAAAAACAAACAAACCAACCCCAACAAAACCCAAAACCAACAAAAAACTAAACAGAAAGGTAGGAAAGAAAAGTTCACTCTGAAGAGGGATAAATCCCTTCCCATTTTTTCACAGCCACTGGGGTAGTCATACTATTTACCCCCAGTTTCTGGTGAATCTTAATTTTGAGAGCCAATTTCATTGCCAAAAGTGTTTGTAGGGTAATAGGCGAACCAACCACCGTCAGTCCAGCTTTGTAGTCTAATATCATGTGATTTTGCCATCTCTGTACTCAGCAAGTGAGGATTTTCCTACACTGATGTGACTCTTGGCAGCATTTGCTTTGCTCTGCAAGCTGGGCATATAGAATTCCTGTGCTGTGCCTCCAGCAGAGCCCTGCTTCTGCCAGAACTGCTGTAACTGAAATAAGTGTTTTCCTACAAAACACAAAAAAAATTTTTATAACTGGTTTGTATCGGACTGTTAAGGCTGTGGAGAAACTTTTCTACCTTTATTAAGCTTACACTGATGATCTACTCAGTCTGTTCTCCTCAGAAGGGAAGTAAATAGGACAGCTTGTAAATCTTGTCAACTGTGAAGTTTGCATAAATTTGAAAATGAGCATTTAGGTTATAAATTCGAGGGGGTAAGGGAGGTACAGTAATCATTTAATGTATAGGATTGTGGCCCATGTCTAAAGATGCTAGGAATGACACTAATAATAACTTATTTGTTTTAAGACTGCTTTTGTATAAACCTATTTATAACATTTCTATGTCATTAGCAACTGCAAAGCTACAAACACAAGTGTTTGAACAGAGATACTTGTCAGCCACTGAAATGCCATTGTCTGATACTAGCATTGCCTTGCAGATAAGGGCCCTCCCTCAGTAGTGGTTTCAGCAGCAGAGACAGACAGGTGCCCTGCCGGAGTTACTGAGATGGGAGCGCCTTTCACTGGGGGATCAGAGGGTGAGGGGACATGGCAGCACTTCCTGGGATGGCCTGAGGAGAAAAAGGCACCAACCACCCCGAGGAAAGTGGGCACACGTGGGAATGGTGACTTACCCATGTTACACTCTAGAGCTCTAAAAACACCCAAAAAAGCATTGGAGGTGTCTTTGTTTACTTCTGAATGTCAAACTTGCTGTGGATTTTGCACATGACTTCAAGGAAAATACTGTTTGCTATTTTGCCTTACTTGAGAATGTGTGAACTGTCGATACTCAATGCCACATTCTTTGATGACACTTTTTAGTTCAGTGGTGGGTGTAAAAAAGTTTCCAAAAGTATGAAATATGAATGTAACCTGGGAAACACAGGGAGTCAGACCCTGGTTGTATATGAAAATTGGAAAGATTGGCAAGTGTGGCTGCTGCCTTATGCAGTCCTTCAGTCTTGGCTTGCAGCAGCCGTTCATTACACTAGCTCTTGGCACCTCCTTTGCAGGTCCAGCACTAGTGACCAATTGCTCAGCAGTTCTGCAGAATTGCTTGAATGATGAGACCAAACATTTTCACTGGTGACCCAAGCCTCAGTTTGTGCCCTCATGAAGGGGCAGACCTTGTGTGTTAACTCCCAGCACTGCTTGCCATTGCCTTTGCCAGCAGTCTGCTCTGTGAACAGCTGCTGGAGTACAAAAGGCCAAAGGGAAGTGTCTCAGATTTGCCCTATTCCTGTCACACTCCAAGTCACTGGAACATGTCCAAGTGCATGGTAAACTACAGGCGGTCTCTGCAGAACAACCTGTACAGTTGACTTTAAGTGAAACGTGAATCATCTCGGTCCTAAATTATTTTAATCCAATAAATCATCTGCATTGAAGGGTGTAAAGAGACAGCAAAACCAAGAGACTGGCTGCCAAGTGGAGGATACAGGACACAAATAAATCTGCTAGGATGAGATGAAATATGAACTAATAATGATTTATTCCAAATGCCGCAGGGGTTACAGTGTGAACCACTTGTAGAGATATTCAGATGAGATGAATTTTGCAGGCTTTCCCCTGTATGATTTTTATAGACACAGCAGAGGTGAAGGAAGGCAAAGCTGTTAGCTACACGGAGAGTACACACAAGGGTTTTGAAGTGCTCACAAACAAATTCTCCCTAATTAATATATGCTTTACAAGTCTCTTGTAAGTAGATGAGCATGAACAGCTGTAGTTCTTTTTATAGATACAAAACTAATCTCTAATACATGTTGGAGTTGAAGGATACAGAGAACAACATGCTGTGGATTCGTAAAGCTCTTCAAGCCATGGAAGTATTCTTTTTATACTCTCTAAAGTGGAAGGGAATGCAGAAGAGTGCAGAGTATAGTCTTGAAGAATACTGCTTGGAACAAAATCATGACTGGAGCAAAGGATCTAGCTATTAGTGACACGTATCATATACTCCTTGTTAACACATCAAACAGCACATATCAGTTAGACCTATTTTCTTGACAGGTTCAGTCTTTTGTGACCCATATGAAACAGGCAGCATTTGCTAATGTTTCTTCCCATCTTTTACTAGTGTCAACGGCCTTCATGACAAAGAAAGAATTACATGTTTCATGCTTTTAAATATTTTTAAAAGCCTAAGCAGTAAGTCATAATAGAACTCCTTAGACTTGAGGAATATCTTTGAATACACTTCCTGTTTGAAGAAGTTTTCTCTCTTCTTTCTCCTTACTGCTAGCTGTATATATTATCAGTTTAATATTGTCCTCTGCTGGGAGACAATATCCTGTTATGGTAGGTGAAGGGAGAGACTGTAATAGCTCCTTTCCATCTCTAATGCCTATGATTTCATTTACATAAAAACACTGTAGATTTTGAACAGTGTGTTTCTTTTGGCAGTTTATTACCACCGTGAATGCCTCACTTTTTTCATGATCTAACATTTGTCTGCTGCAGAAGTCATTATCACCTTCATTTTTATTTTTAATAACCTTCCTTTTAATAAACCTCAGTTTGACCTAAGTTTCCAGAAGTTTGCTTCAAAACAATGCCCCAGACCTTCTGGAACGCACTGATTTTTCCCCTCAAATAAGCTCATTACATTTTTATGGATTTTATGGCTTTTTCTGATGCGACATAGGGAAGAATTGATTTACTTAGGACAAAATGTCTTGCTGGGTTCCCTCCATTATTGCAGCCAAAGGGAGAACTGCTGGAGGGCCTATGGGGAAGAACTGTTTCAGTAGCTCTTTGTAGCCTGTTCATTTGGGCTCAGCCCCACTTTGGACTGACTATACCTCATAATTCTTGTGGCGTAGACTGATACAAATTGCAAATGAATTTTGTCCATTTCTTCTTATGCACTAGAAGAGACACCAGGGAAAAGCTGAAAATCACTATTGATAGAACTCTTTCCCTTCCCTTTCAGGGGAAAGAAGTACAATGTCATGGATTTAGTCACTGCGGAAGAAAATCCTCAGCTATACAAATGCTGCTGTTTAGAGAAGGGGAAAATGAAAATGCCAAAGTGGGGATGATGTGGATTCCATACATCTCTAGAACAACTATTTTTGGGGAACTAAACCTTCTCTTCCCAATATTTACTTTAGAAAAGCACATCAAAGGGTAAACAACTTTGAAGTATCAGAAAGCAGATGTATTGACTTACCCATAAGACATTGCAGTACAAACACTGCTTTGTATTCTGCAATCTTCTCATGAAACCTGCTAAAGGAAAGTCAGAAGGAGTTTCATAATAATCTCCTATATCTCTGGGGAAGTTAGCTGAGAATGGGTTAAAATCGTCTCTTAAGCCACTGTTGGAAAAGAAGCTAAGTATGGAAAGGACCATAGCCTTGTCCTCAAGTGTTACAGCTTTCTCTTTCCCCGGTCTCAGAAATTAAAATAAAGATCTGAGAGTTCAAATTACTGCTAAAGTGCATTGCCTTTCATTGGATTGTGGAAGAAAATGGGGGAAATGTGTCCTTAATGAGAGAAGGGAGCATTGACTGTGTATTTAAGTTTACATTTGGTCGAGAAACTTCACAATAATGAAGAAAGCATCTTCAGGAAATAATGTACATTTCCCCCCAAATTTCTCAGCTTTAGCTCTCTAATAGCTTTGAAGTTAATACACTAAGTGAACAAAGCCAGTTTTGAATATCATACTTCCCTTCCCTCTCAGGTTAATCCTACGAGGCTTCTAGGTAAGGTCTGTAAGGTGGGAATATACGTAAGCAGAGTAAAATCCAAAGAAAAGAAATTTTTTCATGAGCTGCATAAAGAACAAATATTAAAATTACAGTGTGACTCAGATCAAGATGTGATCCCCTGGAGAGAGTTCTGATGCTGAAAAGGTCACTCCTCATTTTTTATCCTTGCTTTTCTTGTGCTGTGTCTTTGTAGGAGCATTTCAGACCAATCTAGGAAGTTATTCTGGATTCAGCCAGTCCACAGCTGTTCCAGAGCTGTTGGCTAAGGAGATATTCTGGCTTGCACCACTCACTTAACTGCTGGACTTCTTGTTTTGCTTGTGACTGGTGGACTTAGAGTACAGGAAACCAGAGTTGTATCTAGAAGGCAGTTCTACTCCTTGGACACTGCTGGATGTTATTGTAATACTGGGTATCTGGGCTGAAGATGATCCCTGGTGAGACTCTCCTGTTCTTTGTCCAATACTGTTCAGGCTCTCACCTTTCTAAAGGATGCAAAGATTTACAAGAAATGGACAACACAAACATCTACAAGGAGATCACATTGAATAATCTACAAAAATGTGGCATATATTTAGATAAGCACTTTGCTGCTCCTCATAGCTGACTCAAAACCAAACTTAAATGATGGAGGGAAAAGTAGATCTGAACATTTTTTTTAATATTTCATTCATAACTTATGAAAAAAACCCCCACCTGTTAAACAACTTAATGTACTAAAGCATTAAAGACTTTGCGTTTGCTAATTAAGAGCTGGTCTATTTTGAAGAAAGATCAGGCTAATGACAGCACATTCAACTATGAGCAGAAATACTGTGAACATGCTCAGCCAGCCTATGAATTCAGTCAGGTAAGGAGTTTCTCCAGAAAGAGGGACTGCTTAGGGTCATTGGCCAAGAGGTAATGTAAAATGTAGTGTTAACAGCATGGATAGTTTGAAGGGGGAAGCAAACTACATAGTGAGGTAAAAATAGAGGGAAAGATTAATTAGCATTTTTTGACAATAAGCCATGTTTGCTGTCACTTGCACAGGACCAAAAAATCAGTTAGGATGAGGCTCACAATAGCTCATAAGAATCATTGCTAACAATAAAGAGACAATTTAAGGTGGTTGTATTACATTGGGGTTAGTGCTGCAAAGATAAAACTGCCTTGTTTTCACCTGTTGACTCTTTGCTTTTATCTCCATGTCTGCTGAGAATTAAGGCAAGTTGAATTACTCGTGAGAGAAGTCAAATATTTTTACCCATATGCTGTAGCTGTGTTAGATGAAGAAGAAACAGACACTATCACACCATCTTACTGAATAGGTGACACGGCATGTTTCAAAAACTGACCTTGATTTCCTCCAAGCTGCATGTTTTAGGTGTTTGCTGCAACCCAAAACAGAGAACATTAAATAGTTAACAACATTGCTTTGCACAGCAGTACTTGCCACAGGACTAAGGCTGTCTCATAGGTACAGCCATCAGAATGTTTAGCTTAGCACATACATCATTAATAGAAAGATGGCACAAAATTAATGCTTCCATGCTCCACTAGGGCAATCACAGACCTCATCAGAGAACTTGCTAAATTCAAGAAAATATTCAGGTTCCTTGAAGAAGTTGGCAGAAGAATTCTGTAGTACCTATGTTCTCCTTCTGCTTAGTTTCAGCAATGGTCTACCCTTTGTGGTCATGTTTTCTGCATTGTGCTGGGAATATTGTGTGATTTTTGCATCTCAAAAACAACTTAATTTGTGCTCAGGGACTGGGATTGTCCTTAGTTTTTGTTGCCAAATATTAAAATAATAGTTCTTACTGCTGGTGTAGCCATGTACTCTGTGACATTCAATTCCACCATCAATATGTCATCAGCATCTACAGCTGTCTGAAAAATGAACACAGATAAGACATAAATGGCATATAGGTATGGCATAATATCTGACACGCATAATGCATAGGGGAAAGAAAGAGGAGAGCAGAGGACTGACTGAAAAGCAGTGATGTTAAAGATAGCCTTGTTTTTTACATCTTGCCACACGTGTTCATTTGGTAGCAAATGGTGAGACAGCAGAAAGATCGACCAAGTAATTTGGACAGTGAAAGACAAATATTACTAAATACACATTTAAAACCAAACACAAGACAACTCTCCATTCATATGCTAAGTTCTCTAAAACAGCAGCAGAAATGTAATGAAGACAGCTGAATAATGAACCAGGGTGGGAATAAAAAGCTGATGACCTTTTACAGCCTCTAAGTCATTACTCATTGTATTAACTCATAGGTTATCCGCATCTTCTTGGCAGGAACCTTCATGATTAATTATGGTACAATGTGCAGATTTGTTAACTTGCCAGTTGTCAGAGAATTTAAGTATTACACAGTCTATTACCTTCTCACAATTCCCAGAATCCTGGCTTGTCAGTTTGGCTCTTGTGTCACTAGTCTGAGTTGTGTCTTTATCCATTTTGTAGGAAATTCGTCTTCTGGCAAGTCTGGAGAACATACTGGGAGTATCAGTTTCTGTTTCAGTACAGCCCTAAAATTAATACAGCAAAAACATTCACTCTACGTCTCTTAGACTTTCATCCAATTTGCCCTAGTTTTACCTAGACAGAAATTGTAAAAGAGACAGGCATTGTATAAAAGACATTTAACAAAAGTTCTGCCATATATGACTTCAGAAAATGTTTGCTTATAAGAAGTATAAACAAAACTATCAAGTCTGTTGCGTCTAAAATTTGGCTTACTTTTTTTTTCCTCCACAGGATGCACTGCAAAATTTGAAAGAAAATAGTGTTTCATTACAATCTATTGAAACTTCTCCGATGCATCTCATAGCTCCAAGGAGATAGTGTTTCCACAGTACTACCCACTTAGGAAGCACAGGTGTTTGGAGGAATTAGGGCCAAAGTTTCCAAAGTGGCTTGGGTGGAAGCAGAAATAAATAGAAGGAAATGTCTCAGGACTACAGAATCAGTGCTTTAGAAATACTTTGTTTCAGGAAGGAGTCCTGGGTTTATAAACTTTGTTCCAATTATTGGGAAAACAAAACTGTGTTACTGAGGGAGTCTATTGTTTTTTTAAGAATCAAGATTCGCAGTGTAAGAAACGCAATATAAAAACGTTCCTTTTCTATTAGCCAGTTTAAAAACCTTCCACCTGACTGGAGGCTACCAGCCAGAAGAATTTCATTTTGATTGGACTGAGAAGTCAAAAGAACAGAGAGGGCAAAGAAATTGAAATATCACTGTTAAAAACAACTGTCAGAATTCAGCACTTGGCTGGATTAGATACAATTATTATCCTGACTGTGAAGAAGAATTGCCAAGAAAATTTTGTTTTTTCAGTTATTTGGAAATTTCATTTAAAATTATTGCAGTGAACTAACTACTATGCTTATTTAGTTGGTAATATAACTTCGAGTTACAGGAGAGAGCCTGGATGCCAAATACTTCCCCTGTTTTCAGCTGCTGTGCAAAACATTTGTTTCCGGTTAGACTGGCAGCAGCAAGCTGTTGGGGTCTTCTGTGAGAAAGATTCTGTAATGGATTTACTGATTTGTCTAAATCTGATGATTAATATGTTTCCAAATATGTCCCACTTTCAGAAAGCATTATCTATTTCATTACAATCTTGCTTTCACTAGAGAACTATTTAGTGACTAGAAGTTTCTTTTTTCTGTGTCCAGACTGCAAATCTGTGGTCCGACAAGCACAGCCTATAAGTATGAGCAGACTTTCAACGGGGCTCTGACTCTATCCTCCTTTACTTTCTAAAATTCCTGTTGTTCCATCTTTCCACTCTTCACCAACCATCAAGAAGAAAATTATCTACATTCTGCTTTTACACTTCAGCCTTCTGTCTTTAATTTCGCTTTGTCCCTCCACTTTGTCTGGAGCTTTTATAACGAGCACCATAATGCATTTCATCTAATGAATCTACCACTTGGACTCTATATGGAAATGAATTACTTTGCAATTAAAAATGGGTGTATGGAAAGTATCTCCCTTACTGATTCACTGTCAGAGAGAGAAGAGAGTCTCCTTCTTCCTTTCTGCAGCTCACTTATCTCAGAAGACTGGTTGGTTACGGTTGCTCGTCTGGAGGAGTGGTAACTGCTGAAAGACCGTGAGTCTTTAGGAGAAATTCTCAGTAGGGGTCCAAGGCAAGGAACATGTGTTGCAATGGCTCTTCTAATGGATAAGAGGGAGAACCAGTCAATTTTTTTTCTGTTAGCACAAAAATTCAATCATCAAAACAATGCATTTATTCAGAGAGATGAACTAATGCTGCCTGGACTGGAAAATTACTGGGTACAAAAAGAGTTTTCCAGATATCAGATATCTCATATACAATCACCCTGCAAGATCACTTATTCACAGTGTTCTGCAGAACTCAAATTTATTGCTTGGCAGGGATAAGGGCATTAAAATATAACTCTTGGAACTGAAGGGAGCTATTAAAACGATGTTTTATCTGCTTTCAGCTTAATCAGGGCAAAAATAAAATTCTGTCCCTTTAAACTGAACCTTGCAGAAGTACTACATAATGAATTATTTTAATCTTCCCCTAAGCAGCTATTCTAGCTCCTCTTACACATCTGTTTGCTGGCTATCTGTAGAGTTGTACAGAATGTGCATTTATATTACTGTATTACTTTGCTCATATGCAGCGTTAGGACACTCTGGCCTAGCTTTCCTCTTCCTGCCAGCCTTTCCCATGAAGACGTTCCTGCCCACCTCTTCTCTATCCAGTTCCTCAGTAAGTCTTGTAATTGGTGAAACAACAGCCTATCTGTGGCTTTGCTCTCATCTGTCAAACCTCACTGCCTGCATCTGAACTTGGAATGATAATGACCCTCCATGTTACCTATCAGAGGAAATACTACCTGAAATATGAAAGCCTCGAGAAACATGAGGAGGATGCACAAAATAGGGAAGAGGTGGTTTGGCTTACTGTATTGCCTCTCTCACTGGCCTGGTTAATGTAACAAAGTGCTATTTGCAACACTGCCCAATGTCTGCCTCTCTCACGAAGACAGTTAAAAATTTATGGTGCTTTCCTTTGAGATGGAAAGGTTTCCATGTTTTATCATGCAATAGGTAAATACAGATCAGTATCCATAAACATCTCTAACTACCATCTGCTTAGTAGTTTGTTCCAAGTACAAATTCCACTGACATTTCTATGGCATTGAGAAGTGTTCCTGGGGAGGGCAAGGCTGTCCTACAGAGTTAAAATGAGCAGGTGAAGGAGAGTTCAGGTACTAGACTTAAAAGTGACAAAGTTACTCTCAGATTTTCTTTGCTATATTAAACATAGCTTGTTTAATAGAGTGAACTTACCTGTATTTGGGGTGAGTGATGGCATAAATGATGGGGTTATGGATGACAGAAGCTTTGGCAATCACAGCTGGTATGGAGTGCATGAAGGGTGTTAGGACGTGGGAATACCTAGAGTAATGCAAACACATCATATATTTACTGTTGAGTCTGGCATTGTCTGTGCAGTTATACAGTGGCAAGAAATTTATTAAGGCTGTAGAGAGAGTCAAAGGGGTTTTCTGTACCAAAACAGTGAGAGAACAAATTCTACATCCTTTGCCTGTAAAGATCAACATCAGTCTAACTGCATTTCTGAGAAATATGGTTTTCTTGGGGCTTCTCTTGCCCCAAGAAAATGGTAATTCCCATGTTGTTTTGCCTAGGAACAATGTCAGCCTTTAAGAAGGCTTCACCATCCTGGTGAGGAAGTTTTTCATCATACGGTGGGAATATTTATGCTCTGTGATGAGGTGGAAATGGTTTGCCAATTGCGATACAGGAACCATTTTGTCAGCTGCCTGAATGTTGAGATGCCATTTCACCTCTAAGGCTTTTCTCTGATAAGGATGTTCTCCACATGCAATTTTTAACATGGTTTCTCCTGATCATACTTTAAAAGCATTGATTAGAGGTATAAATCTTCACAGATTCTAGATAATATGCAACAGTCTGACCTTACTGGAATGGAGTTTTTGACCCTGAGCTGAGACAATGCTTTGGTAACGCTGATGGAGAGTTCAGCTAACAGAAACAAACAATGGCAAAGCCTTATGTTTAAGCTAATCATTCCTGTGTTCAAGCTAATAATTCCCAGAAAATGCAACCTGTAGACCAGCAATATTAGTGAGCATGACTGTGTGCTAGCCCTCTATTCCCCATTCAAAATACTTTCTAAAGGAATTAAGGTTCTTCCTTCCTTTTTCATATGTTGTTGCTCTGTCAGATGAGTTGTCTTTATGCCAAGTCTATAGCCACAGACCCTATGTCCGCCTCCCATATGTAGCGTGCAGTGATTTTATCTGAGTCGATTGCAATAAAATTTCACAGAAGACATCCAGGCTTGGTCTATTAATCTTTGAAAAATCCCAGAAGGATTGCCTAAAAGACATAATTCAGAAATGGGAAAAACCTGAATGAAGCTATGTTGCTCCCCAGATATCTTCATAAGCAAAATTTGAAAATGGAAAATGCTCATTTGTAAGATACTGCAGAGTTATAAAATTGTCCATTTGTTCAGATTTTTGGGAGCATGAGACATGGAGCAGAAGTCAAGTTCAGGAGATACTTGATCCTTCTAAGGCAGATGCTGAATCATACGTGACAGCCCAACAGTTCTATGCAGCTAAAGTGGTCAGCTTAGAGCATCCCCTAACTGATTTTCTTTTAGGTCTCTTACAGTACTGCAAGGTAGCTGTGCTGCATTTTTGTATCTCCTTGCTCCTCGTCTGTGTCTAACTGGTCACGTATCACCAGTGGTGCATGTCCAGTACCTAAGTTCCCCTTTGACAGGAAATGGGACATAGGACATGTGAAGAATGTGTGTTTCTGAGTGAGGAATGTGTTCACCTTCATGGAGAAAATGTTCTGCAGCTTGGAATTACCCCTCTGCATACAAAAGGAGAGAATCCAATTCTCTCAGTATTTTTTCTTCTTAAACCTAAGATTTTAGAAGTGCTGTGTTCAGGAAACTGCCTTCCTAAGCTGCATTTGAGACAAGGCCCTGCAGTGGCCTCTTCCTTGGGTGTGTAACAAAAATCACCCTTGTCTCCCAAAATGCTCCATCATAAGTAAATTTGGACTGTGTGTCAACACCTACTTTTTATTTCTGACTTGAAAAATTCAAAAAGTGTTTTGTACTGTCATAGGAATATTCCACTTGAGGTTTTGCAGGTGACAAGACTTCCTAAAGCAGATAGTCACACACATTTTAGAGAGGCTAAACTGAAGCACAGGAAAATTCACATCCTAAGGTGGGAGAAATAACTACATAGAGCCAAGGCATCTGGATTCCCAATCCATTACTTGTGCCTGGATTGTATCAACTATAGTCTGGTGTCAAGCTATGTGTTTTAATACTGTCATGCTTCTGTTGAAATTACTGTATAAAATGCTGACAATTAAATAGATTAAGAACATGCTTTAATGATTTATATTTACGATATTTTATATCCAGCATCAAAAAGCTCCCAATGCATGCATGTACTAATTTTGAACTTGCTTGTACATGTAAGGAATTTCAGCAGTTTGATGTAACACAAAAAATGAATATACTTTTGTAAGTTAAAGAAGTAGAGAAAGAAAAGAGAATCAACCCCTGGGAGGATCTTTTTGGAGTCCTTTGTTTAGCATTTTGGTGCTAAATAAAGTTCAGATAGTTCAAATACCCTAGCACAGAGAATGCATTCAGAAATCTTCAGCATGGCAGTTTATGTTGCCAGTAATAAAATTCTTGTTTTCTCTTTTTTTTTTTTTTTTTTATTTTATTTTCTTAAAGTCAAACTAAGAAAAAATTAGTCAGCATGTTACATTTGTTAAATATCAGCATTTGTTGATCAGCATGTCAGCATTTGTTAAATATCATTCCTAATACTGAATGTTTTGGACACACTTCAGACATTAAACTTGACAAGTAGCTTTGACTTCCATCTTTTACAATTTCACATCCTTTGCTTTCACTGAATATTCCTTTGCTGATACATTTATAATTACCCAGCAAAAGCTACCAGAGCAACAACAGAGTACGGTGACCAGGAAATGACAAAAAACAAGATGACAATCAGTGCAATTTTGGCCATCTTCCACTCATTTTTCATCCTCTGATACTGTTTCTGGAACTCTTTATTTCCACGTTTGCATCCAAATGTCTGAATAGACCTAGGGAAAATAAACATACAACAGCAAAAAATGAAGGTAGGGAAATGAGCAAATAGCTTCATGGAGTGGGGCAACAATTACTCTTCTCCTGCTTTAGGCTGAAACTGATGCATTTTTATTGCATGTTAATGCAAGTATGTGGCCTGTCCTTCACAATTTGATGTACTTCTATTGCACTAATCAAAGGCAAAATCCACATGTGCTTCAGTGAAGAAAATAGCCCTGTAGCAAAAGAATTTCCACATAAACCAGGTATTCAAGCCAATTGAATAATGCTGAGTTAAAGACAGTTAGAGGAGTCTTTGCTTCCCTGGGTCTGGTTTTGCTACCTTGCTGTCACTTTGTCCTTCTGAGCTAAGTGACCAGATCCACTGGGATCTACAGGATTGGTACCTACAGATGGCACATGGAGTGGCAGGCTGCCCTTTACTTTTAAAGCAATTGTTTTTTGTTTCAGAGTCCTGTTATTAAATCTTTATTCTCCTTTTCACCCTTTTCTCTTTTTTTTTAAATTTGTAGTTCAATTCCATCTATTTTTCTGTGAAATAGTTATTGATACACTGTCACTAGGTGTTTCTGAGGTCCCTTTTGTATTTATTCTGGTTGGTTAATTTCTGTACCCTTTTCTGTGCCATTAGATAATATACTGATCAGCTCTGGCCTAAATTCAGGAATGGCCCTTCTGAGAATCATACTTCTTACTGTGTTGACTATTGACAGAATTCTCGTTTAGTTTCCTGTCTCAGTTGTGCATGCAAAATAAACGTGAGAAATGTCCCAATTTTCTTCTGTTCTTTCTTTCTTTGTTTTAAGAAAACAAACAGTCACTTAAACACAAGGATAAAAATTTAGCACTGTTGGCTACTTACTTGTTGGCCTTCTTGATAGCCTCAAATATAGAGACATAGCTGTATATGATAGCAATCAAAGGAATGAAAAAGACAAAGCAGAAAAGCAGCATTGTGTAGGCACGGACTGATGGTGTGAAAGTCATGTAGTCCCAGGAACAGGAAGTCAGCAAACCCTCAGGAACATATGCACCTAGAAAGAAAGACAGAAGAAGGCATAAACCATGAAGTGATTGTTATTCTGAGCGCAGAAATTAGAGAAGATACTCAGAATAACATGGGATTTAGTCCTATTCTCTGAAAGGGAAAAAAGGGCTTAAAAGGATAAACAATTCATGTAAAGCACTTCTCTGTTTTATTTTGTTTCCCTATTGTATTTATGTTTAGCGGTCTAAGGCTTCAGCAAACTGAAAAATTTTGCTTTAGTTCTTGAATATTGTTTAAAACTCCTCATAGTCAAAGGGAATCTCTCCAAATACTTATTTGGCTCTTGGACCAGACCTGTATTGTTTTTAAGTATCTTCATTTCCTGTCAAATTGCTTTCTTCCTAAGGAGTCAATCCAGTTGCTCTAGGTACCACTTTTCTAAGCATGTGCAGGTAAGAGAAATTTACTGGACAAAGGAGAAAGATTTATTGTGTAGACCAAATTATTTTGTCACAAAGTAAAGCTGAGTAGAAGAAAAAAAAAATCATACATACCTAATGGTCTGCCTGAAATAAAATGTATTCTCTTTAAAGGAACTGTTTCAAACTGTTAAGTAAATAAATTGGCAATAGCAATGTCTTTTTACCTTGGAATTTTAATTTTAACTGTTTATGCTGATATTTTCTGCTCAGCTCTTAAAAATATTGCACCAGATGTTCTCAAATGCATCTAATTACAGTGTAAGAGTTCATGCTGTGGGCACTATCACAATCTAATTACAAGATAATAACACCCTGCAAGCAATTATTCCACCTTCTTCAACTGAAAATCTATAATCTAAGGCTATATTGTCATTTTGTTATTCTAACAGCTCCTCACTCAACTGTCAGCATTGCAGTTTGCCTGCTTAAACGTGCTTCATGTTTGTGGGGGACCAGAACGGCAATAACAAAATGACAATAACAAAACTCTACTGAAATTCTACTCAGGACTTGAGTTGGTTGTTGCATCCTTTACTAGTCAAAAATGTCTATGTTCTCACCTCAGTTGGCAGACACATTCTCTTCTGGAATTAGGGAGCGGAACGATGGGCTGCAGTTTTGAATGATGAGTTCATTCTAACTTAGTGACTGAAACTGGTGACTCACAGGAAATAAACGTAATGGTAGTGAGGGAGATTGAAATGAGGAAGAATAACAGAAACTCTCTTTGTCACAAATTGCAACGATCGAGGTGCTGTATGAATGTTCCAATTTCCATGTGCAAAATTCACATTTACAAAAGCATTTTAGTTACGAAATGCCATCCTTATTGGAAGCCAGTGACAACACCAATGACTGAATGGAGAATGTGGGCAACACCAACTGCAATTTGTTCATCCAGAACACACTCAACACTTAACTGAAGGTCTACTTGCACAAATGCTCAGACTGTATTCCTCTTTCACAGGAATAAAAAGAATTAGATTGACACTGCTGTCTTGCACAGCACCTTTGGCAATGAAAATTCATCAGAAATAACACATTTATTTAACTTTTACATGGTTGAATTTGGTTCAACGGAATAGACATGGGATAATGAGCAGGTGCATTCTTCATAAATTTTGGCTGTTCTTTATGCAGTAAGTAATGTGCTTAAGGAAAAGTGCCACTGTCAAATGACATGCTGTAATGCACACTGCATTCTTTTCTTTTGATTAGAGACCTTCAGTTTCAATATGTATTTCATCTTTTTTTTTTCCAATTGGTTTATTCAAGTCTCATATGTGAGCTATTAATTCAACCCTCTTCTGTACCTTTAACTGGTCTTTAATCCAATACTATGAGAGCAAAAAAGTTTTATTCCATTTCACTTACTCCATCCAAAGAAGGGTGGGAGACTCCAAGCCAAAGAGTACAGCCAGACTCCTACCAGGATTATTAGGGCCTTCTTCTTAGACGTCACTCCAACAGAAGCCAGAGGTTTTGTGATGACAAAATATCTGTCCAAGGCAATCACCATCAAAGTGATCATAGATGTAATGCCAAAAAGAGCTCCGCAGAAGGCATACAGCTCACAGCCTTGCAATGAAGATGACAGAAGTAGCAGTGAAATTAATCTACCCATGCTAATTAATTTCTAGGAGAGTTCAAGTCTGTGTTTCTTATAAACTAATGTCTTCTGGAATTTGTAAAGCAATGAAACTTGAGTTTTCCTGCAGTTATAATGCTACTTCAAAGCTGCTGTCTGTCTTGCTAATTACATTATCCATGGAGATAAACTTCAAAGATTTTGTTTGCTTCAATTGCTGGAGACAGTGATACTTAACATATTTCCACTCATTGATTTCTGATGTTTCTAGTGGGATCATTTCAGCAGTCCATTAATACCTCGTTTAACTCCAGTTTTACTGCAGGTCCCATAGAAGCAGCTGTTTTGCTTAACAATGGGATATAGTTACTTTGGTATCATGGAACTGTTCATATCTCAAGGGCAGCAAAACTGAAGTAAATATGAATATATTAATGAGTAATTTAGCTGAAGTAAATATTCAGACTATGAATACATTAATGAGTGATTTTAATTGTTCAAACAACCTAATGATTAAAAGCAGTGGTTTGGATTAGTTTTAACATGTATGCAAATGAACACTTAATGGAAGTAAAATAAAATACGCTTTTGGTCATCAGAGATCAAAATAGCAATTTTACTTCTGTGTCAGTACCTGTTCAAGAGGCAAAAACTACTCTTCCTCTTACAACAGTTATATTGGAAGAATGAAGGCACATTCGTTCCACATTTTCTTACTATAAAGGAAGTGTTAACATTTCTGTTGTGAAAAATCAGGCTTTCCATGCTTTCTTGCCTCACTTTGCCAGGTGCAAGTCCCAGAGCAGGTTATTCAGAAGGGCTTTTAAGCTGGTGTGCTGAGGGGCAGTGCTTCTTTGTCAGAGGACTCCAACAGTAACTAAGTCATGAGGTGATTGGGGAAGAACACTGGCAAGAACGTGAGTGCTGTGCCTCACGTTGCCCATGGTACCTTTGTATCTGTCTCATGAATGTAGTTTTCCTCTCACGATGGTAATGTATTTATTGCACACAGACACAAATGTTCAAAGAAATGTTTGTGTCAACATTGAAACAGTGTTGAAAAATGTTCTCAATATTGCAAGAGTGCCTGAGGGTAGATAGATTAACTGCCACTATGGTAAGAACATACATAGTGAAATCTTAAAAAGAATATATACAAACCTTTCTCACCAAAAATCCAATGTTTGTAGAGGCTGTTGGTGAAAAAAACTGGAGACTGTGTAATGGACATCATGAAGTCACTAATAGCTAGATTGATGATGAGTATGTTGGCTGGAGTCTGAAGGCTCCTACTCCTACAGAGATCAGAAGAAATGTTGCTAAACACTGCTTCACTGTTAATGATGCTGTTACTTGTTCTTGTGAGTTCACAAATACCAAGGAACACTACATGGTAAGCTAAAGCAGAGTGCTTCTCGTTTCCCTCATGAGGAAACACAAGCAAGGCTCAGTTTTACACCCTTGTACTCCTGTGCACTTTAAAGGATTGTTTTGATAACCAGCTCAATGATTGGGATAAATTACACTGTTCTTTAAATATTCTAACCCAGCATTCTAACCCAGGGCACTGCATGTCCACGATTAACAGGAAATTAAAGTTGATGTACACTATAGATTTCTGGATCTGAGTTGTGTTAAGCAGGAGAAGGGGCATGCATTTTCCACTGCTGGTAAGATCAACAGTGACTTCCAAATACAGGGATTAAGCAAACTCACTATGTACCACATCAAGTACTTTGTTTTACATCAGTTCTTCTCTGTGACGCTCATTTCACTGGCCCAGACTCTGTCTTTAAAAGAGCAATAAGCAGCCTTCAGTGTATTCTGCTGCTTTTGGTATACATAGTATTACAGTACAGTGTTTTAAAGGGTAAACATGAAAACTCAACCGAGAGCTCTTCAGTTTGGGGCTCAGAGTAACTATTTAGCTCCTTTCTCAGTTTCAGTCTTAGACATAATTGAAAAATACGTGAATAAATGATGGTTCTTTGCACTGGTCCAGAATCAATCACTAGGATCACTGTCCCCTGTCTGTCAATTTTGGAGCAAGGATATATCATTAGTAGGTGCTTATGGGTTGCATGTATTTGTTTGTAGTCTGCAAAGTTACTGAACACATTTCTGTTTCAGGCAGCTGGTTTTCTTATGGTTTGCCATTACTTGAGGCTGCTTTGTAAGCACCTAAACTGTTTTCTGAATTTTTGATGTACTCGTTACTTAGCTATCAGTATCCCTTTCTGTCTTCATATCACCTTAAAATGAAGACAAGCTGTGTCCTCCAGTGGAAGTGGAAGTGCCATAGCTGGATTTCCTGTATGGGACCAGCCAAAAAGCTAAGCTGGCTTATGTACTTCACCCTCACATATCTGATCTGCATGCCAACACCTTTTCTCTTCTTAACACCACTGTCATTCTCACTTAAGTGTTGGTATCTACTCTGAATGAATGTGCTGAAACCTACTGCTTAATGCACCACTGCTTAATAGGCTTGAGACCAAGACAACTTTTGTCCACACTCCAGTGATCTAAGTTAACATAGCCAAATTATCGCATAATTTGATGCTGTTATTTTGGTTTATTACATTAGTGCCTAAAGACCGATCACACAGTAGAAGCTCACTGGCTTGGACATCATGTCAGTGCTCTGCCCCAATGTGACAAATCAGACACAGGAGGAGGAGTGAACAGGAATGGTGAACATATGACATTGTTGTCAGAGATCCAATTTCCCTCAGATATAAAAGTTGGAATGTGGCTTTAGTTAAAAGGAAACAAGCCAAGTGTTGGAAAATGTGAAAAAAATGGGACATGGCCACTAATGAACAGGAGGGAAGAAAGCAATTGACTAGTAAGAAACAGGAGGAAGGAAACATCTCAAATAGAGCAGATCTGTGAGATATAGAGGTGCATAAGTCCAATGCAGACACAGTTAGCCAGTAGAAGAAAATTCACTGGAACAATTCTGCTGCATTTCTATTGCTTGGCATATCTGGGTGGTTCTTTGCAATTTGCTAACAATGGCTGTGGTTAATGGGAAGAAGTCAGAGGGAAATGGTAGGTTGCCAGTCTTCTCCTACAGCAGTGTCTCTTGGTGCATTTTACTCTGTCAGTAAAGTAGTCTGATGGCATTCCTGGACTGTGTTTGCAGAGCACAGGACACAGTTCAAGTTCATACATTTGAATATTTTAAAAGACATTCAAAAGAAAGGTACCTGCAGAAAGCATAGAAGACCAGGAAATTACCCAGAGTTCCTGTGATCCCCACTATGAGAATGACAACTCCAATCGTATAATGGGCATGATCTGGGACATCCACTGTAGGAAAGGCACGAGGAACATCTTGCACTGTCATCTTCTGTGGAGTGAACAAGAAGTCATAGGTATATTGCCAAACTTTTCTGAATAAGCTCGCATGTGCTTCTCTAGAAGGGGAAATGGTCAAGAATGCAAAAAGGCAACAAGCAAAAAAAGTCAGAATAAGCTAATTGCTTTCAAATTCCATTTACTATTGATCATCTCTGGGGGATAAATACGCCATCAGCAGTGCAAAGGGCAAAGGACAGTTTGTATGTTTACCGTCAATTTAGAATTTTGGTGAAGAAAAGCGACCTATTCTCTCCCAAAAGAAAAATAAGGATATAGAGGAGAAAAAGAGACAGGAAGGGACCCGTTTCATTGCATCTGATTTCAGGTAATGCAGTATTTAACAAGAAGTAAGCTTCTTATAGATTTGATTTCAGGAAAGTTTCTGTACCTGTGAAGTACAATTTCAGTTGTCCTCTCACATCACTGGCTAGACTTCTTTAACTAAGTAGAAATGTTCTATGGATAAATAGGTGTTTACTCTTTTAGCAGTATGGCTATTTCATTTTTCTCACTGAATAACAGTGAATTGTGAGCTACCCTCAAGAGCTGATTACCAAAAGCCTGGCAGCTTGAGCAAGAGTCTTTTGGAAACTAAATTAAGAATCAGAAAAACTAAACCGCAAATCCTTTATACCTTATGCCTGGTTTCGACACCAGTTTTGGTTTTGGTCTGACTGAATCAAGGTATTTTTCTCTCTGTGAAGTATTTCATAAACTGTTTAATTGAAGCATTTGTGTCTTAACCAGTAAATAACTCACAGCAAAATTCAGTAGCCAAGTCTGAGGACTGTAATATTGGAAATCGGTGTTTTCAACAATGGAGGCGGACATCACTCCTGAATACACCTGTGAGGTTGGGCTGAGGTTATTACAAGCAGTGAGTATTTAAAACCCATGTGTCAGTAGCAAGAGGTGAACTCAGGAGTGCCTGGAATTCTGGAAGAGATTGTCTTTGCTTTGTGTGCTGAAGATCTGCCCGCAGCAATCCTCAACCACCAGAGTGCACTCCCTGGGTTTCTACATTAGCAGCAATGAAATGCTGGACAAATACTCTGATCTTAGAGAAAGAAAATGTAGCTCTGGCTGTTACTGTAATTGGAGCAGAATGTTACGTTTGATACACTAACTAAATGACAGTATCACAGCATTTATGGTTCAGCTTCCTGCAGCAAAGTGGAAGTTGGCATAACATCATTAACATCAGTGGGCATCTTGCCCAGGTAGAAATTGCTGTGTTCAACACACTGCCAGTAAACTAACAAAAATAATCCCATACTAATAGCAAGTGGATAGGGAGAGTCTGAGATAAAACTCTTTCAAGTAAATGAGATCAGGTGTTCTTTGGTTTGGGTTGGTTTTATTTCTCCTTAGCCTTGTGGCTAGAACATTTTTGAACTGCTGTTCTGCAGAGAGTTAATTATGATTATTAGTGGAATGGAGATTTCTGATGTTTTTTCCCTGTAGCTATCCATTTAATCAGAACTGGATCAATGTAATAGAAATGAAACAACTAAAGGAGCTTGTTTTGGCTACAAAGAACAGATTAAAGTGGCTTTAATTTGAATTAAATTTGTGGAGGGGGGACTAAGGGAAGACTAAGGACAAGGAAAAATTTAAAGATAGATATAAATACACAGAGAAATCACAAGAGAGATGAGGTTATTTAAGGGAAAGTAGAAGACTTTAAAAATTACTTATTAATGAAACAAGTTCAGAGTCAATAAAAATGTCAAGTGTGAGGAAAAATAAAGGAATAATATTTATATCAGAGCAGTGATGGGGCATAAATTGTAAGATTACATATATGATCAAGAAAAGGTGTGTGGCAAAAGGAGTAAACTAGCATTTTAGTATGGACTTCCTGTAGGCCTTGGATTTTTACTAGAGGGTTCAAATCTGGCTGTTCTCTAAGAGATAAAAATCGATTATTAAAAAAAAGTAGTTTCACTGTTTTCATTAGAAATACCATTATTAAAGTCAAAGAAAGGTACTAGTTGATCGAGAAGGCATTAGATCAAGCCTAAGCACTTCAAATCCATCACTAAGTTGCATACACACACAGAGCTTCCTTGCTAGAAGACAAAAATACGTGCCTGTATCAGGTTCAGCTCTGTGTCTTCCACGGGAATTGTACATCAGAAGAAAGGACAGGGAGAAAAAGATAGTGCTTTGAGAAAATCAGGTCAGCAGGATAATCAAGAAATCAGATAATTCCCAAAGCTTTTCTCTATTTAGTTTCTCCAGTGCATTAGCCTTGTTTATTCTGTCTTCTGTTGTCATCCCACAGTATGAGTACTTGGTTGGCAGGGGAGAATAAAAATCCCCCTGTTGCAATCCATATTGTGGCACTTGTCCTTTGGGAATACTCTGAACAACTATTTCAATTGCAGTGATAATACACAGCAGTGTTGCCTTGCATGTTGTTCTGTTCAGCCTTCTTTCTATAAACACCTCATAATGAAGATATTGGAACTGGGACAGGCACTATTTAACATTTTGTTGGCAACATGGACAGTGGGATCGAGGGCACTCTCAGCAGCTTTGCTGATGACACTGAGCTGCCTGGTGCAGTCAACACACTGGAGGAAGGAGATTCCATCCTGGAGAGGGACTTGGACAGGCTTGAGAGGTGGGACTGTGCAAACCTCATGAAGTTCAACAAGGCCACGTGCCAGGTCCTCCATGTGGGTCAGGGCAATCCCAAGCACAAATACCAGCTGGGTGAAAAAGGCACTGGGAGCAGCCCTGGGGAGAAGGTCCTGGGGGTGCTCATAGGATCACAGAACGGTTTAGGTTGGAAGGGACCTTAAAGATCCTCTAGTTCCAACACCCCCGCCATGGGCAGGGACACCTTCCCCTAGAGCAGGTTACTCCGAGCCCCATTCAGCCTGGCCTTGAACACTCCAGGGATGAGGCATCCACAGCTTCTCTGAGCAATGTGTTCCCAAGCCTCACATCCTCACAAGTAAGGAATTTCTTCCTAATATCTAATAAAACCTACCCTATTTCTGTTTGAACACATTACCCGTTGTCCTACCACTATGTCCTTGTGAAATTTTCCCCTCCAACTTTCTTGTAGTCCCTTTAGGTACTGCAAGGCTGCTCTAAGGTCTCCTCAAAGCCATCTCTTCCCCAGGCTCAACAAACCCAACTCTCTCAACCTTTAGTCAAGATTAAAAGCAGGTCTTACAACTTTGTTTGGGTGTGTATGAAAACAGGTCTTTTGCTAGAGATGTGTAAGAATTTATGTTTTTAATCTCTGAAAGGCATATCATTTATTATTTATTTACACTGTAGTTTTGCAGAATCAATTTGAGAAGTGCCACACTGGTTCAGATGAGCATTCCTGACAAAACACCAGCCTGCCTTTAGCCAGGACTGGGCATTTCACAGAGATGCCAAATGTGCATAATGAACAGTGATGTAGGAATTTAATTTTAAGTAGAGTCTTAGTAATTGGTTTGTACCCTAAAACAGGGTTATTATCTCTCGGAAAGGAAAATCTTAGTCCTCCATAAATTTTAATCCTGCATATATAGGTGTAATCCTTTGCTAAATCCTACTCTGTCATTTGCCTCAATAGATGCAGAGTCAAGAAGTTACAAAGTTGCTCTATGTCAGTGTGTTTCCTTCTAGCAGGTTTAAGCGTGTCCTGGTGGAAGCACTAGAGGGAAGCAGCTAGGTCTAATGAAATTTGCCTTCTTAAAATGCCCACTGTTTTCCCAAAGGAATGTTTGGCTACTGCCTACAATAAAACAGCTAAAACAGAACTGTGTTCTCAGTTGTCTCTCAGTAAACTTCACTGAGACTTACAAACCTGAGATGCTTTCTGGGAGTTTGGAGAAAAGCAAATGTTTTATAGATAAATGTGTCTAAATCCTTGCTGCAGCACAACATGGAGCCTCATTATTCTATATTTACAGCCTGCTGCCACAGCTGCTTGCAAGGGAGGCAGAATTCTTCCTTGAGGGACAATCGGAGGAGCCAGCTTGCTTCTTTAGGGAGAGACAGACTGAGGTTTGGTGCAAGCAGAGAAGGGAGTAAAAATGAATAAGGGCACAGGGCAGACTCATTAGGGCACATAGGGCAGAACTTGTGTTTCACCATGAAGTTTGTCAGTTTGAAGACCCTCCAAGACACTAATGGGAAGACAGTTGAAAGGATAAAGGAATTCCTTTGCAGGCCAAACCAAAATCATGATTCCTAAGTGATTTGTCCAGGTAACAAGGAAGTCTAGATCAGATATTAAACCCAGGAATATTTGATGTCTGCGTCTGTTTTGTCTTGGGGATCCATTTTCATACAGTTTCCTAAAGAGAATGTTTTTTAAATAGTTACTTCATAATTTATTAAATAAAAAACCCCAAACGAACCAAACCAGCTAACCTCTGAATAACTTCTAGTAGAAGATACACCATTTTTGAAAGTCCAACACACATCCCCATAGCATGAGAAAAATATTTGTGTATAAGTGATAAAAGGACAACATGCAAAGACTAGAATTCAGCTATTATTGAGATAAAACATCTGTTCTGTTGCCGAGTGAGGAAATAAAATCATATCACTTAATTACCATTCACTTGGAGGTATTTATTACTGAAGGCCTACTAAAGCTAACAGTGATGATGGTAGGAGCAAGGCCATGCAAGCAAATACTCATACAAAATACAAAACATATCTGATGTAGCCCACTCCTCACAGTCTCACAATGGTAAGAGTATAAGATCAGGTTTAGTTATAGTTACAGGGAAAGAAGAAATCCCCATAAGGTCATTTGGGCATTTGAATATATTTCAGTGCTGATTCTGATTGATTGATTTACTTGTATGACATCAATTCCAAAGCCAGGAGCAGAAAAACTATGTCAAGGACATTTTTTCATCTACTTTTGCCTGAACATGGCAGATGGATTGTATCTAATTTGGTATAAAACAAGACAACAAAAGGGAAAAGAAAATAGGGAGTGCTATGTGGTTGCTTTTATGAATTCATCCAAGTTCAAATTGTAGGCATAGTTTTGCAGGAAGAATGTTATAATGGAATAGAGCCCAGTTCCAAAACATTGCAAGTTTTGGCAGTCTGGTATGAACTTTGGCAATATAACAAGTCTCTTTGTTCCTAATTTCCCTACAAATACAGGTAAGGAAGCCACTTATTTACACAGTATGACCTATACAACCAATGAGAGTGTTAGGCCTTTTACATTACAATAAATTATATAGTTTAGAAAAATTATCTGACCAGAAACACTGTAATTTCCTGGGGTTCCTTGTGTGGTGTTTGTACTGCCTACCTACAAGAGGCCTCAAACAGCTGATAGCACTTACTTTCCTTTACAGGTCCTTGCTCTGATTTCTGAGCTCGCCTCTGTGGGCACTTGCTCTGTGATGACAGGCAGCACAGAGAGGAGTGTAATTCCCCCTCAATTATGGTTTCAGCAGGGTGACGCTAACTGCTAAGCCCTCTTTCCAGTAGACAGCAGGGCTTTCCATAGATGATGCTTGTCCTGTTGAGCAATTTGGATAGCAGATTTTGTATCCTATCTCCCGGATTTAATCTCAGCCACAAGCAGCACACACTGCTTTCACTCCTGAAACTCTCTTAAGCTAGTCTTTGTGCCAAGTTAAAATGCAACGTTTTGGCAATACAGACACTTGTCCTAGGGAGAGGAAAGGAACAACTAATTAGACCTTTCAGCAGAATATAGGAAAGATCAATTTTTAATTTTCCAGTGTAAATCACTGTGTCCCCAGAATGCTTTTCCATTTTGCCATGTGCTCTCCAGTCCCTTTTCTCCCTCCCTGCTATGTTCTGCTATCCTTTCTCATATGTTATCCATCTAATTAAGTCTTGTAAGTGCCTTGGCTCAGGACGCTTCTTTGTTTATTTTTCTGTAATATACTGTAGATATCCAGGTTTTATTAAAAAATAGATTTTAAAAGCTTTAAAAATTAGGTTGGATCATGTTTTTATTATAAACTTTTAAACAGACTTTTGTAAAAACAGCACGTGAACAAAACCTGTAGTCCTAATAAAATCTGGAGAGGCAAAGCCAGGAAGAGGACTTCTGAACTCCTTTGGTTCAGGCTTGTGGGGTGGGATGGAGAAAATTTTTAGCAAACCCAAAAAGCTCCATCCTGAAGTGTCATCACAACAGATTCTCACCTTCACACTTCCAAGTGTGAATACTTTCTCTTTAGTATATAAAAACTCAGAAAGAGCCTTGATAGGACTTACCTGAGAAAACCTCCCAAACAACTTTCTTGGGTAACTGCACATAACAACTCTTTTAACATTTACAGAAACACTCCACTGCACTTAGAGAATATTACAGAAATTATGGGGATTTCCACCCTGAATAACAACACAAGAGAGCATTGTGTTTGAACTGCTAAACAGCAGTTTAACATACAGAACATCTTGTTTTGATAGTTTGCAACATATTTGATGCACTTTGCCATTAGATATTCCTGCCTGTCTTCTGCCCGCGCAACTCTGCTGAAAAACACTGCTTGTACAGCCCTTTCTGAATTAAATAAATAGTTAAAGGAATAAAAACAAGATTTAAAAGTTTTCATTATGTTGCTCATTATTGCACTATAGCATTAAATGTGTACATGCTCCTTAACTGTCCATTTACAGTCCTATAAATGCCAGCCTTGCCAGAGATCTACATGCTACAGCTTTAAGTGACAGAAAGCACTTACTGTTGGGGCTCTAAGAGGCAGATCCATCAGGGTGTAGGCGTTGGCTTCCGAGTCATCCCACGCATTAAAGGACTCCACAGTTTTGGTGCTCTTGGTGTCCTCGGAGGGACAAGAGATCCCCTTGTGAATGGGCGGATTATTCAGGTGAGCAAAATCTAAGCAAAAACCAAGAAAGAAGAGCTGTCCTCTGAATTTAAGTCAGCCACTTTACCTTTGTGTGTCTCTGTGAAGCAGGTTGTTAAATTCTTTGGAACGGTGTGAGATCCAGTGCAGAGTTTCTCACTAGAGCTTCAGATTGCTTCAGTCCATCATCAGCTTAGCAAAGGGCAGCAGCAGCAGCTTCCATTTAAATACGGGAGAGGGCAGAGTCCGCACATGCCCAGTTTGAAGCTTGTTCCATCCTGATTCCAGCTTCACTTTAATGACAGTATAAAACTGATGCTCACTTAAAAGTGCTGTTATCTGTTTCTTGCCTTTGACTAATTTATGTCTGAATTTTAATGCTATTGCCACACTATCTCTGTAAGAAGACAAAGAAGTTAAAAGGTGGAGTTCACTCTCTGTCTTAAATATTGGGCCTTACAGTTCTTTTTCACTGTATTGGTGAATTAGTTTTTTGTAGTCTGCTTTTAAAGAAGATGCATGTGTACAGTTCTGCTGAAATTTTCAGAACTCAAATAGATTCTGATATTTAACAATGTGCTTGTGTGCACTTCTGTCTTGTAGAATTTAGGTCATAGTTGTTTGTTGGTCCACTTCTAAAAATAAACAAAACATACAGATAAAACCTGACATCATCCTTTTCTGCTCTTTAGCTAAAAAAAAAAACCAAACAAAACAACCAAACCAAAAAACCCCACACAAATACCTTAGGCAGAAAACAGCAAATATCCACCTGTTTCAAGAGCTGCCTGCTTTCTTTTCAGTTGTGTTTAGGTAAAGTACACACAAACAGCTCCTTATTCACACAAATCTGGCTTTACATTCCACTGTGCAAAGAGAGATGAATTGCTGTATTCCCAGCTGAAGGCCCATTACTGTTGTAAAGTGAAGTTTAATTGCAACAGAAAATTAGGCACAGTGTGTGAAAAAGCTCTTCTAGCAGATACTGCAGCCTGAGTATCACAGAATTTAGGCCTTCCACCCACTGTCAAAATGACCCTGATGCAAGCTATTAGCTTCACTGCAGTTGGTATTAAAAATAGATGGTGTGAACTGTTCCTGGAAAGCCTTTGTGAGAAGGATGTGTTAGTAATGGTGGGAACTGCATTCCCCCAGCTCTGCACATGTACCTTTCCTTAAATGAACACCTGCAGTACCTAACCATAAACTGAAGGATTGCATTTCTTTGCATGAATGGGAGCTGTGCCTCTAATGAAAGGCACTCACCTGTTGCAGTTTCCCTTGAGAGTCATTTAAGGAGGGAAGCCATCCTTGTTGTCACCAGGCCACTGAACATTAACCAGCAGAGATGCTTCTTAGACTCTACAGGCTGTCAAACTGTGACACCCTAAGGATAGTTATTAGCAGGCCCATTATGAAAGGCAGAGAGATTTCATCGAGTGCCCCGCAGTGTTGGTAGACACAACCAAGGCATATTAAAACCAGCTGTGGCAGAACTGCACCCAGAGGTGGCTGATCAACTGACAAGTTTGACCTTTGCCAACATCTGAGATTCTACGGTCACTCTTCCCTTCTTCTCTGTGTGTGCCATCAGACACATGAATGTCAGGGCAATGGTGCATGTGACGTTAAACATTATGAACTTCAAAAGACATTGATGTGAACTCCAAATCCACCCCTCTGTACATACACACTGCTTGCACTGTAAGGATGATGCAGCAGACAATGGTGTTGGACATTTTGAGGGACAGGACCTTTTTGGAAGATAATTTTGCATTTTACTACTAAATAGTCAGGAGATGTCGTTATGGAAAGCGAACGTGAAACTAGCAAAGGCTCATACTATGTTCAAATGAATCTTATAAAGGGAGTAGAGCAGAATGTACAGAAATTACTGACATGCAGAGAAATGAGATGATGGGAGGTCTCCCATGTGTGAACTCTGTGCTCAAAGGAGTTGCTTACAGTTACATCCTAATCTTGTCAAACTGATAAGACAAAGTTCGAGACATACAATCTTCAAGACAAGCATAAATACTAGATCAGATGTGATCTTTGACTTGACATTCTCGTTTCCTTTGCTTAGATCCTCTTAGTTTTCTGCTTTATGTCTTAGTTTTGGACAGTGCCAACACTCAGTCTGTTTACATACAGCTTGTACATAAAGTTTTGCTTTTCCCTGGGTCACAGATGACATTTTTCTTCCTTCTTATTTCCTCTCATCTTAACAAGTCAATGCACTGAAAATATTTCATTTCCAGTTAGCCTGGAGGCATCGACTTTTTTGGCATTTTTAGGGGAGCCCGTAATATGTTTGTCAGAGTAATCAAATCACAGAATAAATACAATTTTTTAAAAAGTATATTAGACACTATAGAAGCTGCCTGTCTTCTTGCTTCATTAGATTTGGTGTTAATGTACATGCTTTTTCAGAGAGATTACTTTGATTAGTTCAGCAGTTCCTGAGAGCATATTATGAAACAATATGCAGTGCAAAGGAGAGAAAGGAGATTTTCCCACTGGGAAGCAGATACTAGTCCAAAGAGGGCTACTCATTTGGTATCCTTTCTTAGCCTTAGGACTCTGCTTCTGTGAATGCTAGGCACTTGCAAGCTGGGGAAATGATGTCTGAAAATTGGACCCTAACACTCAGATTCATGGCCAGTGGAGATGTTCTCACGTGATGGTAGTTGTGTGATCCTTTCTATGGCCAATTGCTAGAAGCGATTCAGCTGCCCTGTTTTACGTGTGATGACGCAGCTTCCATGGAAGAAGAGGAATCATCCTAGAACAGTACAAGGTGTGAAGTATGAGACGTCTCATTCTCTGTCCCTAGGGCTTGGGGAGTCAAAGACACATAGCAAATCATTCACAGAACTTCTTTCTCTCAGGTTTGCTTTGCTTTATATGCAGTGTTAAACCAGAGAGAACAGTTCTAAGTATTCTATTGAGCAATAATTGCTCTTCTGTATAGTTAAGGCTATTTCACTTGAAGTTATCAAAACGTTAGACTTGCGGATCTGGAGGGAAAATTGGGCTCTCCCTCACTCTGTCCCTTGTTTATTCTCTACCAAAAGCTTACCTCAGTTGTATTCCTGGGAAGCATAATAGAGAAAACATACCAGTTTATGGCCCAGGTACTTTCCAAAGGCATCAGCTCATCCTAAAGCTTTCAAATGTTTCTGCCACAAGTTTTGTGTGAAACATGCAGAAAGTTCACCTGGCTCATGGCCCAGGTCTGAATTGCCCTCCAATCACTTCTAGAAAAAGGAAAACCGGCCCAGCATTAATCTCTCAGGATTCTGTCACATTGAACTATGGTGAGAGCAGCCTTCCCACCTCGAGAGTCCTGCCTTCGGCTGGATGCCAGCTGCCCACGAAGCTACTCCATCCCTCCCCTCCTCAGCAGGATAAGGGGGGAAAGAGAAAATAGGATGGAAAAAACCTGTGGCTCAAGATAAAGGCAGTTTAATAAAACAAAAGCAAAGGCTGTGTGTGGAAGCAGAGGAAAAGAAAAAACTTACTCTTTACTTCCCATCAGCAGGAGTTGGCCAGCCACTTCCTAGGAAGCAGGGCTTCAATAGGCACAGCAGTTATTCCAGAAGACAAACATTGTAATAACAAATGCCCCCCACCTCCTCCTTTCTCCTAGCTTTTATTGATGAGCAGACATGGCATGGTGTGCAATGTCCCTTTGGTCAGCTGGGTCAGCTGTCCTGGCTATGGCCCCTGCCAAGGTCTTGCCCACCCCCAGCCCGCAGGCAAGAGGGGAATGTTGGAGAGGCAGCGTTGCTGCGGTGCCAGCACTGCTCAGCCACAGCCAAAACATTGGGGTGTGAGCAGCACCTTCCTTGGTACCAACAGGACAGCCCAGGGAGGGCTGCAGTGTGCAAAATGAGCTCCAGCTCAGCCAGACCCAAGGCAACCTCTTGCTGCTGATAATTTACTTCTGTTCCCAGTTTTTTATAAATTAGCAGAAAGAATAGCAGAAAGACCATGGACTCTGGGACCCTTCCAGGAAACTGAGAAAATTGTCTAACGGAGAAAGGGAAAGATAATGCCTGGATGAAATTTAATTAAAGTCCAAATGAGTATAAAATTTCTTTCACAATGATGGGAAAAGAACTCATTGTCCTCTTCTTTGGCTGGAAGCTGTGGGTGGAATTAGGTTTTAGCTCATCTACAGGAATACAGAGTGCACTGCAAGAACAGGTAATCTGCTGCCTACAAGATAAACAGATGGTTTTTGGGAAATGCCAGCAGAGTTAAAAGACCAAGGGCATGGTCAGTGAGGCATTAATGACTTTGAGACATCTTTACGAAGGCTCACCTGGGCTTCTTTAAATTGTCTGAAAAATCACCTAGGTTTCCAAGGCCAGCATAAGGAAAGAGGAATAGACTACTCCGAAATGGTAAAGTCCCACTTTTCTTTGAGTGCAGACACAGGTCTAGGGTTTGAGTTACCACAGAGAAGGCATGCACAAAGCAAAGTTGCTGGGTATTGTTAATAAGTTGAGTGATTTTATTTTTTTCCCCATTGTGATGTGGGGAATGATAGTGACAATTCCTGAAAACATCTTGGGGGAGACAATTCTCAGTGCTCAAAATACGCTCTGCTTGCCCTCTAGGCATGCTAGGTAATCCTATAAGTGATGGGATAAAGGGAAGAACTATTGATTTTTCATTCGAGTGTCCATCTATTTGCAGTATCTGCCTTTCAAAAGGCAAGATCACACTGTAAAATCTGAGTCCACAGCAACCTTCCCTATACAGCCTCCCCTGTACAGTGTGAGCCCTGGTTTGGTATTGCTTCTCAGTGGCTGCAACATCTGAAAACATGTTTTTCTCAGAAGTATTTTTAGGGCCCTGTTTTTGTACTGGTACCTGCAACAAATATATCTGCTTAGATATTCAGGTGAAAACTGGTTGCTCATTTTACACAAAACTCTGGTTTCAACCATCTGTGTTCTTTTTTGCCTTTTAACAGCTAAGATCTGCCAGAGGGGAGCTCTCCCACTTCTTAGCTGTTCCCAGAGAGTGTACTGCAATTTTGGCACCCCAAATAACAAGGCAGGGAGAGAGTTGTGTAATATACATCTTCTGTGTGCTCTATTAATCATAAAAATTAAGTTTAGTTCTTCATGCCTGCAGCAACTTGGCAAGGGGACAGGAGGCAAGAAGACCCTTTGTAAATAAAATTGTTAAACTGAGTACAAAATTCTGTATGGTCTTTCATGGGAGCATAGTCTTGGGACTACTCAAAAATCAATAGACAAAATAGAAAACAGTAAATCAAATCAACATGGTTTCTGTTGTGCTTAGAAGTGAGTAATTCACTTCATGGGTAGTTCTAATTCTGTAGGGTAGCCAAGATCTATGGTGAACAGCAAAGGCACAAAGTGTAGGGTGCAGCCAGCAAATGCTAACACTGAGCTGTTCAGCCCCACAGCAGGACAGGGAGAATCCCAGGGCTGGGCCAAGCACACAAGGGCCAGACCAGAAAGGATGGTTTAGAAAAGTCCCTTCAAACACGCGATTTTTTCTAATATTTAGCAAAACCAAAAGCTTTTCCACTGAGATGAAAAGATTCTATCAGTGACCTCTCCAACAATCTGAATGTAGCCCTGTAAATGGCATTAGGCTGCAACTCCATGGCAAGGCACAATCCTGCAGCTGCTCTGCCTTAGTTCCCCCAGTTGTATTTCCAGCTTACTCTGGGGGTTTATGGCTTCAAGGCCAGGTAGCTTGAAAAGGTCAGCCCACCTCTGTTCCTTTTGTCCTTCCCCACAGAATCTGAACACAAAATAGTTCACAAAGAGCTCTCAAGACCAGCCAACTTGGATTTGCAGTGCCTCCAAAAAAAAAAAAAAAGCCTCTTAACCCTGATTTGTGGACTGAATTCTCAGATTCACCCTTCCCTGTCTCCTATGGCTTAACCTCTGTGCAAAGCCTACCCTTCTCCAAGGAGCTCTGGTTAGCCAAACTCTTTTCAAACAATTTCAGCTGGAAGCTTCCCTACGTCCAGTTCCCAAATATGAGCTCTCACCTTCTAACATCTGTGAACTAAAGCCAATTGTGCTGGTGCAGTTTAGTGCCTACTGTAGGCAGGGAGAAATCACCTTTAAAAAACAACTGAAAAGTTGCTGTATCATTGCAGAAAAAAAAAACAAAACCTCCCCGTCTTTTTGGCAATAATTAGATACAAAACTTGAAGAAAACTTGCCTTGTTACTCTATTCCTATCAATAAACCATATCTCTATCACAGACAAGTCAGTCTACAGTGGGCTGAAGTATAGCACAGCTCTAAGCTGCTTTGTCATTTTTGCTGAAAACAGGCATTATGAAAGATTTGCTTATGCAGAGATGCAGCACAATTGTGTTTCCCAGCTACGATACCACGTCAATAAGAGGAGGATTACTGACAGAGAAGGGGTGAGAAATAAAATTGCAGAGAAATTGTATCAAGCATTTTCCCCCTACTGAAGTGCTGGCTGCCACTAGAGGTGCACACAGTGGCCAGTAGCAGACAGCAGTGCCAGGATTTGGTCAGCAGTGGCAGAGAGCTTGTACTGCTTCCAGGAAGAACTACTGATACCATTTGGGTTTTGATTGTTAGTTTGTTACTCCCATCTGTTTATGTGGTAGTTACTTCTGAAATAGAAAGAACTCAGTGACTCGAGTCTCTCCTGGGAGGGGCTGCAGAAATATCTTGCTAGGTAAGCCAGAGGACAGTCATGGAGACAGCCAGATCTCTGATGAATAGACTGAGGAAAGAGGAACAGCATGAAGCAATTTGTACCCACACACAGCAATCAAAATGAAAACCCTGACATTTGAGAAATAATAGTTCACGATAACCAGAGCGTAAACAAATTGTGGTGTCATTTGATATTAAAGAACTATCATCTTCCTCCTTAGATAATAGCACTATCATCCACAAATGATCTGCAGAGAATACATATGCTGCTCTGATGGCTATACAACTATTTTTTCTGGCACATGCTGTCTGTCTTACAACATCCCTGTGAAAGAAATCCTATCGTTTCTAGAAATACCATCAGTGGTTATGGATGGGGAAAAAAGCAAACCACAATTGTCAAGCCACTGGTGAGAGAAAATTCTGTTGCTGCACTAATAAGCAATAGCCTTAACTCTTAGCAACTCCCAGCCATTGCAGGTGCCCTGTTTTGCTGTTCCAGACTGCACTGTGCCCAGTGCTTTCAGGAATTGGGGCAGGATGAGAAGGAAGAAACAGACCACTCACTAATATCACTGAATTTTCAAAATCTTGTATTTGAATTGTTTCTAAAAACAGCCTGAAGAGTGAGTGAAAACTAAAATTGCCAGAGAATATTTCAGCTGAGTCTGTACGAGAGAGATTTCAGTGTCCTACACAAAACAAAACAGCCAGCAGTAGCCCGCACCAAATTCTGCTTCAGCTGCAACATTGTTCAAGATTTGGGCAGGATTCTATAATGGCCACTGGGAACAGAGACATTGTGAGGAGTTTGTCCCTGCTGCAACTTGAAACTCTTCACACAAAGTCTGAAATCAAACAGACCTAATGCTTAAGCTAGAGCAGGATCCAGTGCAGATCTACTATCAGAGCTGCTCAGAGTACAGAAGTGTAAAGCCATATACCCGTTTCTTTATAAACTCTTCTGCTAGGGCTGCCATCCAGCCTGTTATCACCGCGGGCTCTGATTTTCCAAGTGTCCACATGAGGCCTCTAAATGAACAGATTCTTCTTTGTTTAGCTCTGCAGTGTGGCCTTTATTAATACCTTTATTAGTACCTACTCTGCTAAATGCCTCCTCTGGATCCTCAGTGACTTCCATTTCAGTTGGCTATGACATCCTTTTACTCCAACCTTAATGAATGGAAACTACAGGGCAGTTATCACAAGATTGCAGATACGATGCAAGTGTGCAAGTGAGACTGTTCAACTTACTCTAAGCCCTTTTCATTTTGATCCTATCCTCTCCCAACTCCTTTCTTTAACTGTTGTTACCCTGCATCCCTTTCTTTGACAATCCTCCACCTTTTTTTTTCTCTTAAATCAGATATATATTCTGGTTTTCACTTCTAAAAGCCTTGATAGAGTCTCTTTCTCCAGCTTAGCTATCATCTTTCAGACAGCTCTGGCTTGCCAGCTCTCTCATCCTGTCAGCCAGTGATGCCCATTTCCATCATTCCCTGAACACAGTTTCCACCATGCATGATTTACTTGTCTCCATGCAGTTCTGCATGCTGGTGCAGTGGCAATAAGAGACATTGACAATAGCTGGGCTGCAGGCACACACAACCTGCTGACCATATTGACACCACCAACCTTTATTATCTGATTTTATCTGCCCCTTTCCTGCCACTACACCTCCATTTCTTGTGTCCTTTTACTTGATAACAAGCTCTTGGGAGCAGAGACTTTTTATTCCATGCTGGGATCATGTTTTGACTCGCTTAACATTTCTAAGCATCAGTGTCATGCAAATGTAGTGGACTTCCATTTTCTGGTAATGTCATGAATTTGCTTAAGAAATATACTCTGCTTAATTTTTTTGGAGATGAACTTGTGAATAATTCAGTATGACTACAAGAAAATGTCAGTGTTCTGTTTTAATAAAAACGTGGACAGCTGAAAATGGTTTTCAGAGTTTAAAAAGCAAAAGAGTAAGCCTTCTGAATAAACAAACATCTCAAAAGCAAACCTGTATGAAGTGATAAACACTGGCACTGATCCGCAGAAAGTCAAACTACAGTTTCTCACTTTAGTTTTATGATTCTGCCTACTCCCTTCAGAACTGGCATTCCTGCTCATGACTTGCAGATGATGTTGCAAACCACAAAAACATAATTAGGTGATAATTTTGCTGCACAGCAGACAAACACAGACAAACATGTCATCTCTACTTACTGTAAGAATTTTTCACTGAAATAATATCCTGAAATTCATATATGTGATTGGGAAAGCTGGGCACTGCACCCTTTCTGCTCTTTCAGATGGCTACAAATGTGCTTGAAAAAAGAAAACACATTAACAACACACAGCCTTGAATATGGGCTTGAGTCCCCAGGACGCCTGAGCAATTTTGCACACCACCATGGAGCTTCCTTCTTGTACAAACTGGAAGTTAAGGATGTCAGTGGTAGGGAGTGACTGACCTCTCCTTGTGTAACAAACAAGTGGATTCATGATGAGGAACATCAGACTTAGACAGGCCTTATCTCACTCCTGAGTGAATGACTCAGCTACTTGTTTTCCTAGGGAGAAAAATTATTGTGCTCTTTTTTAAGCAGAGTTTCAGTAATGGGACTTAGACCACAGACCAGCTCAACAAAAAATGAACATTTAGAGGCATTTCTCCCTGATCACAAAAACATTTTCTTTGTGTGTTTCTACCCCTTCTTGCAGCTTCAGTTACAAAATGTAATTTAATAATTATTCTTATCCTCTTTTCCCCCCCACCAAACCAAAACTCTGTCCAGACAAAAAGTTAAGTCTTTGCCCTTAATACGCATGTATTTTACTATACAAATGCATTGCTGCTGCCTTTGACTCAAGAGGTGAAAATGCTACTTTTTTAGCATTCATTTACAGTAACTAATTGTCAGGGAGAAGAGGTAAACAGAAGTACAGTCACTTCTGCTGTCACAAATTTAAATGAAGCTCAACACATCCTAACCATGCAATCATAAACTCCTGCTGTTATATCCCCGACTATGGACATACTTAAAAGCCCACAAAGTCTCTTTGTTTTCAAATTCATTGACTTGTGGCACAGTTACTTTCTTGGATTTCTTTTAGAGTGAGAGAGCAGGGCTGTTTATCACTTAGTTTACAGAGAAACATCCTTGGGCAGCAATTGGAACTTGTTACCATCATTAGACAACTGCAGAGATCTCAGTCTGCTCTGGTATATTGCAGACAGCAAGTCAACAGTGAGAATAGTTGGTTATTCCACGAACAAAAAAACCTCATGGGAGCATTTGTACATTCAGTACCAAAGAAACTCAAACCTATTTTCTGAGCATAAACAATAGAGTGTGAGAATGGCCATTCTGAGTCAGTCCAAAGGTGTATCAAATCCCACACCCAGTGACTGAAAGCAGCATGCCAGGAAAGAGTGCAAGAATATGGTGAGATTTCCCTAAAATGCTCTTTCAGCCTCAAACAGCATGCAGCTCAGCAAATCTGTGCTTCTCAACCCATATTTCAGTGATCTAAATCAAAAATTGATGGGGCTTTTGTGGGTTTGTAAAAGGCTTCAGGTTGTAGGTAGTTTCAAGTTGTCAGTGTAAAAGTCTGGGAAAAGAAAGGCTGCAGTCTGAACCATGAAGTTATTTTGTTCCAAGCTAAATTGCTCTTTAGCTTGAGCACAAGCACAGAAATCTGAAAGCTAACACAGCCTCCCTTGGAAAGCTTTGTATAATTTAAAACACAGTCATACTACAAAACCAGTTTTCAGCTCAGCTTAGCAACTCTCTTCATGATAATGCAAGTGCCTTTCAAAAGAGTTGCCAGAATGAACCAGCTAAGACCCAAGCTCCCTTTCCTTCCTTTCTTCTAATTATTGGAAGAGAAATTATTCCTCTTGAAATGAATTCTTGCTTCACCAATTTTAATGAAACATTTTATTTTCTTTAATATCCCAGATAGTCTTATTAAAAGCTCAGCTTTTCAAAGTTGGATGATCAGATCTGAGATTTACATTCCAGAGAAGTACCTGCAACTGAAGCAGCCAGACTACCTGAATATTTAGGAACATGGTTTTTGTGCAAGAACTAGGCCTAAGAATGTGATGCCTGAGATGGCCACATAAACCAAAGACTAGACAAGAATAAGGGAATAAAGGTAGGTATTTATTTGAAGGGCCTTCAAAGGTACACGCTGGGCAGGCCAAAGGCTACACCCAACATGGACCCCGAGTCACGAGTTCTTCACACTTTTATAGGTTTGGTCCATTTGCATATCAGGGTTAATTGTCCAGTTATAACCTCAGTTAATGATGTAACTACCCCAAATTTGCCCTCCTCTTCAGAGGCCATAGTTTACACATTTTGGGGCCTGGTGTCCTTGAGGTGGAAACCTAGAGAGGTTTATGTCTAAACCAGCATGAGAGAACAGCAGCTGAGAGGCCACAAGACACTTCAGTTACACACCAGGCAGTACAGGACTTGAAAAATATAAAAGTTAAAACCTAAGGCATCAAATGGAGAGGCTGAATAGAACTAAAAATCTAACACAGTAATGCAACATAAACAGTCACCATGCTGGGAATAGTTTCTAATCACTGCTGTTTCTCAGGCTTTTCTTGTACTTTTATGGTGCTTCTGAATTTCTTACCTTTGCTTATTAGACATTACAGCAGTAAAAGACTCATCATGATTCACTGAGCATAGAAAAATAATGAAAGGGAGACTATTAAAAAACTATTTTTCATTCTCCGGCTATTCCACTGGGACCAGGTTCTTAAGTTTTGGTAGCCAGTAGAGTTATGGATATATGAGAAACCTCCACTCATAGAGAGATGATTGTTTTAGTCCTTTAATGATCATCTGTGCATGTGCATTTTGGATTCCTGGTTCTGGACCTATATATTTACTGTGAGGTCACTTGACTTACTTTTCTGAAAGTACATATGTAGGAGTCAAAGATGCTGGTGATCTTTTGTGCAGGGTACTTATCTAACTAAACTTTGAGGAATAATTTCAAATTTGCTTTCTTGTAATTAGAGTTGTATGAGGCAGAAGATTGACACTGTTTAACTTCAGGATACAACTTATTTATTTACCAAAAGATATAAAACTACTCAGTTTATTTAAATTAATTTAAATCTTTTTCCTTCACAGGAAGGAAAACTTTTTTAACCATCTGTCTCCAGCTGAGGAACTTTCTGCTCCACTTCATACAGAGTGCTTCACTCTGTCTCCTTGCAGAAAAATAATGGCTATTAGGTGACAGGTCTACCAGAAAACCACCACCCAGACACATGAAACCAGGTACATTTAAAACTTCTATTACTCTTCTTTTACAATCACCTGCACTACCTTTTATATGAAAGTCCCAAGTCTTAATTTACACGGGCATGTGATGCTTGTGTTTCTGTCCCACAGCTGATGGAGGTGGTACATTCTCAAAACTGAGAGTGAACTCAACTGACAATCTCACAGACATTTGATAACCTGGTATTGTGTAAGATTTCCCCAAAATACCATTTAAGTACTTAAAAACCCCGACTTTGAAATATGGTGTAGATTATCAGTGCTGACAGCAAAATATGAAGTCAAATTATTATAGCCGTGCAACAGAAATAGTGAGGGACTTAGAAGTGCAGGTGATGAGCTATACACTCTGTTAAAGAGTAAAATGTCTGTAGTCTACGGGGACATAAGCTATCAGACAGCTGTAGAACAGCATGCAGAAAACAGCCAGAGAAAGATATGTAACTTGTTCTGAGCAGAGGTGCTAATGGGTATTCAACATATAAAGCAATTCAAAAGTGCAGACTAGATGATAGCTAGAAGAACACATACAATATAATAAGTTACTAGTTAAAAAGATAAAAGGAGCCAAAGTTCATAGTCTTTGAATTTAAGAGACTGGAGAGCTGGATCTGGGTTTATGGGGCTTGGTCACAAATCCAAAGTGCACTGTATTGCCCTGCATGAATCGTGAGAAATCCAGCACCAAGCTATCCCATACACCTGGGCACTACAGAGAATCTGGAACCTGGGAGCAGTGGGATAAGGAGCTGCTCCAGTGACTGAAGGGCCTGCACAGTGCCAGCAGCAGCCCGTGATCCCTGGGGAGCAGGAGAAGCCACAGGCAGAGTCAGGCTCTGGAAAGAGCCACGCACATGGAACACCACCCTGTAAACACTGAAAAAAACACTGCTGCACGTGCCTGAGTTTCCCATTTCTGTACTACTTTATACTTTCCAAAGTTTAGTGCAAATTTCTCTTACAGAGAAGGCAGATGGAAAGCACCTAACATTTAACTAACTATTAGGAAAAAACATAATAAAGGGGACAGACAAGAGCAGAGGAAGGGAAGGAGTCAGCAAGGAACTGACCAAAGTGAGCAGTAAGGTACCATTCATCTAACAGAGGTGCCAATCCTTTACTCTCTAGGAACAGAAATAAATCTGCTTAGAGCATTAATCAATAATGCTTGAAATCAATAATACATATCAGACTAATGGAACTGAAAAGTCATTAGTGGCATGGGAAGCTTACTTACTAAAAGCAACCTGCATAAACCTTGATATTAGCACTAGTCAGAGACTGGACAATCTTGCCTGTGCAAAACCCAATATTATAGCTTCAAGTGATGTGAAAAGCAAGTTCTGTTGTTTTTTTTTTCCTTTTTTTTTTTTTGCATGAGAAGAACTGTCAAAATAAGTCTCTTGATAGGTCCCTTTCAATATTTTTTTGCCTGAAGCTTCTAAACTAAAAATATCTTTGTTTCAAAGAGGTTATGAGAGGATATTCAGGGTTTTTTCAGGTTACATCAGTAAAAAAATATCTAGTTGAACTGTTTTTTTGCTAAGGGACAGCAATTTAGAAACTGTTTAGTAAAGCGCTAACTAGCACCAGAAGTTAATATGGGAAGTAATGAAATACAGTAACTGTACCATGTTGCTATCTACCCCTTTAGCTATGTGAAAAGCAAAATAATTTTATCTATTTTATCTAGAAGAAAAGCCTGCTCCAGTACAGGAATGTTTTGTTGCAGAGTTTTTCTTACTCTTGAGATAGAAAAAGGGCTGCAAGTGCTGTTATAAGACTAATAAATCAAATGTATCTTGTATAAGGAATTATTAGTGACACAAAATATGTTAATCCTAGTAATGTTTCTGACATATTTATATGACAGGATTACAAATTTGTAAAGCAAGTCTGTCACAGGAATTATCTCTGCAAAAAAGGGACTCTGAAGAGCAGCTGTACTCAGACAAGAATGGCCTTTGAATGTCTAAAGCAGATAGAAAAGGTCTCTTGCAGGTTTTGCTCACTAAAAGACTGATATCCCTAATGATGAATAGCACACAGAGAGAAAGGGAAGAGGTATCTTTCTCATTGCCACCAACCACAAAGGAGGAAAACCAAAGATAGCTTTCTGGAAAAAATGAATTCTGAAATTCTGTATCAAATATTTTTTAAAGCAACCAGCAGACACTTGAGACTTGAAAAATTTAATGCAGATGATGATCACGTTAATTCCCTCCTCATTCTAAAGATTTATTAACTTCAGGCCCCACTGCTAGTTTACTTCCCTTTGTTTTATCCCTTTGGTCCTTTCTTCTTGTGCCTAGAAGTTGTAATTTCCTTGAAAGGCAAGTTAAAATCTAAACTATCGGGAAATAGCAAATTAGGTTAAATCACAGCTAATGCAAATTCTGTAATAAAACTATTGTCAAAAACTGGGCAAGATGTAGATGAAAAGGTTTAAAATAAGATTGCAGAAGGTCTGTAAGAACCAGAGTGATAATATAACTGGGATCATTTAATCTTCATCAAGCCTAATAATGTTATAAAGCTTTTCGTAACTGAAGCTAAAGCATATGCCAAGTCATCTTGATTTTAATTTTGTTTATGTATGTGGTAGATTAAGGCATAACTGGTTTTAACAGCCCCTTTGTTGGCCATGAAAGTAAATATTAATATGCTCATTTCACTAATGAACATAAAGCCTTGCTAAAAAATTGAATAATTAACAGCACTCAATCCCTACAGGTCTGACCAGAGCTCACTGTGTTAGACTAAGGCACACTCTGGTAAAAGCAAAACTCTGAGGTGAGTTCTCAGTCCGAAGAGCTCCAGCTGCCCCTGAACACGTGTTAAATCCCACCACGGCAGACATTGGAGGGGTTGGGTTCTTTCAGGAGTTCGTACAGGAAAAGAATAACTTTACACAGTATTGTACACACCAATCTACCAGTGCAGAAGATGTCATCCTAGGGGTTGGAGTCCTGCTGAAAAGAAATTGAGTGTAACTGGAAGAAATTAGCAGTAAGATGGCCTCCTAATATTACACTCATTACTATTTAAATGGTGTTTTGTGAAAGCTTGATAGTTCAAGCAATAGTTCATTTACCCAGCTTAGGCTGTTCTTGTTCCACTATAAATATTGCCTTAGTGATGAAGTATTTCTTTTGCCACCTTTTTCACCTTACTGTGTTCTTCTCATACTAATGAACTTTTCTTTTGCCTCCCACCCTTCATTCCTTTCCATTTTCCCAAGTTGTATCTCTCATTCATTCCATTCTCTTACTCATCCTTTTCTCATTTCAACATCTTTCAGTCTTTGAGGAAGAACAGTTAGTTTTTTAGGAAAGTGGTAAAGCACAAAAGTAAACTATTTTTCCTAACAGGGAGCCATACCTACAGCAAACTAATGTGGGATAGTTATTGCTTGGAACATCAGCCAGTCCCACTCTAATTCTGTGTCCAAGAGCTCTTTGCACACCCAGCAGACTAACAAAGACACAGACTTTTTAACAAGACCTCTGAAAAGCTTTCAATAAAATATCTAGTGCAGACTTAGGGGCATTTTTTTTTTTTTTTTTTAGGTAATGAAGGAAGCCTCCTTCAAGGAGAATGACATTACTTAATGATAAGATGAAAACAAGAAAATGTGGCTTTCTTCCCCCAGAGTAAAGGCACACTACTGCATGTTGCTACATATAATGCACTAGTTGAATTAATATAATTTGGACATGCCTATGCTTATTCTGAAAAATAATGAGCAGTTTAAAAGAAGTCCATGCCCTGTACTACCAGAATATCACTATATAGAATTTATTTTATAGATACAGCTGTTTTGTTAAATAGATGTTGACGTGGCTATTTGTAAATTAGTTCAAGAACAGCATAATTCTGCTTTTAGAAGCTAGACAAGGAGAGTGGGAGTATTTTCTTTAAACCAATAACATTAAGGTGAGCTTGGTGAACTACTATAGAATCTGTTTTACAATCTAATACAGTCTATTGAACACTAAACAATGAAACTAGATTTTGTTCCTTCATTTGATTACATTGTTCCAGCAAATGCAATCACAGAAAGATTAACTACCTTCTGAGATAAGACACAGGGCCCAGCCAGAGGCAGCTGTTAAAGTTTCATATCTGCTTCACAAGCAATTAACTGTGTCCAAGTAAGCAGTGTCTTATACAGAAGGGATGGGCAACAGCTTGCTCTGCACGAAGAAAGAAAGCTAATTTTGGTTTCTTTGAGTACAGTTTCATTTGAATAGCTAGTGATTTTTAACATGAATGCATTGACAAGACACAATACCTTTACTTACAACCTATTTCACCACATGACAAAACTACAGGGCCTTTTTTCCATCTCTTCTGCAGCAGGATACCCTGTGTATATTTGTTACATTATAGGAAACATCTGGGGTTTTTTAAGTGAAATGACAGCTCCAACTAAGAAAGGCTTTCTGATATAATACAGCAAATAGCGTTTTAGCAAGGACTTCTTCCTTGATTATCAGTTGTGATGAAAGACATAAAAGAGCCTTCTGTAAAGAGAGAAAAGTAATCTTCTCTGGTTGAACTTGTCTTTTACTTTAACAGAGCCTGTGGAGGTCCAAGTTTCTCAAACTTCTCTCCCTTAGTTCTGCTTTGGAAGTAATGTTCGATATAGTCTCAGTTGTACACCACTTTATTCCCCTACTACCACTTGGTCTAAGCAATTCTCAGTGCTTGAAAAGCAAGTTACACTTGCCTACTGTTCCTTAATATGATTAGATTCTATTACCTGTTAGATTCTGATTAATCACTAACTACATCTCTAGGACATTCAATTTTAAAAGAAGCACTTACTCTTTCTGTTACTTCAAGCCGCATGCTCTAGTGTGGCTGGAAATTGTTCAGGTATTATGAAAAAATATCATATGATTTTTCTTGCCAGCTTATCAATTTGACTACAGCAAGAGGAGAAAGCAGCAAAGCAATTTCTTAGTTATTGAAGACTAAATATTCTGACAGTAATGATCAGGAGAGTTGAGACATAAAATATCTGAAACATGAACCACCCATGAGGAGCTCACTTTGTAAGGAAGTTGCTCAGTTGGGAGCTGCAGAAGTGAATAGTCTGGGGCATCAGAGACAGACTGAGAACCATTGCTAGAACCCACAGCAAACATCAAATTCCTGCTCATAACATACTACAATATTGTCCAATTTAATATGCAAATTTTAATTAGCAAAAACAGCAGCAGTTAGTCTGTTTGTCAAGGGTCCTGGGGCACTGTCACAAGACTAGAGCTATACCAGAGAGACAAATTAATGAAAAATTAAGTTTGAACATGAATAGCCTTTCCTAAACAGAGCTTTATTGCAAGGGTTCTGACTTCAGCTTAAACAGTAGAAATAACTCTCAGTTGCATGTGCCAGAAGCAATTTTTAGATGTAATAAATCAACACAAGATAACATACATCAGTGGTTCCTACTTGCTGTATGTCACAAAATTATAAACTGAGAAGACTTGTACATACTTAGTGAGCCCTGTTACCTTCATCTCAACCCCGAAATTCAGAGTTGTTGACTAACTCAGGGAGAGCTTCTCCCAGTCTTGAGAAGTGTAAGGATCACAGCAAATGCTGAGATTTCTAGTTTGGTGCATACCAGGAGGGATGAAATTGTTTATTTACTTATCACTTAATAGCAAATACCCTTGCTTTAAGCTATTACAGAATTAATATTTTATCTCCAGAAAAAGGATTAACACCAATTTGAGTTTCATATAAGAATCACTGCAGTTTATACAAGAGTGATTTCTAATGTGAATGAGAGCTTCACATATATAAACAGAAGAATACTTTGCTAATGTATTATTGAAAGAATTGAATATGAGGCTGTAAATGAAAATTGACTTAGTATTTCTAAAAAAGCTGACTGCAATAGTCTGAACTAGTTTTCAAAGTTCCCCAGGAACAAGGATCACACAATCAAGGTCTTTTCACATAAAATGTTTTTAGACATTGATCACCAGTGGACATATTATTGAATTAAGCCCATTCATAAAAGGCTTACCAAGTTAGTACCACTCATTTATAAACATAAAAGAACAGAAAAAACGCTAAAAATATGATTTTTAGCAAGTAAAACTGGTGTAAAAAGCTCTGTATCAGAAAACACAGAAGGTCAGCACTGGAAATCAAACAGAGCAGCACAAGCAGGAGAACAGAGACCTCCACCAGCCAGGGTCCAGCCCCACTTCACCTGAGAAGCTGCCAGGTCAAGGAAGAGCAATGGGAGTCCACATCCTTAGGCATGCTCCCAAGGACAACAAGGTAGAGGCAACATTAAGTTGGGAAAGTATATTAGGATATTACTTGCAAGGGTAATAAGGAGAAGACATCTCAGGGAGCAGCTCTAAAGTCAGGTTAAGAAACCAGAGCCAAAGACAAAAAACATCCAGGCACAGCAGCGCTAGAGCTGCAGCCCAGCAACATTCCTACAGAGGAAAAAGAAAGGGAGTATCCAGGGCTGAGCTAAATAGAGCTCCTCATTAGGAGGGGTGGGTGGGGGCAGCAGGTGAGGTTGGTCAGGGCAATTAGGGCCTGTTAGTTCACACCAGGTTCTGAGAGTTTGAAAACCCTCTTGCTCCTCTGAGAGCAGCTGGTTTGCTAACATTTATAGCTCTTCTTTTACCTTTTCTTGCCAGCCACACCAAGGTAAAAAGTTAAAAAGAAAGCATCTCTTTCAAGATTACAGTGTGATCACACAAGCTTAAATTACATCCCCAAGTATTTCTTCTTGCATTTTAAATTCACTGTGGTTTCTCTTCAAGTTCCCGATGTGAATTACACTTAAGTGATTTTCAGCCTCTCTTTTGCTCTCTGTAGCTTGGACTTTAACAAGCTGTCAGATCAGATAGACATGAGGCTGTTCATGCTTCCCCTTCATTTTATCAACAGAGCAAATGAATGCTCTGAATCAAGTAGAAAACAGAGGACATGTCAACACCATACAATAAGCACCATGCAGAGGTGCTAGTTTGGATTGTGGAAGCAGAATGGAGATGTCAGTACACCACTTCTTCCCAGCTAGTTACTGCTGTTGAGCAGTGCTTTTCAGTAATGTTAACTGCTAATCGTTGTGCTGCACTTCCTTCCATGACTTCTTTTACCACTTTTAGAGTCTCTGCATGGCAAAATAGCACATGGTATAGGACATTAAAAATAATAATAACAAAGGAAAATACATGGGGATAATAGTCAAGAATCTGCACCAACTTGTACTCTGGGATGTCCTGATGTTAGATACACAAAGATCCCTGGCATTGGGAAGGTACACATGTAGCATGTTCTGCACGGTGCTTTGGGATATTATTTAAAATAGCAGTTGGAGGGAAAGAGAACCGGCCACACTGATTCAAGGCTCACACTGTAGGGCTCCTGCCATTTTCAGAACAGTAAAACAAATGGATGCAAGTGAGCACGGGCAGAGAATAATGTTTTGAGCTGTCACAAGGCTGTGAGGAATGTGATCACATGCTGTGTAGGCAGAAGTCATGTGCGGAGCCAGCTGTGCCAATAATCACTTGAAAATTAAATTGTGAGAGCAGTGGGGCCTGTGATACCTGTTTGAGACAGTATAATTCCTCAAATATATCCTAGGTCTGTGCAAATACAGTGTTTGCTTAGCTGTAAATTCTCTGAAGAATTGTGTTGCATTTTTTTCCTCCTTAAGATGAATGAAAATGTGTCAGGCCTGAGTGACAAGGCCTTAATGACCCTAACTGACCTCATCTGAGACTCCCACCCACACACTGCCTATTGGCCCAGGAGTGCTACTTAAACTCAGGTCTGAGCCTGCATAGTTTTAGTGACTATGTTTCTATGTGATGTGGTCTTTTTTTTGTTTGTGCTGCTACTAATGCTTTACAGTCTTGCAGAGCTCTCTCTGCTTCTTCTCATCTACTGCTCTTCAGGCTGTTCCTACAATTTGTTATTTATGTAATGTGTTGTCACATTGCTTCCTAAAGGTGTGGTTCTTTCTCTGCAATGAGCCAGTTCAGAGAACTGAAAATGAAGTACAGTGAAAGTGAGTACAGGAAGCTGATGGAGGCTGAATATGAGTGATGATAACACTCTATTCTGGCTTCTGTAGGTATGCGTATTGAACTACTTGAAATTTTCTTCCTAGCTGTTCAGGAGTTGGAGGGGTTTTGGCTGCTTTTTCTGCTTTAGAAAGCAATTACAAGGCAATTGTTTTAGTGAGGATTTCTACTTTATTTGGTGTTTAATGTAGCCCCTGTTGTTGAATCCCTGGAGTATACTAATGACAGGACAATCCATATGGCACTGGATTACTCTGTGAGCATTTTGACTTTGTCCTACCTTAAAAGTGTGAGAAGGTAAAGGTTTGTTATGGTGGACTGTGGGCCAAACTGCAACTCAAATGTGACTGCTCTGGTTGCATCAGTCAAGTCCTACCATGCTTTATGAGGCAGGCCTGCCATGCCAGATGCTCTTTTCCTAAAGCAGGCTACTGAGAAAAGGGAAGTAATAACACTCCCTTTCCCCAGTGCCACATTTCTCACCACAGAATGAGCTCTTTTTATTGGGAAGCTGTAAAAGACTGCAAGGGGCAAGAAGCTTCTATTCTAAGAGTGACAAAAAAGAGGGTTTTCTCCCCTCTAAAACCAAGCAAAAGAAAGAAAAAAGGTAGGAAGGAAAATGTAGTATCTTTTCCTTGTAGCTCAGAAATTAGAGATTAATCAAGAGTCGTGTAAAGCTATTCAGAAAGTCCATAGCAGAAATAGATGCTGCCTGAGTCCTAGCTTTGTCTAGAAGTCCTGTCTGTCCTTTTCCAGAAAGAAAAAAGGAAGTTATTTCTGCCTTATGGCTGCTACTAAGGAGGAAGTCAGTATTAAATAGTGTGTTTGTGAGTGTGAATTTGCTGAGAGATGACCCAGCTGGAGGCAGAACTACAGGTCGTGGTTATAACTGCCTGGAGGGCTCTGATGCTGCAGCAGGTGCAGACTGTGGCAGCAGAAGGTGCCTCAGCAGCATAATTATGCAAAACAGACCAGATGTTTTTGGCACATGGAACCTTTTTTTTAACAATCAGAGATACTAATAATGATCTTCATAGGTGTTGTTATAGACAATATTTAAAGTGATCTAGTCAACCCTGTCTGACTACCAGATACTCTAGAAAATGCAAGGAAGGAAAATTATACCCTCTTCTTGAGACAAAAGGATCTGTTTTCAGTGTAGGACTAGTGTATCAAGTATGTTTCTTTTCTATGAGTATAGAGGAGAACCCTGCCATTGGGCAGGAAAATTACTTTCTTTTTTGCCCCCTTACTTCTGCAGTTTTCACAGCTTTAACATTCTTCTACCTTCTTCTTACAAGTTGTCTGCAGTTTGTTGTTAAATCACTTTTGCTCCACAAGACACTGATTTTTTTAAACAATGTTTTGTATGCTGTTTATATGATGTGTAATCTGCTATAGAGCCATAGTCATAGGAATTAATGTTCAACCTAAATCACCAGTTTTTCCAGTGTGTGAGGCTTGTGTATCTCAAAGGATACTGCTTTGCATTCAGCCTTCGTGCTGTTATCTACCTTCCTTAGAGCCTTTCTTCAACCCTTTAAAGGCCTTGGTGTTTCCCTTGGGCCACAGTCTGTGAATGATCTATTCACCTGCTCTCAGAAGGCTTTAAATTCTTCTGCTTCTGTGGTCCCTGGTGCAACACCAGCACCTGGGCAGAACAGGACCCGGCTTCTCTTCTCATGCTTTCAGTCCCCAATGCTCTGTGTGAATTAATGTCTCACACTCTTCGGTAACTGTATCAGAAGGAACAGTCCAGCTCTGACAGGGAAAAAGATCATATGCAGGAGAGGTGCAGCTTCTTTATCTGGTGGAACTTTAGGTTGCAGGTTGCCATGTTCCGGTTTTTTCCCCAAGGACTATAAAAGATAAACAAAAAAAACCAAAAACAACAACAAAAAAAAAACCTAGGAAGGAATGACAAGTTGACTATTAACTTTGGCTAGGAGCTTTTCTTTTTTTTTAAGTGTTTAGGGAAACTGAAGCTAAAAGCAAGTCTCTTGTTCTCATAGCTATTTTAATCTGAATTTAGTTTTCTATGTGTAGAAAAACCTTTAGATTCATATCTATCTTAAATGCTCTCTAATTACTGATGGATTGTAAGCTATCAAGTAAATATTAAATATACACAGGCTTCTGTATAAGGACAGACACTTGCAAACAGTGAAAGGGGTGATATTCTGGCATGTCAAGGCCTGTTTACAGAGTAGCTCTTAGGTACACTTGTACAACAAGCAGAGCCATTCAAACCTAACCAACAGAAATAATTCTCTCTGATATTTGGAGCCGGTATGGGTTTATGATGGGACCTACATGGACATTTTCCAAGCCACAAATTATATAACAGAAGAGGTTGGGAGCGAGCAGTGGATCTAGATGTTCAAAGTCAGCATGACACAATGCACTGTTAATAAGTAATTGACTGTAAATGCTGTTCTCTACATGAAGATTGACTGTGCTCTCTTTTGGAATATAATTACTTAACTCTTCTCCTGAAAGAGAAATCAAATATCTGTGGGAGTCTTCTGGAGGTGAAAAAAACCCTCTTTTTTTGATTAATATGGGAATATATTGCTATAAAATGTATAATTTTTTTAAAGTAGAAAGTAATGTTTGACTAAGTTGCAGTCATCTGGTGATGGATCCCTGAAGATTGTTGGCTGTTGAGAAGGTGTAAGCTTGATTTGAATTACTGGCTTGTATAAAGCAAAGAAATCTGATGGTGTGGTGCTATGCATTGGGCCAGTCTTCTGCTGCTGGGGATTTGCCTGTGAGGACTAAACAAAGCTTTTAGTCCAGTTTATTTATTCATTCATTCACGTTTGTGCTTGCTTCCTTTTAAAGGAACTGAACCACAGTGCCTTAGAAAAACCTAAACTTTCTGGTGATTTATCCCAAGAGCAAAGTTGTATCTAGCTGGATCAAAGCTAAGTACAGTGACGGAGACATAGCATGAGTGCATTGGTGTGCCATCCGTTCTGCTCTTAAACATGTCAGAGAAGCCAAGGAGGAAATATAGGAGAATTAGGAAAGGAAGAGAATGAATGTGGTAAAGAGAGATGGATGTGGATGCAGAATGCCAGAGGCACAGTGAGCAGATGAAGGAGACTGAATGAAGAATGATGATGGGAAAGACTGCATGCTTTCTTTTTGTGTAAGAATAATGGAGAGGTGTGTGGTTTGCCAGTTTTCACTCCCTGTCTTCAGGATGGTTACAGCTATGACTGTGCAGGAGGACTGACACTCGGCATGATCCTCTGTGTCCTGCCTTCTTTAGCTGCTATCTGGCCAAGATAAGTATGCTTGGCTGACCTGGAAGCCTGCAGACCATGTCTGTAGTTGCTGTATTTGATAACTGGTGCTCTTGAACCTGTGCAGCTACAGATGGACTTTGTCATGCAATCTGAGGAATGTCTGTGCCAGCAGTACTCTGAAGCCTCAAGTGAGACCACCTAATATGAGAGTGACAATCCTCCCCTGGGCCAAGTCCCCAGAGTCCCTGCTTGCTAGGTGCAGGTACATATTTTGTAGCAAGTGACCAGCTGTTAGACAGCCAGCTCTGACAGAAGGAACAATAGATCCCCTGTCGTTGAAGAATAGCAGCTGCACAATTTCCTCAACTAGGCAAAATCAGGAGCATGCCTTACACAGTTCTTTGCAGGACTACATCACCTTTATGATCAAATTTTCAGAGTTTTGAAAAGGCAAACCAATGCACATTACAAGGTGAGCAATGATGGATAACCATCATATGTTGCTCTGGACTTGCTGCTTTCACCAGTGTTATCTCTCTCTGGTAGTCTCTTTGCACTGTGTGAGAGCTGCACGTTAACTAAATGTCACATTGTATTGTGTTGTGTGGTGTGTTGGCAAACTCTGCCATGGAGTGGGACCAACTATGCCAATAGTGAAACTGTTCCCAGTGAAGTTCTATTTGCATTCCTTGTAAAGTGCTACTGCAGCCTCTGCAGGATTCAATTTCCTTTCTATTTTTGTATCATTTTCCAAGTCTGTAGTTAAAATTGACTAATAGAGCCAGCTGAGAATCTTGGGATTTCCTATTACAGATAATTAAGGAAAATACTAATTCATGCACAGACAGATGCCTTGTTGTAAATTGCACTGCATGAATATCTTTGCCTTTGCTGCTAATTCTGTTTCCTACTGATTACTGAATCTGACTCATTGTATAAGGTGCTAGGGGCATGCAGCAGGTTTCCAGCCAGGAGACGTGTAAAGAAAGCTGCAGAGAAGCTTGGTCTTATGTTTTCTGAAGTGTTGCTTTTATGGGCCAGTTGTCTGAATTGTTCTGTACCTAGGATATGAGAGCTTGTATTTTATGCTTTCTTAATGAAGCGTGGAGAATGACCTGGGAGAGGAAACTGCATTCATCAAGGACTTTTCGAGTTCACCTTATTTATTTCCAAACTGGTGTTTGGTTTTATTTTAGGTTAAATTTAAGCTTCCTGTTTTGTTCAAAAGAGAGATTACCATCAGGGAGCAGTAAGAATAGGCTGCACTGCAATGTAGGTGAGCCAGGAGCTGAGGATGACAGCAAGGCAGATGTAGGAAGTGGCCTCACCAATCCCACAGGACTTGTGCAGGAAGAGTAGAGAAGGCCCAGTGGCAGCCACAGCCACCATGAGACAAGTCTGTAGTGCTGAGTTGTGTAAGGGTCTAATGAGAAAGCTGAGTTGGGGTCTAGATCAGCGAGGCACGTTAATTGTCAGCATAAACATGTAACCAAGTATTTGAACAAGCAAGTCACTGGTGATAGAAGTACAAAGCTGTCCTCTTCAACGTCTTGTGGAATAGATGTTTCCTGGGAGACTGGCTGCTTATCTTGTCAGTAAAAAGATCTGACAGTAATCCCTGTTCTGTAGGAAGGAATGTGCTGAAGTCTCCCGAGTCATAACTCAGTAATGGTAAATGTTGATTGTAACGTGTCTAAGTACAATGAAACATGAGTGGAGAAGAAGGAGATCTGTGCTTGTCTTACACCTTCTCAAGTGTCTCCTGCAGAGGGATATGAGACCAGGTTTGCTGGAGCCACACCAGTTTGCTCCCATCTGCCCACTCTGGGTACCAGCAGGAGGGACACTTTGGCAGTTCTGGCTTTTCCAGTCTTCAGCCTGATGAAGAGGTAGTTTGAGTGTGCAGGCTCAGGCAACAAACACCTGCCTGCAGTACAGGTATGGCCCCCAACTGAGTTAGCAGAGTTGCTACTTTGGTGAGGGGAAAGACTTTGCAGTTGGAAACAGACCAAACTTTGTCATCAAGGAAACACACAAGTACGGCCTGAAGCAGATCAGAGGTTACCCTTCAGCAGTTCATCCAGATGAATTTTGAAGTCCTGTTCCTTCAATGTCCAAGTTACCAATCTGAGACAACTCTGGATAAACTAATGCTGCTAGCATGCATGCTTAACAATAACTTCTTTGTGCTGTGGAGAAAAATACAGATTAGATTCTGGGAGTTCATCATGAAAGATAGGAAATCAGTACAAATAAACAGGACATAAGTTTAATATAATATGAATCTACTTGCTTGAGGTTGCTGAGAGTCCTTAAAGACAAGGATACAGCAAAGACCAGTAACTGGATTTTGACAGATTGCATTGTAATACCTTCTTTTCTAGCTCTGTCGTGTCTCTGCTTTTACCTAATTTTATAAGTTCACGACTCAGCATGGTTAACTCTGATTATGGTCATTGATATCTATTCAGTGAACTGCTTTTTACTGAGCTTTGCTTCCAAGACTCCAAACCCATAAATGCTATTAACTTGTGGCTTGCTATTAACTAGTGGCAAAACAAAGGCAATCCATGCACCTCCAAATTGCTACTAATTCCCTATAGCCTCTCCCTTGGAATACTGCAAGAACAATGTCTGGCCGTGCACACTTACTCTGTTGATCAGAACAACCCAGTGAGTGCTGAGACTTGTATTTTCTATCCATGCACTCCAGCCATCCTAACCTACAGCATCAGTGTTACACAGAATGAGGTATTCTGTGGGCTCTGGTTTAGGCTCTTAGTATTACAGAGAGCTGAAGTTAAAGTATTTTAACGTATAGGTATTAGTGTGTGTATATATAACATAATTTTGAAAACGTATATGAATCACTTGGCACCTACTAGCATATGGAGTGTATCAGAGAATTATAAAATGGTCCTGGTGAGAAGGGACTCAGGAGGTCTCTCATTTAGCCTCCTGCTCAAAGCAGGGTCAGCTCTAAGGTCAGACCAGATTGTTCAGGGCTTTATCCAGGTAGGTTTGGAAATGTTCGAGAATTGGAACTGCACAGTCTCTCTGGGCACCTTGTTTCCCTGCCTGCCTGAAAAGGTTTTTCTGTACCTGCAGTTGAAATTGCTCTTGTTATTACAATTAAATTCATATTGTAAAACAAGTGTGTTGGATTGTAGTTCAGGAGTAATGTCAGATGCAGAGCACAATGCTGAGAAGGTACATGAGCCACAAGGGAAATGCTGCTGATGGGGACAGAGGCCAATGTCTGTCAAATCTATTCTAGTCAGGATCCAGGGGCCCTACTCATGGTACTTAATTGCACATGGAGCTCATTGTCTGTAACTCAGCCAGAGCAGAGGCTGCTACAGAAACAGTGCCATGGCACCAAAAGCACCCTGAAGTAAAAGAGGTATTTGTAAAAGTTGTACTGGATTAAATCTTCCATACCTTGTTTTCCTGAGGAGTTTGACACATTTTTCTCCACTGCAATCTAGGCATGATTCGTGTCTCTGTCTGCTGCTCATATCTTTGTAGAGCAGCAAAACCAGCGTGAAATTGATGTGATCTTCTTTCATTGCTGCCCAAAAGGTTCTGAATAGCAACCCTGGAACAGAGTGGGCTTGTTGACTTCATTCTGCAGCTGCATGAAAAATCTGCCTCTAAGCCTGCAGCTTCAAGAAGACAGCGCAGCATCTGTTCACATAAAAGATAGCTTTGAGCTTGTCTTTTTTAAATAATGAGAAATTTAAACTACTGGGTTTGAATGGAAACTTGGAAACAGGTTACTTGGCTTCCCTCATTTGCCAAGGAAAGCTTTCCACTTATCTTCGACAAAGGACTGGATGGATTTTCTTCAATTTCATTTAAACATTTTTGCTCTACATGTGGAGAAATTAACATCTGATTTACTAGAAGCTTTAATCCTTGTATAATGATTATATTATGTGAATCTGTTTAGTCAAGGTACAAAGTCTGATTTTTATGGGATGGTTCTTTCTATATGTACCTCTTCATATGCATTTGCTTGTTACCATGATAGCTTCCTATCAGTATGTCACCACCGTGCACTTCACAGAAGTTATGGTTAACCCAGGGCCCGAATGCAGAGTGACAGGGAGTAACATCTGGGCATCTGATTTCCATAGGATCATGCATAGTTCTGCTCTGATAAAGTTGAATGGATCATGTTTTAAAAAAAAATTACATTCTTTGAACAGATATTGAAGTTGCAACTTACTGCAATTTCTCTAATATCTACCTATTCAAATTATTCTAATTATGTACATAGGTTTGTAAAGTCATTATTATAGATATGTTTGTAAAATCAATATTGAACTATCACTTAGCAGATGTATAGCCTGACTTCTAAAAATGTTTCTACATTTCCTTTAGAAATTGTTGTCTTTATAGTCCAGCTTAGAAGTTTTGTTATTGAGTACTGGGAACAGCATTTAATTGGCAAGTATTCTACCATAAAACTAAGTTGTCTTGCTCCTGTCTGTTTGCTTTCCAGTTACCTATAACAATATTCCTGCCTGTGCAAACCTGGCTTATGTGTTCCGTCAGAAGCGATTTTTTAACTTTGGTACGCAAAGAAAAAAAATCTGTGCTTTCTTTGTTCTGAGATGCCTGGGTTGATACTTTGAGAGTTGTGCTGATTTGGGTGGTGGGTGTTCGTTTCCAGGTGGCCTCACCGCTCCATAATGGAGCATTTTTGTTGTCTTGGGACAGTTTGCACTGGAGACTGTCAGACTTAACCAAAATAGACTTTTGGACAGGAAGCTTCAGTTCCTCAAAAGGAAGGATTTGCAGAACAAAGAGGTAAACACTTCATGGCTTTGTTCAGCCATATCTGAAAGTACCTCAGTGTTAGAGATGAAACTAAGACAATTCTAAGCCTGCCAGAGGTAGTAAGGGCAAATTTTGCTGACACAGTGGGGATGGCTAGAGCTCCATCAGTCATGTTTATTGCCAGTTGTTTGGCAGGACTATGGTTTGGAAGTCTTGCATAGGGTATTTCCATGTCAATTGCAGAAGGAATCCCTCAGTCACAGATTGTCTCAAACAGAAATATTCACGTCCATACACTGAACTAGTTCACACAATGGAGCCCAGTGTAGGCAGGGAGATGAGTCTGGTGCCCAGAGCTGTAGTACTGCTTTTCCTTGCTGTGTTGCTTCTGCTTGTCCCAGCTGGCAGCTGAGGTGTAAATCCTTGCATCATGTGAGGTTTTATTGGAATCCTGGTCCCACAACTGTCGCTTAGGGAGTTTATTGGTATTTATTCTCTTAAAGTGCTGGCTGAAGTTCTAGTCAGAACTATCTGTATGACCTGCCTGACTAACACAGCTGTGACAAACCAGTTCAGCACTACAAACATCAAGGAGGTGTCAGAAGAAAAGCCATGAGCTCAGTCAGTTGTGCTGCTGAGGAGATCTTCATTTTTGGAATCTGTGCTAAAAGGACTGCACCTGAAAGCACATGGAGAGGTACTAAATTATTTACTTTTTGACTATAGTTATATTAATGAAATACTAAGAGTAAAATTGGAAATATGTCCCAGTGTACTCCAGCAAGACAAAAATCCACTGGCCTATCTTAATCTACTGCTGCCATTAGCAAAATGTATGACTTGACAATACCTGCAGAGTGATAAAAATGCAGTTTCAAGTAGTTAATAATCAGATGGAGTCAAAATCCAGTTTTGAAAAATAAATACACTGTTTCATTAACTCTAACACCCAATTGTAGCGTGGTTCATAGCCTGAGCTGCCAAAAAAATTATTAGTGATCTAAAGGCAGGTGCATAAATTAATGCTGCTGCATTTTCAGGAAACGCTTGGTAACTTCTTTATTTACCAGTAGGTGTCACTGGAGTCCAGCAGAGAGCTATTACTGCTTTAAAACATCTTTTCTGCTTCATCGAACCTTTATTTCATAGAGGAACATTCAATATTTGTACATGCTGACGTACATACAATAAAAATGAAGAACTGTGATCAATGCTCTTTCAACTGGTTTTTTCCTGTCTTAGCCTCTGATAACTGTTGGTGGATAATTCAATGGTTTGAGAAATATTTCTGATTTTTTTTCTTTTTTCCCCTCTGCAGCATGGCTGAATCTGGTCCAAGCTGATAATGGCCAAGTGACTGTTTTATACAAAGATGAAACCACTTAGCAGTGCCTGTATGATTACTCAGCCCTCGCCCAATCTTGCACTTGGTGGTGGGGAGAAAATGGAAAATCAAGTCAAAAGACCTAAATACTATTTTTCTTCTCTCTTTTTTGGGGCTTGTGTTGAAAATTAGAGTCTAGAAACTGAATGGGACCCGAAGGACCTGTCAGCCACAAAACAGCTCTCTGCAAGACTGACAAAGCATTTAAGGAGCAAAATTTCCTATACCTTGCATTAGAAGACAGCACTGTGCTGATGAAGACTGCTTAGGATTGAGCTGAAGTAGAGCATGGAATGATTTTTTTCCTTTTGAATGAACTGTAGTTCTTGTCTGCTGTGTGTTTGCTTGACAGCTGATCAGCAAAGGTATTTTGATTGAGATGAGCTTTCAAGTATGCCTAAGTATCTACTATCTATGAAAGGCACAAAAAAGCACTGAGTAGACACTGGCATGTTGTTCAAGCCATTTGGTCATACACTGAAAGATAAAAGGGGAATTATGTTTTGTTTTCCCCCAGCCATGGTTCAAGGCTTATTCTTTAGGAAAATCAGTGGGGAGACATTTTGAGTTAGTCAAAGCATCTTAGTTTGAGTCTAAACTCTTGCATCAATAATTCCTCCAATTTCTTTCAAATGTTTACCCAAAAAAAAAAAAAAAAAAAACAACTGTGCTGCACAATAAACATTTATCTCAAGGTCACAGATCCAGCAGAGAAGCGTAGCATAAGGAGGCTGCCTGCAGGCCAGTGTATTATTAAAATAATACCGTGGGTTTGGGCAGTAAATGCACTGCCTGCTCTGTTGCCCTTACATGTGGCTGATCCACTAATGAGTCATTTCCATGACATGTCTGAAGAACCAGGCAATGCACAGATGTTTTTAGCCTTTTTTTATCATTAGCTACTTTTCTGAGTGTACTCTGCCACCACTCATTAACAGGCCCTCTGTTTCATGCTGTGCTGTGATCTTTGCTCATTTCTTGGGACGTGGTTGTGTCGTATGCAGGGAACCTTAAGTGTGAACAGGTTTGCAAAACTGGCACAGTGTAAGGCCCTGGATGTGGCAGGGTCTTGTGCAACAGACACTGCAGCTTTCTTCATGCTGCTGCATTGTAATCTGAGTAAAGGTGAAAGTAATTTGTTCAGGGCTGTTTTCTGGCAGGAAACTAATGAAGTTACTAACTGATATTTTGTTGCCTCCTACATTCCCACGAGGAAATCTTCGTTAAATTTTTTTTTTTTCCATTTCCGTTTTATCAGCTTAATTTGCTAGCTAGTACATTAATTCTGTCATGATGTTCACGGACACGTCCATCCAGACCTCATTAGTTGCATGAGTTTTAATTCTCTGTGGATTTTCTTTTCCAATTGTAGTTGATGTTGCTGTCCTTGTAGCATTGCTCACAATCCCCAATGGCCACACATCCTCGTTCCAGTGCACCAACAAATTTGTTGACCTGATATTGCTGGGGTTTAATGGTTTGTAACTGCTGTAGAAGTGCTTAGTTACTGGCCTCTTTCTAAAAAGTAGAAGCCACTACTTGGGAAATACAAAGGTGAAAACAAAACTCTTGTAAATTAAGACTCAAAAGGTAATGTTACAGCATCTGCATGTGAGAGCCACATGCAAACCCAATGATCAAAACTAAGAGGACAAAGGAAGATAAAGTGTTGGTCACATACCTGCCCTTTATAGAAGATGAAGGAAGGCAAGGTAGCAAAATAAGGAACAGAAATGGCTGCTCCCCTATTGCTGGAGGAGGAATAGAATAGGGCAATGACAGTTGCACCAATGCACTTGTTATAAGAACCAATTTCTTGTTGGGTTCCCATGTTTTTCTTTCCCCAACAAGCACTATCTTGGTGCACTTTGGTAGCTTTCCTTAAGGGCTGTTGCTATAAAGACAGACAGAAATTCAATAATAATGTGAAACAGTAAGATCTTAAAAGGAGTAAAAAAAAAATTAGGAAGAAAGAAAGGTTGGTACTTAATCCGGTTGTCCTACAAGGCTGCAGGAGATCTCAGTTACTTGAGAGAGACAGCACCCTTTTATTCCTTATAAAACAGTGGGAACTTGCTTTGTTCAAAGGACAGAGGAACCTAGACTTTCTGTGTGGATTTTAAAGTTAGGCTGCATCCTTACTACAAATGCCGTTGTTTTGTTTTTTTTTTTTTCCTGAAACATGTTGGCACATCATAAAATCTTCAGTGGGAAACAGCACAGGTGGTTACTTTCTCAGCAGAGCTTGCTGAGAATAGACTGCATAGCAGAATAAAGTTCTGACCTTGATGATTAAAACAAGGTGAAAGCTACTTTGTGCTTTCCCACTAGTGTTTCACCACAGGTTTTTCCAGTAGACTTACAGGCTGATCACCTAGGGAAAAAAGCTGAACAGAAAACCACTGAGAATTTAGCCGTAGGTGAATGACTGCTGTTGGTTCATCGAGTAAAATGAGTCTTTCCAGAGGCTCTGACATTGCAGGGACGATGCTGTCTCTCACATGATTGCAACAGATGGGTGTGCAGGCCAGAGAGAAGGTGGAGAAGCATAACTTTTTCTGCTGTCTGGGCCTGATTCAGTAATGCCATGATCCAGGGAACTTTTTTTTTTAAATCATGGAGAGCTGGCCCTTTGTTGCGCATTCTTTTGTTCTGTCCAGCAGAGCTCATTTTAACCTTTCAGTTCCTTAACTTAATGCCTTGGCTTGACCTCCACATATGAGGAGGCAGCTACTGAAAATTATGATCCAAAGCTGTATAAAGATCCCCTGTTTGAGTGCCTTTGAGTCCTTCCTCTCAGGGCTCAGTGTCAGAAATTAGTGGTACATTATCCATTGGAAATACCTCACTAAGAAAAGCCATATTCCTGACAGAAATCATACTTTTCTGTACACTGGGTTGCAGATCTCTCCTCTTTCCTGCCCCTGTACATTATGCTTTAAATTTGCTTTGTTGGGTTTGGATGGCAAGATTTTGGTAGCAGGGGTGACTTCTGTGAGAAGCTGCCAGAAGGTTCCCTTGTGTCCAATACAGCCAATTCCAGCTGGCTCCAAGATGGACCCACCACTGGCCAAGGCTGAGCCCAACAGTGATGGTGGTAGCACCTCTGGAATAACAGATTTAAGAAAGGGAAGAAGAGTGCCCAAATGCAGCTGGAGAGAGGAGTGAGAATATGTGAGAGGTGGCCAGAGGCAGAGAAAATTGGTAACAAAGTTAAGCCTGGGAAGAGAGAGGGTGAAGGGAAGGTGTTCTAAGATTTTAGTTTTATTTCTCATTATCCTCTTCTGACTTGGTTGGTAATAAATTTAACTAATCTTCCCAAGTCAATTCTGCTTTGCCTGTGACAGTAATTGATGAGTGATCTCTTCCTGCCCTTTTCTCAAACCATGAGCCTTTGGCTGTATTTTTTGTCCCCTGCCCAGCTGAGGAGGGCAGTGACAGAGTGGCTTTGGTGGGCACCTGGAATCCACCACTTCTGCCTTGTGCAGCTGCTGCAGCTCTCAGTACAACCCTGCTGTTCTTGCCCAGTCCTGTGCAGCTGCTGGGGGTGGTGGTGCTGCCCTTCCTGCAGCACGTTAATGGTGATACTAAAGTCTAAGTCACTATTTTTGGAGAAGTGGACTAAAATATGTTAATTAGTTACTTCATGTGTCTCTTTACCCTCCCCTCACCTTTGCTGTGCAAATAGCAAAGAGGAAATTCTCGCCCCAGTGAATCAAAATGGCAAGGGCCCATGTGCTCTCACCCGTGTGTGCCCGTGACATTTGAAGGAGAGCAACAGGAGCAGGGTGACTTTTTGCAAAGAAAAGCAAAAAGCACCAAAATGTTTAGCGTTGTAAGTGGTGTTAATGGGGACATGAAAGCACTGCAGCAGCTGTGAGTGCAGCAGGACATCCTTTTCACCCCCATCCCTTCCCACCTGGACAAGAGGCAAGGAAGGAAGTACCGTAGGAAGTTTAAACTTGGAAGGCAAATAGTGACTAGGCTGAGATGCAGAAGAACAGGGAAGAAGCAGAGAAGAAGATAAGGAGTGAAATGAGAGGCTTTCACAGTTGTGAGGAGAGCAGTCTGGGCATGAGGAGCAGTGGGGAGAACCTTCCTGGGAGCTGCTGTTTCCTTCTTGGGCAGTGCTTCACAGGGAAACGGCAGTGGATTATGAGCTTATTTCCTTTGTGTGGGAAAAGGACTGGAGCAAGGGTGTTTTATATATATATATTATACTATTAATTCATGTACTTGATATAAAGAGTACCTACTGCTATGGACCCTTTAAAACCTGTAGCCTCAGTTAAGCTAATACTACTGTCAAATGCTATGTTTTGTCCATGAGGCAGTACTGAGAAACCTTCCTGACAGCTTCTAGAAGGATATGACTGTCTTCATCTGCCCCAAGAGTATCTGCTGCACAGGAAACCTTCTGTTTTCCTACTGCATTGCCTCCCTTTACTTTTGGAAGAAACTGGAACAGTTTAAAATTTTTTAATGTTTTTGAAAGGCTCTATACTAGGCTGCAGCTCATTTGGAAAATTTTGTTGTTCCCCCCGCACAGGTCCTGGCACAGAACCTCAAAAAGAAAACTGAGAGGGTTCGAGAGTGTATTAAGATGAAATGTATCCAAATAACTGTTCTGTCCCTGTTATGTGCTCCTTCTGCTATTATGCTTTTATCTCTTTTATCTCTACAGTTGGTGTATTTGAGCTGTGTTTTTCAGGGCTTTCTGACTTCATTAAAAATAGCAAAGCTGATGGCTTCTCTTGGGGGGCGTGGGGGGTGGGCAGTAATGGGAAGCTGTAGGATTCACTTTGGCTTTCCCAAAAAACTTTTAAGGTAGAAAACCTACAGTTTGAAGATGGCTGCTTATCTCCCACTGCAGTTCTCATTGAGACAAGTACCAAAGTGGAGTGTTTCATGGATTGCTTTTTTTTGTGAAAGGATTTATGCGGCTGGTGTTTTGTCTTTGGGGTTTTTTTTTGCGTGAAGGGAGATGGCAACTATCAGTAATATAATTTCACAAAAAGCATAAAATGCCTGTTAAATTCCATCCTCTGAGAATTAAACATACCTACTGCCAAACACAGATGGGATTTGGCTTTTATTTGCTCTCCCATGGTACTTGCATATTTGAGGTGAGCCAGATGAAAATGGAAATAGCAAAGCTTAACGTGTTAACTGCCAAGCTTATTAAGACACAGGGTGTCAAATTTTCAAAGTATCTGAAGTATGTTGGGGCAGTAAAACTGGCACTGCTATTCTTCAACACAACGAGGTTTGTTTTTCTATCATCATCCTAGTAAAAGACTTACTTACAGACTTCTGCTGGTACCCAAGAGAGAATAGGCAGCACATAAATGAGTTTAATTTATCCTCTCTTAGTCATGGGAAATTCCCTCATGACCAGGGATGGATCTGCAGTGGTTTGGATTACTCTGTGTGGGGTTTCTACAAAGACTGGAAATACTGCTGGAAATATGAAGCTAGCCCAGGGGTATAAGGTGTGTAGGAGCTTTCAAATGACATCCAATTACTATCATTATACTGCAAAATTCTCTACATTACTGTATAAGTGACTTAGGTAGCCCAGGCTTTACACTGGAAACAGATCTAATTCAATTTCAGCTCTTCTAACTTCCTATCAAAATTGAAATTATTTCCTAATAGTTTCTTGGTGTCACTTCCTTAGTCTGGCCATATTCTTCACCTTTTCTGGTTGTCAGGACAAAATGTTATGTTGTAAAGAACTTCTCTGAGCCTCAGTGTTTTGAGCTCTCACAGCAGTGTTTTCCTCTTTGTCTAACAGATCAGTCACCAAATAAGACTATGCAAACTCAAACAGGTTTAGCTAATCCATTTTACTCCTAGAGTTTAAATGAGCTAATTAGTAGTTCTGATCAAGAATACTCTCAGGAGAACAATATTCTCACTTTTTGTAGTCAAATTACGAATTTTAAAGTTTGTCACCTGTTTTTCAGTGGCTCTTCAAAAACTGAGTCAGGTGGTGAGATACAAATGAGCTTGTAAGCTTTGTCTGAAACACAGCACAAACCTCAACCACATTCCAAATGAAGCTTGTACTTCTCATTGTGAGGCCCAGTTGGTTTTATCTCCACTTTCTCCAGCAGCACCAGTTGTATACTGGTTTTAGAGAGCACGTTCACAGCGTGTTTGTGCTGCAGAAGTAATGCCTGAAAGCTCCAACACAGCAGTAGGGATCAGATAGAGACCAGACTTACTCCCAGGATCATGAAACAAAACCATAGTCTTGCATATTCTTATTGAGAGGCAGTGATTTTGCATTGGGTAAAGTAAATAAAAAATTAAGAAAAAACCTAGAGGTATTGAGACAACTATAACCTCTTCTGTGCTGTGAAATCCGCCTTTTAGATTTTGTCATTAGTTCTGCATTTGGGACTTATACTGCGAAGCCTCAAACAATGGTTTGAGTATGAGCATGTGTTGTGAAACCATTTTAGACACCAAGGGCGTAGAGTTTCATTTGACTTTTCTGAGTTCCTCACTCCTCTGAAAAATGACCAAACTACATCTGCGTGATGTTGTTTTTAACTGATTTTCTGGTCATGCATCCTTAGTTTTCTATCCCACAAGGATTTTATTAAATACTGCCTACAGAATGTAAAATGTTGGATTTGGTGACTGATGCCCATATGTATTTGCTGCGTGACACCATCTTTGTGGAGCGTTTTTTTTCCTCTCTGCACAGTGTGTATCATTAATTAAAGCCTCAAAGGTGTGCATAAATCTAACGCATGTGGGTGGATGTAACAGCTTGTGGAAGTGGGAGCATGTGAAAGCCACAATTTCACAGCCGGCACGGTGTTCGTTCCGCGGGCCTTCTCTGCAGAGCATGTTTCCTCCCTGGAGCGGATGTGAAGGCCGGGCACTGTGCACCCACTGTGAGTACCAGCCAAGCGCGGCCGTGAGCGCAAGGGGCTCGCGTGCCCTGGACGAGGCACCGCAAACTTTTAATGGAGTCCGCGCAGGGCCGCTTCAGTGCCTGCTGCCTTTCCGAACTGCCGGGCAGGGTTCTGACCCTCCCCGGCTCCAGCCGGGCCGAGGTGGCCGGGCTGCTCCGAGACCCCTCGACGTGCCCCGGGACCCACCTGGGCCCGAGCGCCATCGGGGTGGGGCCGCTCGGGGCTGCCCGCGGCGGGCCCCGCTGGCCCCGCCTTCAGAGCCGCCGCGCGGGCCTGGGCGGAGGCGGTCGTGGGCAGGCGGCGGGTCCCGCCAGGCTGGACGCCCCC
>VWZT01006109.1:430940-530899 GCA_013397055.1 Pachycephala philippinensis
GGCGGGAAGGGAAATGACATCAGGGAGCGGTGGGGTGACCCGGTTCCGTTCGCACCCCCCGCCGCAGGGGGAGGGAGGAAAAAAGAAACTGTCACCGTGGGATTTCATCAGCTCCTTCTGCCTCCGTGCATTTAACCTATTTTTCTTTCCTTTGATTATGTAAGAGGAGCGGTGTAGAGAGGAGCGATGAGTAGGGGTGGCTGATGGGCTTCCTGGGGAATTACCGGGTTTTTTTGTCTCCAGCTGGTCCGCCGAGTTAGCGCTGGGAAATGCAGGAGACCTGTGTTTCGGGTTTTTACGTGTATTTACATTGCTTGCACTGCTCCAAATGGTTCATCACAATGCAGGAGAGGGAGGCAGGGAGAGGAAACAGAGTGAAATTGACCAAGTGTTTTATTTCCCTGTGAGTGAAAAATCAAGAGAAAATTGTAAGTAAAGAGTAAAAATCCTATTCTGTCGATGCTCTCATGTGAGGAGGCATCTCTTTATGTCTTTAAATATAATCTCAATCTAAGATATGAATTTATAGCATAACATATTTGTATTTTCCTAATACTGGTCTTTTAATCTATGCACATCATATTGAGTATTAATTTGGGTTTTGATAAAAAGGTCTTTAAGAGATGATCTTAATTTTGAAATTTATTAATAGGAAAATGTGGTTCTACTTTCTGAAAATGAACTCTTCTTGACTACAGGAATCTTCTCTTTGGAGCTACAAGCCATAATTTAAATCTGTCATTATCTTTGCATAGGCTGGAAATGTAGTGTCAAAAATACTTTTAATACTTCTTACAATGCTTATTATAAGTAATATTTGTTTGAGTCTTGAGGGTTTAGGGGAGAAAAATGTGCTGGTGGTGAGTGAGGTATTTTTTTCTTTCCTGTAAGTTGTATAGAAACAATATGAGATATTAATAAATCTTTTACTTCAGCTTCTATCGCTCAAAAACTCGGCCTTTCTGTCCTAAAATATTTTGGTTATTACAAATATTTACGAGCATCAGCAAAATAAAACTGGTAATTTAGATTTAGTTTGCTGTTTGCCTTCTAAAGTACGTGTAGATAGAAAACAGAAAATTCGAGCTTCCTACAGGGGAGGAAGAAAGAAGTTTGGCAGTGATGTGTGTGGGGAAAAGAGGAGATGGGGTTAAAGAGCACTGTCTCCTAGGAGCAGCCACGAGCCCTCTGCAGAGTGGGCTTTTGCAGCAGAGTTCTGGTCAGTAGATAAGCACCTGCCTTTACCTTCCTTTGGCTGGACTGCTGGGGAGAAGAGCCTTTCCCAAAGTGGGTGTTCCTGTAGCTCTTCTGCATTGCATCACCATCTACCTGGTAAACTTCTGAAGTTCACATTTGATCATTTTAATTCACTTAAAATTTTCTCCATGGATTTTCTCCCCATGAATTGGTCAGTTCGTATGATAAGTGGAGGTTGGCTTGGTCTAATAGAGGGAGACTGTTATTAGTGAGACAGTCTTGCTAGAATGAAGTGATAGAGGGACATTTCTGGAAAGCAGGCTGGCAGTTTTGGCAGAAGCAAGACTGGTGCTTCAGGTTGAGAAACTGTGAGTCTTGAGATGGAAACTAAAATAGGAAAGACAGTATACCACGTATTCAGGGGAATAGTAATAAAAATAGTTGTATTGAACAAATAGATCATGATAAGTTCAGTAAAAATTATTTTAATTGCCATTTTTTATGTACTTTATGTAAAGTTAGTTAATACTTTAAAAATTAGATTTCTTTGGCTTTGTAGCTCAAGTAACTGTTTGTCTTTTTTAACAGACTTTCTTCCAGGATAGAGAGGAATTTAAGAGAGAAAGATGGACTTGATTAGATTCAGGCTGACCATAAAGAATTGCAATTTCCTATCCGTGTTGGGGCCAAAAAGAGAGAAATAGTGGTTCACAAAACAGATACAAGAGTTTGGGGTTTATGCTGTCATTTGTCCGGTAGTTGAAGTATTTGTTTTGGGTAAAAGCCCCCCAGGTGGCCTGTCTTCCTTCTTGAATTAAACAAAAGTAGAAAAAGAACACATGCAAGGAGCTCTTAAATGTGTTCCTGTTTAATCTGTTAATTTTAAACTTCTCTTCTTGTGAGCGAGCTAACTGTGAAGTGGCTGTGCTTGTAAGAGCCAGTGAACAGTAGTGGCTTCCACTGGCCTGCTTAGGGTGTCCTCCATGTTCTTAGAAATGGGTTGAGCAGTTCCTCTGTTCCTGTCCCTTGATGAATCAGATTTACTCGTGGGGGATTGCTGCTAACCAGTTCTGAGCAGGACTGATGCAGATGGCAAAAACCACATCATGTTACCAAGTAAAACACTTGCTAAGTGAGTCTGCGTGTGAGAGAAGAACATGGGATGGAGTTGTCATCGTTGTGATTAATTAGTGCTTAAAATACATCTACAGCAACTTGAAATATTCAGCCAGTTTTTGAATTTAACTGGCAAGAGGTTTTTAATGCTGTGCTGCTGGACTCTAGGAGGGGGCTGCATGTTCATATGTGGTGAAAATACTGCTGAGTTGTTTTCATGATAGTGCCTTCTATACTTGTAAATATACCATTAGAGCAAAGCAATACCATTCTTAGCAGATTTTTTCTTAAGGATCCATTGTGCCATCGGTTTATAAATGTGCAAGCAACTGAATTTCGATTTATTTTAGTGGATGGTTAGTGCAGAAACTTTAGCCATAATGTTGCCATAATGACAGTCACATGTGAATGAGTGAGTCTGGGAAGGAGCAGATGCTGGATCTGTTGCTTGTGTGGAATGTACATACCTGGTGCTTGTTGGCCCAGTAAAGGGTGGAAGTAACAATCATTTGTACTAGAAGGTTGGTGAATTGATGTTTCTTCTTTCTTTCACAACAGAGAATATGAAACAGGAGCCAAAATGACATCCCGATTTGGAAAGACCTACAGCCGGAAAGGGGGAAACGGCAGTTCCAAGTTTGATGAAGTATTTTCCAACAAACGGACCACCCTTAGTACAAAATGGGGAGAAACCACCTTCATGGCCAAATTAGGACAGAAGAGGCCCAGTGTCAAACCAGATATCTCCGAAGTTCCTAAAAAACCCAAAGTTGAAGATGAGGTAACAGAGGATCCATTTGGATTTGACAGTGATGAAGAATCTCTTCCTGTGTCTTCAAAGAATGTGTCACAGGCTAAAAGCTCCTCTCAGCTGGAACCTGATGAAGCTGCTCAGTCTGAGGACTTCACTCCTCTACTCGAAGCAAACAGCAGAATTGATCAGCCAGACAGTGGAGAAAATGTTGCATCCAGCAAGTGCATACCTTTTGACAATACTGTTCCTCTCTTGAAAGAAAAGAGCACAAGCAAAAGTGTGGAAGATGGAGAATGCAAGGGCAGCAGTGCTAAACTTGTAACTGCAGGTACGTTTGCTCAACTGTCCATATACTTCTGTTTTCCTCTGATTTTTGCTAATCTGCTTGTAGACTTTGTGTTTTCTAGGGATTGTTAAGTGTTCTAATAAAACTGTGGGGCAATTCTTAATTGTAAACAATTGTAGAGGATACTCTGTTTGACTAAAAGCACTAAGAAGCATTCTGCATTTTACACACTGGTCTGAGGTCTTTGGCTCTGTAACCCGTGTGTCTGCAGATCGAGGTACAGTGCTTTAGATTCAGTGCAGTATGTTAGTCCACTTAGTCCAGTTATTCCATAAAATGGAACAATAATATTCCTTTTCTAAAATTGCTGAGTGCATTTGTGGTTTTTAAATATGTATTTTGAATAGTGATGAGTTAATGGTAATAGAATGCTTTAATTTAGTGCAGGTATGTGTTTACTGCCGTGTACCTGCAGATACAGCTTAGAACATGCTTTGTTTCATTATTTGGGTGGAAAAAGTAGTCTTCTGAACTTCAGCTGCACAAACATTTTTTGTTTGTTATTAGCACAACTATATCAGTATGTACATAAAAAACTTCAGACCTGTGAAACTGAATTCTGTCAGACTTCCTTGTGGAGGTGTTTTTGGGCTCTGGAGTGTTTGTAAGATCTTAATACTTTTAAGAGGAGAGTTTACAGGACCCATGGAGTTGAACGTCACTAATTTTCTTCAAGTTGTTCTTGGAAAAGATCAGATGTTACATCTCATGAGAGGTTTTTGTATAATGGGCTGATTAAACCACAGCTTCTATAATTGGGTAGAAGATCACATTAGATGAACCTAGATGAAGATGACACCTACTGACTTCCTCTGGGTTATCAAAATCAATTTTAATGAGAAGAACTTACGTAAGTTTCATATCTCAGGTACAGTAAACCTTAGGATCAGAAATTTGAGTGGACTTGTTCAGTTGTAATGCAGTAAACAAGAAGATATTGAATAGTAGAATATAGGCACAGGTCAGTTATTTGTGATATATGTGTTAGGGATCTAATTCAGGAAAACTGAGGGAGTGCTGATTTGAGCTGTAGTTTGACAGACACATTGGTGGGATGTGTAACTGTCTTTTGATCTTGCTCTTACTTTTGCTGCTAAAATATTTCTTGTTTTCATACGATTTTCAGCAGCTATCTCTAACTATGACTCATCTTCACTCTGGAAATAAAATTTACCGGATTTTAAAGTTTGAATTTAGTTTTCATAAGAAATGGAGTAAGTTCATCCCCCCAGTATTTGTAAGGAGAAGAAGTAGTAATGAGTTTCCTTGGTTGTTAATGAGAGATTGTAGTAGAACAGGTTTTACAGTGAAATGGTTTCCTTGTAGACAACCTTTGTCAGAACAGTATTTTTCAGGTTGGAAAAGAAAGTGAGAGAGCTGTGGGGAGAAAATGTGATAGAGCTCTGAAAATTCATAATGCGTGAAAATGCCAAGAGGAACAGACTTCAGCAGTTGCATTGGTGCTTCCTGGTTCCAGTCCTGTGGAAGATAATAAAATACAATATTTAGTGCAGAAAAACTCAGCTAATTTGATGCTTATTTAAATTCTAGAACTCCTTGCTAGACAATACTATGTATATCATAAATACACAGCTCTGAACAGAAGGAAGCTGATGAATCTTGGTGGATAAGTCCATTCAGCTTTTTAGTATGATGGTGGTCTGGATGCTGAGGGGGAGGTTACTTAAACAGCAGTTTACTGAAGGAATTCTGCTCCTACAGGATTCTCTGAAGTATTTGTTACTGATTGCAGTTCATCCAGAAGTACAAGGTGGATCTTGATCTGATGGTTCTGTTCTTTCAGACTCTTATTACATTCTGTTGACACCCAGTCAAATGAAGATAAAAACCCTTTTCATATCTTTCTTCAGAAGTGAAATTCAGCTGAGAATGAATCTTTGCAGAACATCCTAGGAGGGTCTTTGGTTTCCTTACCCTTATTTAAAGACTGCAGTCTTGGTGATAGTGTTTCTTTTTGTCAGTTAGTGTAAATAAAACTTGGATGGTTAAGCTGCTGTTAGCTTGTGTGTAAACTGATCCAAAATAAATAAAAGTTGTCTCTGAGGACGTTGCTCAGCACACTGAGCAATTAGAGATCGTGGTATATAGCCAGCCAGTGCAAATGTAGGTACTTCAAAGGCTTCTTTGTTGTAGTGACTGTAGAGTAAAGTTTGATGGGGAAGCTCTGTCAAAACTGCAGAGAGTTAATTTGGTTGGTTTGGGGTAGGGTTCTGGAGGAAGAAGGGACTTGGGAGGAGTGTAATAGTGTGTGTACCTCAACTGCTTCCATGTCCTTGTCCTCGCTATAATGATTTTACCCTTCCTGGTGACTCCTGAACTTTACCAGGCTCAACCGGATTTGTCCAAAGGGCTTACAGATCCTTGAGACAGCAAGCTTGAGTATTCCTGATGAGGAAAGAAAGGGTTGGGGGCTGGGAGGGGAAGCAGGCAGGTAGAAGAACATTAATATTCCCAGTGTAAGGAAGACTTCAATGTGAGCTCAGCCTTAACCCACATAGAGCACTGTATCTCCATGTGTGGAAAACTAGGCTGTGTTGGTACTGATGTTGAAGAAACTGCTTGTTAATTTGTTTTAAACTCCAATTTGCTAGTCCTTGTCCTCATACTGCCTAGACAGTGCATGAATGAAGGTCTCAGGACTCCCAGAGAGCATGAGCCATCCTTGTATCTTAATTCTTAGCCTAGGTGGGATAATGCTGAGAATTAGACTGAGTTGAAAAATGTGATTTACCATGGCTGTGCACAAACTGAGAGGTACAGTTAATTCTGTTCCAGTTGTATTATGCTGCCTCAGTGGCCATTTCTTTGGGCATTAAAATGAAGGTGATGCAATGTCAGTTAATTTTAGCTAATGTTTGGTATTAAAAAGCAGTTGGTTTTAGTAGTTGTGCAGCCATGTGACACAGTTGAGGACCTGTATCTTTTATTTAAAATGGTAGAACTTACTGGTCTTTTTTTTTTTTTTTTTAATAGCCTGCAGCTAGTGCTTGTAACAATCTCATTTTAAAGGCTTTGAGAAGCTCTTAATGTGGAAAGCTTCTCATAATCTTACCCTAATGTTACTTGATCAAGACTTAATGCTGTCTGAAGAGTGTCTGTGAGTAATCCTGTGTGTAGCAGGTAATTTACAGATAGGGGTTTAGGTAAATTTGAAACAATGAAAGACTGTTCAGTATTAATAGTTGCTGTTAGGTTATCTTTGTGGAGGTAGGGAGAACTTGGTAGCTGGAAAGTTAAGTTGTGTCATGAGAAAAATATCACACTGGTGATTCATCTAAAGCAAAAATGCAGCTGCTTGGAAAATGAGATTTTTATGAGAGAGTCTTACAGTAGGGTAAGGTGAAAACCTTCAGAACAATATTTGGATTTTTGAAACAGTCTGGTGGCATTATTTTTTTTTTATAACTGTTAAACTTGCTCTGCAAGCCATAAACCCAAATAGTATTTCACGTTTATTCATCTGCACACAACCTTTGGTATAAAAACACAGTCTTGCAGAGCAAATTTTGTAAGTTTGCTCTTTTAGAATATTTGTTAGCTTGTAGGTTGAAATTAGTTTTTCAGATGAAAATTAAAGTTTGATGAATTTTAAGAGTTGATACGGCATTTCATAATTATATTAGTGTATCACTGTGCACTTTGGATAGCTACCTTGCCTACTCTGGCTGTTTCAGTTTATGGAAATACTTCTGGCATTGTAGTGTGAGTTTGCATTTTGACTCTGGATGCTGTGATGATCTGCTGGCTTTTGCTTTTGTGCACAGTGCTGAGCTCTGTAACTCAGGCCTTTGGAGGGTCTGGTCAAATGCTTTCTCTGATGATCTTCATCAGAGAAAGCATTTGGGTCGGTAAATGTTTCTCATCTCTGCATACCTCGTGTTCCTGTTCATGGAGTATGAGGGAATATTCCTTTTCTACATTTATTCTAAGCAAAAATATTAGGTATTTAATCATGCATTAATTGAGAAGTATTTTGATTGAGCGTGGATTAAGTCTGGATTGTTTTAGAACCTATGAATTTATTTCTTGAAAATGTGTGTTGCTTGCTGTGGAGAAATAGATTGGCTTAAAATATCTTTCCAGACTACAGAACAGCATAGGAATTGTCTCCCTTTCTGCTCTGTTGTGATGTTAAGTACAGATTTTGTGGTTATTGTGTCAGCAGTGACCTTTGAGGTTCTTTAAGATTAAAAGAACAAATTACAATTTTTTTTCCCCCCTAACATTTAGAGCAATAATCAATACAGCTATTCCTCATCTTGTCATTTGTTAGTATGTACTGGTATTCAAACAGGTTTTGTTCTGGCAGTAGTTTTGCTCTTAGTGCTGTAAGGGAGCATTCGTCTGTTGACTGCTATTTGATTCTTTTGTTTTTCTGGGTAGTTCTTAATGCCCTCATTTTTCACTTGGGGCCAGTGCACTTACAGGTAGCAAATCAAAATGGCAAGTGTAGTTCTTCTTAAGAACTTGTGCTTATGCAGGAGCAAAGGGCTATGACTGTGCTCAGCTACTTCTTGGCCCGGGATGCAGAATCTAGTTGTGGTTGGTTGCTGGAAAAGCACAGCGAGTGCAGAGAGTAAATTGCAGAAAATGGATGCCCTTGAGAAAGGAGATGGTTTAAGTCATCAAGTCTGTTCCTGCCATACTATCCTGATAGTACCTTAGTGATTCTGTGCAAAGCCTCTGCATCCTGATTATGTGGGTGGGGAGGCCTATCTTTAGAGTCAAGTTTCAACTTCCCAAATGCAGGTGTGTTACATAATTGCATTTGACCACCAGATTGGTCAGGGTATTCCTTTTGAATTGTTTTAAAACTTCTGTTTCGTGTTTAACACTGACATGGACATTTAAGATAATAGTTAGGCCAGAGTAATATCTTTCTTTCTTCCTCTGCAGAGTTTTTGAATGTAAGTTATTTACTTTGTGAGAAAGAATTTCATTTTAGTCATTTTCTGTCCAAACATGGAGCAGAGTTGGGGGAACCTGAATAAGGTCTGAGCATTTGGCAGCCTTAGGAAACAGCTGGCAGCAGCTATGATTAAAAAGAACTGCAGCTGTGCTCTGGCTGGGTCAAAGCATTAAGAAACTGATAGCAGAGAAGGGGAAAGGTCTGCCAGAAAATATGTGCGCCCATAGAATTTCAGCGTTACGAAGTTTGTTTGGATGGCAGCAGTTATGATGGGTATGTACATAGCTGGAGTTTATCCACAGGTCCTCTCTTCATTAGTTGCTTTTCGGTAAGTTTTCCCCTTTTGAAGATATCCCTTTCCCCTTACATACAGTTTTCTTGCTGTGTCAGTAGCCCATGTTCAAACTGATGTGATTATGTTTCTTTTTTTTTTTTTCTCCTCTGATACTTCTGTAGTGGTGGCTTGATGGTTTTTTTTCCTGGGGTGTTTTTCAAAAGTGTGAAATGACTGAAATTCTGTTTAACTCTCAGTATTTATACTTGTTTGCTAAAATGGCAATACAGAAAAAAGACCCCAGTGTTTAGGAAAGAATCTGATTTCTGCAACGTGTTTTTCCTAATGACAGGGCAGTTCATACTGTGTGTGTCCGTGTACAGAGTACATGAAACTTTTTTCCCTTAATCTATGATTTCCCTTTCCAGTACAACAGTGAATTTTGCAATCCATACTTCTAAAATCATTCTTTCTTCATGGACTTGTACAATGAGCAGTTAGTTTTCAAAAGGTCATACTTTTGACTGCTTCTTAGTTTTCATGTTTAAAAAGTTGAAATAACTTTGCATTCAAAACAGTTGGTCATTGCTTGTGGAAGAAAAAAAGTCCTGTTTAAGGTGCATACCTCTCAAGTGGGCCAAAGCATGCAGGCAAGCAGCTGGTAAGGAAGCCATTTCAGACTCAAACTGCTGAGGTCTTATTAACTGGATGGAAAATGTTCTTCAAGTTCAAACTTGGCTCATACTGTCTTTTAAGAAACTGCTACTGTATTTATTAAAGGTTTTCAACATATTCATGAGTACTGTCTCAATTCAGACTGACTTAGCCTAAACATACATTTATTTTGACAATTTTTAATGCTCCTGTCTTATTGTGTGCTTTAATTTTTTTCCATAGCAGTTCACCCTAGAAAAGTTGGTGAAAACAAGTGCTTCTGGCTGTGTGAGCCCCTCATGTTTCCCATGACACTTAGTAGTAGGTAATTCCTGGCTTTCTCCTGCTGCTCTGAGCAACAGATGCCCTTCTGAGCTTGGAGTGAGGAGGAATGTATTTTCACTGGACTTTCCATGAGAGCTGAACACGTCAGACTCTGACAACTCTTGTACTACAAAGTGCAGCAGCTCTTCTGCCCGTTGTGTTTTTCCCCCTGAGGGTTTGCTAGGAAGGCAGTTGTGCTGAGCACACTGTGTCTGGTTTGGCCAGGTATGTGGGTACAGATTGATATGAAGGGGCTATTGGGGGATGTAGTGGCTTAAGGTACAGTGAAGGATGAGAGATACCAGGATATCTAGTGATTGCTAGCCAAAGAACTAGAAGAAGAGGGGCTAAAACAGTTATATTGTTACTTCAAAAACCGTCTGTCATACCATTAAAAATACTGCCTGAGATAAAGGCAAGTGATTAGTTCAGTGAATGTTTTCTGCACAAGAGGGAAGGTGGCCACGTCAGCCTTGCACCCCTGTGAAAGACTTCCACTTCCATTTAAATATAGGGACTTTTTAGAAAGTTGTACACTGGCTGCCAAGTGTACCAGTGTGACACAACTTCTCAGAATGCCTCCTGGTCACACATCTTCCCAGTGGAAACAAGTGTATGAGGAATTATTTGTATGGCAGAAACAGGGGTGCAGGGTTAGGAGCAGTAGTGCGGTGGGTGGGGTTCAGCCTTTCCCAGGCTGGAGCCACGGCACTGGGGGTGTTGTACCAGCAGCACGTTCTAAAAACATGAAAATCTTGTTAGGCTTGGGCAGTGAAAATAATGGTCTACTGGAGATGCTGAACAGTGTGCTAGCACACTGACAGGCTGCATCCAGGTGATTTGAGAGAGGAAAAGGTGTCTAATGTATCTTCTGTCTCATGTTTAGAAGAATAGCTAACTGAAACGGAGACATGGTGTCATTGAGAACTTAGTTAAGACTATGTAAGAAAAATTAATTTTTTTTCATATAAATAAATTGCCTTAGAATTTTGATATTCAGGGTGCTGGAAAGGAAACAAGACAATCAAACGATTCTTAAGGAAAATACTGCTATCATGGCAGTAAATTAATTCCCATCACTTCAGGGTTTTCTGTGAATGTTTTTCTGCAAAAGAGGGTGCCACTTAAAACAGCTGCAAAGAGTCAAACAATGTCTGTCCCACCTGCATGCAGACTTGTCGGGAATTCATTTTGATTCAAAGATAACAAAGAACAAGAATTACTTAAGAATTTTTAATCATAGCTATGGATGTGGTTCTATAATTTTAGCTATTTTGAAACTTGTCAACCATGAAACTGGTCTTGGGAGTCTAATCTTCTGAGGCTCTTATGCTTCCTGTCTTCTGGTCATACCTGCTAACAGGCACTGCTTTTCAAGATGTCATAGGCATCAATGGATACTGACCAATTCAAATAAATTCTGCCCATTTCATAAATAGTGTATGTTATATCCATAGGGTTTTTTTTTTCTGAGTTTCCCAGTTCTTCAGTCATAGACAGAAAATGAATCAAAGGAGTTTAGTCTGTAACCTTTTCTCCTTACCAATCAAAACATTTCATTTCCAATGCATAATGAAATGTGTTTTCTAATTTGGAAAAAAGCATGACTTCTCTGCAGTTCCTGGTTTTCTGACCAAACCAGAGATGACCCTGTGTGTGTCTCTGCTGGGCTTTCTTCCTGGAAATGAGGGATGTGGTACAAGCACCCGCTAAAGATTTCTTTTCCTTTGACCTGGTCAGCTGCAAGGTGCAGAGTGTAGTGATGTAGCTTTATGCTTGAGAACGTTGGTGATGCTGTAATGGAGCCGTAATAAATGTTTCCGAGTGCTCAGGGACATCAGGCAGAGCAGTAGCTCATAATGAGCTTAACAGACTGTTCCCTCCATCCTGTGTCAGTGATCTGTTCATGAGCTGGAGCCTGTTAATTGTATGTGCCCTCAGTAGCTGCAGGGCTCTGAAGGCCCTGCATACAATTTTTGTGGATTTTATCTTGCTGCCTTCTTTTTCTTGATGTTTTGTGTTCTTGCCACCACATCTTGGTATCTGTTGGAAGAGAAATCAAGAATAATGTAAAATTGGCATCATGCCACCTGCCTGCTCTCAAGATTTCATTGCTTCTGACTACCTTTAATATTTGCAGTGAGTTATGTGCACTGTGGCCAATACTAAAAGAAACCTAGTTTAAGATTGTAGATTTGTTTCCTGTGAATATTAATCATGTTTCTCTCAGTATTAGAGTGAAGGCTTGTACAGCTACTTCCACAGCAGTGAAGGAGCGTAAGGTTTCATGCTGCAAAGGCTATAGAGGGCCCTATGCCTTTTGTTCATAGTTTGGAGGATACTTTGCTTAGCTTTAATTAAGAATTGCTAGAAATGAGAGAAAAGTAACCCAAAGTTCAAGTTAGTAGGGCTAACATGTAACACTGGCAACTAACTCATCCATGAGTACAAAGGAAAAAGTAAGCATTTATTTTGCTTATGTGATAGTATTTTGACATTGTGGCATGTTTTTTAGCATACCAAGCCTAATATTGATTGTCCTTCTGTGTTCTTCGATTTCCTACTAACATTTGTGCCGTTCAACTGGTTTTGATGAAACTCGGAGTGGTAAAGAAAGCTCTCAAAGCCACAGTGCTGTTTCAGGTGTCATCTGTGCCCTTGCCTCTGTGTTGCCTGCATGGTGGCAACGCAGACGAGGTTTTAGCTGTGTCCCTAATCCCCGGGGAGGCAGCAGTGAGAGCTGGCACATGTCACAGTGCGTGACCCGCAGCAGTGCTCTCCCCTGCCCAGCCACCCGGGCTGCTGTTGAGGAGGCTGCATGAGCTGATGGTTGAGTTGTGGGGCAGCTTTTCCCTGTGAGCCCCGAATCTGTTCAGGATAGAAATTTACAGTAGGAGACATTCTTCTCACAGCCCAAGATCCTGCTCTGTGCTCCAAGTAACTTTAAAACAGCAAATAAAGTTCTGCAGCTCTACCGCTGAATTGTTAACAAAAGCATATAATGTTCGACTGTAGGTAATTAGTGTTAGACTGTTAATGATGATTTGGTTTTTATGGAGCTGAAAATGATGTTTTCAGACTTGGAGCCCAGTGACTTAGTCTTGTGTTAAATGGAAATAAAAGAAAAGTGAGACAGGGACTAGGCTGGAGGATAGATGTACTATGGTTGCTTGGTTTTCCTGCCCAGAAGAGTGTTTGATTTCCTAAAGGATTACTTTACTTTGTTTTGGGTTCCATTTTGGATGCTATACCTGAAGGATCAGTGTATAAATTGTTAACTCTTACAGATTCAGTATTTGGTGGAGAGTGTGTTTTATCTTTTCTCCAAACTTCAGTGTTTCCTCGTCAAGTAAGAAGTCTCTGTCAAACTTTCACTATTATAGGTACTTAAAGAAAAAATGAATTTGAAATGTGAGACATTTTAATGTCAGAATTGTCAGATGTTGAGCTGAAGGATGTAGGTTTCTTATGTCTAAAAAAATTAATTTCTCTTTTTTTAAAAAAAAGTGTGTTTTTTTAAGTCTAGAATTGCATTCTTCATTTTGTCCATGATCTTAAAAATGAAAAGGAAGGAGGTAGTACCACTGGCTGCTTGTGGTAATCACGAGGCATTTACTGTTTTTGTTGGATGTATAGAATAACATTTGTTCCACCTAAGGAGTGAGTGCTTTATAGTAAGTGTTTTTGAAAAATAAGATGGAAACAGAATGTTACCTTAATATCCATCTAGTCTAATCCGTATAAGTAGGAACACATATTTGTTAAATGTTCAAAGGTTTGTTGCTGAACAAGCAGTGGGATTTTGACACCTCTCTTACATTCCTGCTGTTCGAATGTTTACATATATATATACGTGTGTGTGTGTGTGTGTGTGTGTGTGTGTATATGAAATAGAGGATTATAAACTCTATTGCCTATGTAAATTGACTGTCTTGCATTGTCTGAACTTGGAATTGTGTCTCTAGTGGTGACTTTACCAAGGTTACTTGGAACAATAATCATCATCACTTCAGTATGGTTTTACAGATTTGGTAATATGCGTGTGTGTGTGTGTGTGTGTGTGTGTGTGTGTGTGTGTGTGTGTGTGTGTGAAAACATCTCAATGTGCTTGGTGGGAAAGAGTGGAAGTTTTATTTGTTTGTTTTTTTAAATTCATCAGCAATGCTGAAGACACCTCTGTCTTCTTAAGTGACATAAACTAGGGCATAAAATAAAGCGAGAGGCTTATATAAAGAGATGTGTTTATCTCTTCACGTTTGATATTGACTTACCAGTCATTTAGGTTGGTTCTCTTATACTCAGGTAATTAAGTTTTAGATTTAAACAGAAAATAAATCATGATTACCACAGAACATAGTTGTGGTTCCTAGGTATATGGTGCTTTTACTTGGGGAGGGGAGTTATATGCTATTGCTGATTTTAAATTACTTGGGACACTTAATCTGGTATTTGATCCCCAAAAGAGTGTGATTGCAGTTAAAAATAGGAGATGTTCCATGCCTCTCTTGAACTACAGCATATTTAGTAATTCACAATTAGTTCCTTTACTCATTTTTTTTTCCTACAGTCATGGCAGCTTCTGCTGTAGTAGTTGCTGCTAATAAATGCTGTAATTTTTAAAATCAGAGGTACTGGAATTGCTGTTCCTGTACACCTTTGGGCAATTAGGAAGTGATTAGCAGTACTTTCCGGTATTGAAGGTTCAGGCTGACAGCTATTGACCCACTGATGAGATGAGAACAGTGGCTTGACAAAGTATCCTTTGAGGAATATTCCTCTGAGTGTCACTGCTTAGTTTTCCAGTCACGAACTGTGGTGATCCAGTTTTAAAGCCAAACTTTCTACCTGATGTACACTAAACAGTTCAGTGGTTACATTTTCCATCAACCTTGCTTAGTACTGGAGATGGAAAAACCTCCCTGGTGCAGTTACTAAGACTTTTTGGTTTTAAAATTTTGGTGCCCCAAAATGAAGGGGGAATAAAATTTTTTGCTGTTTGAGAGTACCTTGGTGTGCTGTATTAAATTAGGAACTGAAAGGTAAAAAATGAGATGCAACACTTTGTTGATACTTAGGACTTCTTCTTAGACAACTGCAGGTTTTAAATTTAATTTGCTGTTTTTCATGCCTAAGTGTTGTGGTAGTCTTTAGCTTCACAATAATATTAAACATATGGGAGAAAGGAACATACTGTACACTGTCAAACTCCCTCCGTGGTTACAGGAAGATTCATTTTGGTTGTGCGTCTTGGATTATCACAAGCATGAGATGAAATGGGAATAACAATATTGCTTGTATAACATATTGATACTAAAAAAAAATAACCAAGCTTCCATCACTGAGATGGCAGGGTTAGGGTTCCTTGTTCTTTGAGGAATTTAGATTTGAGTTTTGCATTTCATGTATTCTGTGAAAAGCTTTTTTTATTTCTATCTGAGTATGTATAGTTCTGTGACAGGCCTCAGCTGGACTCCCAGAAAACTGCGATGCAGTTTGTCTGATATTACTTGTCCTGGTTCCTTGAGGAATTTTAGCAAAGATTAAACCAATTTCCTGCAAAACTGGATTTGGTAGGCATTTCTTTTACTAGAATTTTCAGTACCTTAAAGTTCTTCTGTAAAACATATGTGCAAGGATGGCATTTAGATGATGCTGTTTTAATTTGAAAACAAGTGAGCCAAAGTCCCTTGAACAGTGCTGATGCGTGTTTTCCTCCTCAGGAGGCTGAAATCTTCTGGTCAGTGCTGTGCAACTTCTGTGCCGCTTGGGTACATGGAAGCTGATGAAATTTAATGTGGTCAGGACTAGTGCTAAAGAGATGCTTAAGTCTTCATTTTACTGATGAGTTTAGGAAGCCTTTGCTGCCTAAACATTTGAACCTTTGAGGTTGCATTCTGCCAGTGGAGCCCCTTTTATTACTGTAGCATTCCTCACGTGTCTTCCATGCGTGTTCTCTTCCAGCATTTCTGTTTTCACTTGGCCCTGTCCCAGTTGTTTCTGTGTCTCCAGTTTATCCCATCATGTGCTACTCTTCTATGCACCAGGGTCTTCTGCATTGGCAGACTTCTTATCTTGCTTCTCCTGGCCCGGGCAGCCATTCAGTGCCAGTGGTAACGGCAGGCACCCGGGTTCCTGTGCTTAGTGATACTGTCTCAGGAATTTGCAAGAAATTCTTATTTCCTGGAAATAACCCTCTTATATTGCTGGGTAGCTCTGTGTGTGTGTGATGTCAACAGCAGAGGATGGCCCATGGAGTCATCGTGAAACTCTGGTACCAGATCCACCAGCTTTTGTTGGTATTCAGGGAAGACAAAGGGAATGGTTTGCCCACGAGTTTAGAGGACAGCAGGTGGAAGATTTCGTACTTGCGTTACCTCCTGGCATTACTGCTGTGTGGATGCTGGTTGGCTGGGAACAAACCTTACCAAAACGGACTTCTTATAGTGGAACTTGTTCTGTTGGACAGTGCAAGATGTGAGTGTGGCTATGGGTTGGAGAAGTGCAAGAATAATTTTTGGCAGCAGCCCTTCTTCAGAGATGCAGAAATTAATTGCAAAAACCTGAATTTCAGAAGTGATATAATTTTAAATTGTGATGAGAATTGCATTTTCTATATTTCATTTGAAGCAGCAAAATGAAGTGACAGTTGCTGAAGTTGTGTGCCATTTTGTTCAAGGTCCAAGAAGGAAATTATTTGCATACATAGTGAGAAAATTTGTAATTGTTCTTTATCTCTAATTATTCACTGTAAGTCAATTGTGTGTGAAACTTTGGTAATTGTCTTTTCTGAAAATTTCACCACAGAATTTCTCCTTTTTTTAATGTAATTTGCCTTGGTAAATAAGTGGTTGTATTTAGGGTTTACCACTGTCTTTTTCATGATGCGCGTATTTTCAGAGTGACACTTCAAGTTATTTTTTTGGTAGAAATTACAAGAAGACTTTATTATAGCAAAACCTTTAAACTGGAGGGCTTAAAAAATATAAACCAGGTGGCTAAAAACCTCAAATTTTTTTTTTGCCAATGATCACTGAGTATTTTTTTTATATTGTGACTTTTCAAAATTGCCCGCATGGGTGACTGTTTTTTTAATGTTTCATTTTAGTAACAAACACATCTTTTCTTGTAGATAAAATCCAGAACTTGAAAGAAGATAATGGGAACAGTCATTTCATCTATGACAATGCTGAAGAGAGTAATAAAACCAATGCTGCGACTACAAACACTTCTGGATGCAACACTGAAGCCAAGGACTTGCCTGATTCTTGGGACTCCCGTGTGGGAAAAACAGACTCTCCATCAGAAACATCTCAGAGCAAGGGGCCACTAAGAACTCACTTGTATGAATGGGAGGAGGAAACTGAAGACACCAGAACTGGAGAGTATATATTAGCTTTTGACAATGAACATCTCTCAGAGGTGAAGAGCAAGGATGAGGAGTGTGATAAAGAAGATAGTGAAAATCCAAAGGAAGCCATTAGTGAAGAACTTGTGCAAACTATTCCTAGGCCAAGCAACTGTAGGACATATTGTCGATCCAACAAAGCAAAACTGCAGGGGGCAACAAATTTTGACAAGGTCATGGATGGCACTAGTCAGTCTTTATCCAAAGCAAACAATGAGTCAAATAATGACGGGGTGAACCCAGGAAAAAAAGTTTCTTTAAGTAGTGGGACCAGTTTTAGAGGGACGGTTGGACGGACTAGAGACTACACTGTTCTCCACCCATCTTGCTTGTCAGTTTGCAATGTCACCATCCAGGACACCATGGAGCGCATGGATGAATTCACCACAGCGGCCCCGACCGACCTGGGCGAAGCCGGGCGCTTAAGGAAAAAAGCAGACATTGCTACCACAAAAACTACAACCAGGTTCCGACCAAGCAATACCAAATCCAAGAAGGATGTCAAATTAGAATTTTTTGGGTTTGACGATCAAGACGAGGGGGGGGGAGATGAAGGCGCCTCTAGAAGTTCTGGGAGTTCTAATTACAAAATCAAGTACTTTGGGTTTGATGACTTGAGTGAAAGCGAGGACGAAGATGAAGAGTGGCAGGTAGCAGAAAGGAAGGCCAACAAAAAGCGAAGTAGAACTGTACCAACTGCTTTACTACAGTCAACCTCTGATGGCAGTGAAAACTGTTCCCAGGATAGCCAGCTCAGTACTAATGCAGGTCAGTAGAACTCTTTTGGAATGCATAGGTGGCATTTAATTTTAATTGACTTCAATATTTTGTTCTTTTTGCAGTGTACCTAGGAATTCGTCAAACAATACCACTGGTTTGGAAATCCAACAGTTAAATTCACTTGAAATCTAGCAGCTAAACTCACTTCTCCTGTGGTCCTGTCTGGTGTTTCATATCTCTCTTGAAATGTGCTTTATACCTCTTGATCTCTTGCCAGAGGTAGAGGGTTTTTTTCTTTTCCAACAGAAGATTCATACCTTTTTGGTGTGTTGAGCATACAGTATCTATGCCTGGCAGGCAGGTATCCTCCCACAGAGCCTCCAGATCAACCCACAATTACAGAGCTGAGTGCACTTATTAAAGTAGTTCTGAAGAAATGGGAAATATCTTTTTCTGCTTTTGAATGTGTTTTTAGGCAGTTTGGACCTTTCTCAAGCTCGATTTTACCTGAGGATGCATGACTCGAGGGAGAGGCTGTGGGGACCCATGGAGTGCCAGTCAGATAACTGGCTTTGGGAGAGCCTTTACATATTTGTGTGTCTGCTCTTGTTTTCAGTTTTTAGGTATCTGCATCCTCTGTACAGGCTGGGGAGGGGTGTGTGTGTGTGCGTGTGCTCACACACATACATGTGAGTAAAACTGTACACGTGGCACTTGCTGAGCAAGTTCTGGTGGTTAAAATCCTTTGCAAAATGAGACTTGCTTGCTGGTTGATTGGGTCCTGTGTGTTGGTGAAGAACAAAAGGAATAATTTCAGTGGAAGGTTCCTTTTAGCTCTTTCGTTTTGAAAAAGTCTAATGCCAGAGAATCACTTGTGTTGGAATAAATATTTCAAAACCCTGCCACTGTTCTATGGAATATTTTGGTCCTCCATTTTGGAGCATGAAGCATGAGAAGTTTTATCTACTCGCTGAAGTTGTTACATTTCAAGACATGGGAAGGATGTATTTCATTGTGATAGGGAGAGAGGGTTTCAATCTAGCCTTGCAAATGTTGAAGAAGCTGGGGTTTTTTTCCTACAAATAGCTTCTGGTAATATAATCCAGAAATAAAATTCCAGAGGAAAAAAATGTTCATTTCTCTGTTCTAATTATAGCTGTTTCTAAAACCAGAATTTTCTGTAAGCCTTTTAATCAAAAGTAAATGTCACTGTCAGGGTTTTTTTGTGGATTTGAAAGGAACAAATGGATACTGATGTTGTACGAGAAGATTGTGTTTTCAAACAAAAAAGGACCATGATTTGTTTTCATAAAATTTAGTTATGATGAGTCACTTGGGTTCCAGCCTCTTTGGAAAATGGGTTTCTCTTACAGGGCTGCTTAAGAAGTACTCTTAGTCCCTGTCTCTAATGAGTCTTTGTTCAGCCATTTATTCCAAGGGAAAAATTTGCTTGTGCAGTTAATGCAGCTGAGATGCTGACCCATCAAATAATCCTTTCAGCTGCTGTCCTCAGAAGTCTCAAAATATCTACACTTTGCATTTGGCACTGCCTTCACCAAGCAGGCCTTTATACTCCAAGGTATCACAGATTGTTTCTCTGAAATATTTTCCTAAGAGATTTCTATGGCACAGGGAGATGTAAATTAATGTTTTGTTGGTTCTTTATGCACTTCTCCACTTCAGGTAAGAGCCACCTCTCAGTGCCTCTGCTGAGACATGCTTCCCCTTTATTTTGCATCTCCTTTGCTCATTTGATTCTTGTTTTGTGCTACTGTAGGCAGGTGAGATTTGACTTGCAGGTTTTTTTTTTCTGAAATTTGAAAGGGTGATGTCCTGTAGGACAGATTATGAAAATAGGGAGTCTGATGCTGCCCTAAAATCTGTGGGACTCCTTGCTGAAGTTCACACTGTCTTCTCTCAGACCTTTGCAAATTTCGAGCATCATGATCGCTCAGAACAACCATGTTAAGAGTCCTTAAATGTAGTGATGCTGAGCCTGAGAATTTATCAAAAACTTCTGGATCTACACCTGAAGTTGCAAAAAAATGTGACATTGCTCTGAGGTATTGTCTTTACATACTGGAAAAATGTGACTTCTGCATCCATGAAAAATGCCAGCTTTGACTCCAAGCCTGAGAAAAAGCTTTCAGAACATCTTGCACAATGAAACTCTGTCCTGAAATGATGAACAGTACTGAGAGGTGCTAATGCTGCCTGAGTTTTGTATGTGCTGTTCTTTTTTTGTACTAATGAATAAATCCCCAGATAAAAATCCAGTGTTCCTGTTCCAGGTTGACAGGTGAAATGCCAGACTGCCTCTCTGAATTTCAGCCCTGGAAATTCCTAAGACTGATTTGGGTGGTCCGTGCATAAAGACTGTTAGATGGCATAAGCAGTTTTTCAAGAAACTTGATGCTTTTGATGGTTTCTGTCACAGCCTTACTTTGCCATAATACTGATTTGGTTACTTGCCATAATCTAGGTGTATTTTTATGAAATATATTTTAGAATCTTAATTTAAAACATCTGACAAAGATTTTGTAAAGGAACATTATAAAGACTATTCCTTCCAGTCTAGTAGTTTGGAGAGGGAAAGTAAGTCTAACAATACATATTTAAATGTTTCTGCAAATAAAATGTAAGAAAGCACAAAGACTACAGGAACAATATTTTTAATGCAGGAGAAGTTGCAAAACAGGTAAATTCAATTTTGGTTAGCCTGTCTTTCATTGAAAAACATTTTCTGTTGCTTGCATGATAGTCTTTTCTGCTGAAGTGATTAAAAACCACCAAAAAAAAACCCCAAGCAAAAGCCAAGCAAATAAAACCCCCAACTCTGAAAAAAGCTCCACCTTTTAAATTCCTAGATGCCGTTACCACATTTCTCTTTAATGAAAGTACTTCATAGCTTTATTAGCCTTAGATTTTTGCTGAAGCGTTGAGTTCTAGTAAAAGTTTACGTTTTATTTTGCCATTGCAATCTAAAATTCTCTCAAATTACTCTGTAGCAGCCCAGTGAAGTAAAAGCCCCTTTGGCTTGTGAGGCTCCCAGCTGGATTCTGCCAGAGTGCCAGGGGCTAAAAGTACTGGTGAGACTTTCCTAGATTTGAAACACTACTTTTGTCATTTCAGTAGCCAGAGTACAGGATGAGGAGAAGCTTTTAATACTGGAGGAAAGTGACTGACTTGACTGTAGTAATCAGTGGGGAGTTGTATCCAAGAGAAATCTGTATTGTAGCTTAAGTCTTTTGCTTTGTAAATCAGTTCTGATACACAACTTAACCTTTGTGTCATCTATTCATTTGTGCTTTCAGTCATCAAGATGAGATTCCTATAATCTTTTTACGTAATGTAGCTTTTGTGTATCAGCATCTAGCACTCAGCTCAGTTCTGGTGAGCCAACTTGCCCTATTTTTATTTTTAATTCCTTTGCATCTTCTCAAAAACTGAGTCACCTTCTTTGGGTAAATATTTTAAGCCAGTTAAAACTGCATCGAAGTCCTCAAAGGCAGAGTCCTGTTTGGACTTCAAAACCTTTTGCAGAATTACCCTGAGGCACTAAAACAAAACTACGTTGTTGTTCCCCAGGAAATTTACTGTGGTTGTTGCCTTAGTTGGTCTTTGAACATCTTTCCAATTCTAGCCAAGCCAGGCAAATTATCTCAAAGGTTATAAATGCCTTGAAAATTGTTGGACAGAGGAGAAAAGGCCTTACATGCTCCCATACTGAGAAAAAGGTCAATATGACCAATTTCTCTGCGAGGGAGCCAAAAAACCCCAACAAACCCTACAGGAGAGAGCCAGTGGAAATCAAGCTTCAGTAGGGTCATTGCTTACCAACTACTCGTGTGTTTGCCTCACTCAGTTAATGTTAACAGAAGACTTCTCCCCCAAACCCTATTTAGTTTAGATTTAAAAGTCTGCTAAGATAATGTATGCAGAGTGCTTTTAGGGTACCTAGAAGGCCTTCAAAAGCACTGCTCAAATAAAAGCATTCCAGGTAATCTTACAAAGCTGATAAGAGTTTGGTGTGCTAGCAACATCAGAAAATGGAGAATTATCCTATTGTAAGTAGGAGTTGAAATGTTTCTATCAAGAAGTTTCTTTGAATTTAAAATTAACTAATTTAAGTGGGATAGTTCAGAATCACATAGGAGTAGAATTCAAGCAAGGAAACTTAAGATGATTTTAAAATTGTGGTATAGTTGATCCAGAGCACTCTTAATCATTTTTGAAGGCAATGCCAGGTCCAAGTCTCAGCACAGGGCACAAGGGACTGTGAAACATTTTGTGTTTCTAGAGTGACTTGCATGTTTGTAATGGCTGTGGTCAAGTAAATTACTTTTTAGCTTTTAATCTACAATAGGAGGGTCCAGTTCTTTTGGTTTGACTTTGTTTGAGAATTGAATTCAGGGCCTGACTTCGTCAAAAATACTTCAGGATTTACAAGGACGGACATCAAAGCAATTTGATTTTACTCCTTAAATTGGCTTCAGCAAGGACTAGGTTGTCTTTTACATAGCTTTGGAAGTAGGTTTGCCTTATTTAAGTTAATGGAAATTGGTCTGTAGTATTTTTCCTCAGTTACACTGATTTTATCAAACATCTTTGGAAGTCAGTTCTTTTCAGAGGGGCTGTTGATGCTGTGTTCTCAGGCTCTTGTGCTCACATGACACAGCTACACTTCAGACCAGTGGAATGGAGTGTGAGAGGCTGGTTCCAGGAGGTGCCTTGCTGCAGGCATCCTGCCAGTCCTGGTGCTGCCAAGCCTGTTGAAATTTACCGCAATTTGGGAAACTTTGGAGCTTTATTTTAAGAATGCTTCTATTCCTCAGATGAGTTTTGTATCCTTGACTGTGCCATTAGAAATTTGGTTGCCTGTTTTGCCTTTGCTTGCCTTCTTACCCAGCTTGGCTGGTCCTGTGTACTTGGGATTAGAGTAACCCGTACTACCTGCTTGTGTTTTTGCAGTGCACTTTTGAAACAGCAGCAGCTTCTCAGGAATAGATTGGTTTTCTAAACAGATTATCAAATGAAACAGTGCTTCTCTGTGCCTCTCTTTATTTCCGTCTTGAAATTTGTGGTAACTTCTGGTTTGTGCCAAGTAAACCCTTTCCCTTGTCTCCAAAGGATAATGCTTCAAATAAAACAACACAAGTTTAAAAAAAAGAAAAAGGACGAAAATTTAATTTGATGAGTGAATTGCAGATTTACAGTCCAGGATGGGGTACTGGAATCAGTGGTAAGGCAAGTATTGAATCCATTGAAAGGCCCTGTCAGCAGTTCCTTCTAGCTGACTCTTTCCTGAGCTGATGACCGTGGTTTTTTCCTGTTTACAGCAGAAGCAAATATAAACAGGCTGCCTTCATAAGAAGTGAAGCAAGATCAATTCTTCAGTTCTGTAATTGTAGTGTGTTCTTCTAAATCTCTTAATCTCACACTTTTGAAGAACCCAGTATACTGTTTTATTCATCTGCTGCTCAGAGGTGTTGCAGTAAGGCAGCCATAAGAAAGCTCATGTAAAAGGTAATGTGGGATTTACAGGAGTATGGCCTGGGAAGTAGGAGCCTGAAGCTTCCCCAGTGGGCAAGAGGTGCTGTAATAGTGGTGACCATGTACCTTGTCATGCTTCTGTGTATTGCTGCAATCCAGTCAGGAAGCCTGAGCTGCATCCAGGACTGTGCTTGGCATTAAAGCTGGTTTTTCTGATGAAGATTGATTGTTCATGATGTAATTTCAGAAGCTATACATGCGGAATTGTCAGATGCAAGAAATGCTCTAGCAGCTCAACAGCTTTTAAAATGGTTGTTTCATGTCTATATTTACCTTTAACAGATCTGGAGTTTTCAGAGGATGCATCTGCTGCGCTTGAAGGCAATAAGAAATCCACAAATAAACAAGGTGATAAATCTAAGGAAAACACCAGGAAGATTTTTAGTGGGCCAAAGCGGGTGAGTAATAATGCTGAGACCAATACAAAGTTCTTATTTTAATAAACTCCTCAGTATTGATGTTTCTTCTTATATATGCAAACAGGGCTTTTGTCCCAGTTTATATCTGTGCCTAAGATCATATGTTGGCCTTTAATATTATTTCTGGAAAAGTAAAACATCCAAGTGCAAAATTTCTGTGTTTATTATTGGAAGTTTCACTTTTCAGGTTCACATTGCTGTTATGGAGAACCAGACTTGTAACGCAGATGCATTCCCTGGAGATGATTGTTAAAGCAAAGCATCACTAAATGCTGTGTATTTTACTTTGTGCTTTGTTGGTGTTTTGGGGGGGATTCTTTTAGTCTCTTTTCTTTGCTCTCCCAAGGCATATTTATTATATTCTAGGATTGAACTTCCCTTAAAACTTCAGATTGCACATTGGTATAGTCTAAGGATAAGTGCCTTTATAGCATTTGGTATAGTGAGATTTTCTTTTAATTAGAAAAAGAAGTAACCTCCAGTCCCACCCCAGTCTTCCCCAACTGTGTAATATTCAATATGAATTTGCCCTTTCTTAGCATGGAAAGAGCTTATTTATATTGTCGATTTTAGGTGTGGTTTATCTTACCTGTCATTAGAGGGTACTCAGTATTTTGAGGCTTTTAAACACGTGCATACACTAAAAATTGAGTTTAGCCACCAGGTGAAAGTTTGCAATAGGGGGATCCATATAATCTCCATTAAATGAAGTTTTATGACCTGAACGTCCAGGACAGCCATTTCCAATGCTTAAGGCCTTTTCATGGGCTTTTTGCATAATTTGTTCGTGTTACCTGGTGACAACAGTCCCCGTCTCACCGTCTTTGCAACCCACAACTGCTCTAGTGGGAGAAAGAGGGAAATGAGCTTGTATTTCTGCTTTCCCTTGGCATTCCATAGATTCTGCAAGACCTGGCAGTTGTGTGGTATTATAGAAACTTTTACATGTGTTCAGAATGTGCTCAGCAGTCCAGCAGTTCTAAGAAGTTCTTAAAATTATTTTTCCTAAGGAATTCTAGTAATTTCTTGTGAAGATAACTAATTACTTGTGTTATGTGATAGTTTCACTTGAAGTAATTTTTCAAGGTGCCTTTTTTATTTGGGTCTTCCAAAGAATCAGAAGATTTATTATCTCCCCAGTTGTGTTGATATATAACAAGTTTTCGTTTAAAAAAATGAATTTGTGAGTGGGGAAAGGATGACAAATTTGGTTTAGTTCTCAAAACATGCAGGGGAATATTTTCTTATGGGAGGACACATGGCCAATAGGTCCTGTCAGTTGTGATGCCCTTTGAAAAAGAAATGTCACTTGTTGCTTTAACTTTGGACAGAATGGGAAGCTCTTGCTTGCAGAGTTTGAAGTCAGATAAGTGAGAAGGGTGTTTTCAGAACTGAAATAGTATTTCTTGAAGATGAAAGTTCCTCAGCTTCTGCTGATTAAATAATCATCTTTTAAAATCCAGCTTCTTATCAGTGAACATGTTACAGTACACTGAGAAACAGACGTACAGGAAGTGTAAATTTAACTGTAACGTTTTCAGCTGTATTTTTTAACAGCATAAAACAGCTGTGGGTATTCTGGTAAATATAGAATTTTTTTAAAAAATTAAATATTTATATGCTTCAAATATTTTGTAATTGCATTTCATGTGTTTCTTGTTTAATTTTTATTCTTTAAATCTCTGAGATTTTATATGAAAATGGTTTTAATTAATTTTGAATGTATATGTAGTGAAATTACGGGGTGGGGGGGAAGCCTTACAGCAATATTATACTATATAAGAGAGAGTGGTTTCAACTCTAGAAAATTCTCAGTTGGGAAAAAACTTAATTCAAGTGGGAAAGTTGAGAACGAAACAGCTTTTTTGACCCTGTAGTGATACAATGGACCTAGAAGTAGATGTTGCTGTAATTGAGATTCAGATTTTAAACTTTAATGTTCTCTAATCATACCACTGTTACATGGAGTTACTAAAAAAGCTTGTAAAGCTTGTTCTGATGGTACTTAGAGATGCTGTAATTATCTTCCTAAAATATGGGTATAGGTTCTTAATCTTAGTTGTATCTTAAGGGAATTTTCATTCTGGGAATGAAAAAAAAAAAACGAACTAAAAGTATTAACCTGATCATAATAACTAAATGATCTTAAAAAAAAAAAATCTCTGGAACTTCTTCACTGTCTCAGCACCATTTATTTTTTCTTGTAGGAACTAGCAGATACAGTATTAAATATTTTCTGTTAGGTGGTGGTGTTCAGAGCTGTGACACTGCATCAGACTGAGCTGCCAAGTAAACATCTCTGTTACTCAGGAAGCAACAGGTGCTATCATTAAATTTCAGCACATCCAGAAAGCGCAAGTATTTTTTCCAGTTTGTATTCAGCAGATCTCTTACCCTTGTTTGTGGTTTTGAAAACTTGACCATTGTCTCCTAATGCTGAAGTCCAATTCTTGAAACTTTGAGTGTATGTACAATAAAATGTTACCAACATCACTGGGTTAGTGAGTAACAGTGTTTCTAAACACTGCTTTTATTTACCGTGAGGACTGAAATCGCAGCCTGGTTGCAGTAGCCACGGACATTATGATGGGTGAGTAAAGTCTCAACCAGAGCCATGTTTTTAAGTGAATTAAACCACTTGATCCTGAGCCTGAGTTATAGGAGGAGTGTTACATTCCATAGCAACATAATTAAGTACTTACAGTACATAAATATTGGCATTACTTGAGTTGCAAATTATGGGTGTGAAGCATACATGAGTAACATCTGCAGAAGTTTGTTTGCAGCTGTTTACAATTTTAATTCAACTGGTTGGGTAACTCATGCTCTAGCATGTAAGTTTGGAACTCTGGATACGCCCACCTGCTGGCCCCTTTGAGCTTAGTTCCCCTTCTACAGATGAAACTAATTCTCCATTAACAGGCAGACCCAATAGAGTAGACAAGAAATTGTTTGTTGCTATGGTCCAAGTCTACTGAGACTAGAGACTTGAAAATAAGGAGCATAAAAATTATTTCCTGAGATTTCTTGCTCCTGCTGCTTTCACAACAGAGTTTAGCTAGAGTCAGCAAATGAAGAGAAATAGTTTTTGTAGGAATATTTTGGTTTCCTGTGGTCTTATGCAAAATACCTGTCTCTAAATAGGAACCTGAAAAATGCCAACTTAAAAATGTAAGATAAGGAGGATGAGTCTATCCCCAAACTTAACCTTTTGATCTATCAGCCCTAAAAATTAATGATTATACTTAGTGTTTTGTGTCAGTTCAGTGTTTGTGTAGTCCAGCATGTCACTAGGGACCACCACGTCCCCTGAACAGCACATTTTCTGGGATGGCCCCCCTGCTCTTAAAATACATAAGGAGTGATCTGCAGCTCTGTGCTGATCCTAGTTCTGCCTGTGGCCATAGGAAGCCAACCTAGATGTGGTGAATACTGATTACCTTTGAATATTTCAAGGTAAGAATTTAGATAGAGTTGCAAATCATAGTTAAAAGGTGTGGGAGCCTTTCAGCTTGAGGGGCCTGGGAGGGAGAAACTATAATCTTTGTTACTGCTCTTCAGGGCTGCTGAGGCACGTGGGAAGATTTAGGGAGCTGCGTGAAGGAGACAGAGGAGGTATAACAGAAAAAAAGCACTGACTCTCTCAAGTTGGCACAACTGGAAGCAGACTCATGTTTTCTCAAAGTAGCATGAAATTTCAATTAGATGACTGCTTTATCAGGATTTTTTTTCCCCCTATGCTTTAGAGTAGGTGAATTTTAGAAACAAGTGTTTTGGAATTAATTTCTTAGATGTTGATATCTTTTGCACTGAGTATATTTCATTAAGCTTCCATGCTACTATAGAATGCAATTTTAGCACCTATAAAATACCAAAATTTTCTTGAGCGTGTGAAATGGGCTTTTTATGATTGGTAAGATGAGGAAGAAAGTGCTCACTGCATGGTCAGTCTACATTGGTGATTCATGGACTACTGATCAAACTAAAAACTAACCTGAAGGCTAATTCATTGCTTAATGACTTCTGACTCCAGTTAAAATGGGCATATTTCAATTAAATACTCATTTTTGCAATAAAAATTTACTGTTTATAAATGACTTTAAGCTAGCTCAATTTTTTTTCTTACTCTCTTGTATTGCTATGCCCAGAGAAATGCCTTTAAATTCACTTGTTGAAATCTTAGCCCTAGGAAACCGATCTGGTTTGCAACTGTGTACACATTCCCACATGTACCCAGTGAATGGGAATACATCAGGGAGCTTTTTATTTTCCTCTTGTTGTGCACACATTGGCTTGTACAGGAAAAGGTATGGAAAAACCTCTTTGCCACAAACTTGATTATCATGGTGTTTCCTTTGGCCCATTCAAGTACTGGACCACAGAGTTTCCGGTGTGTGCTGGTTTTGGCTGGAATAGAGTTAATTTTCTTCAGAGAAGCTCTTAAAGGGCTGTTTTGGGTTAGTGCTGAGAATAGTATTGGTAGTACAGGGATGTTTTTGTTATTTCTAAGGAGCACTTACACAGAGCCAAGGCCTTTTCTGCTCCTCATCCCACCCTGCCTGCCAGGAGACTGGGGGTGCACAAGGAGGCTTAGAGGGGACAGCTGATCCCAATGACCTAAGGAGTATTCCATACCATATGGCATTGTGCTCAGCAATATAAAAAGCTGGAGAAGAAGAAAGGGGGCACACATCTTTGGAGTGATGGCCTTTATCTTCCCACGTAGCTGTTCCACACAGTGGAGCCCTGCTTTCCTGGGAATGGCTGAACAACTGCGTGTCCGTTAGAAGTGGTGAATGAATTCCCTGTTCTGTTTTGCTTGCATTCATGGTTTTTGCTCTCCCTGTTAAACTGTCTTTATCTCAACCCTTGTGTTTTCTCACTTCTACCCTTTGGATTCTCTCCCCCATCCCACTGGGGGTGAGTGAGCAAGGAGCTGGGTGGGCCTTAGTTGCCAGCTGGGGTTAAATCACAACAGTCCTTTTTGGCAGCCAACGTGAGGCCCAATGGATTTGAGATAGTGATAGATTTGATTGGGATGTGCTAGATCAAATTGATAACTGCTAGTGCAGTTTAGCTGTTAATTGACAAGTGTCTGCCTGCCATGGAGCTCCCTTGGAGCCTTGATATATGGCATGGCCTTGTGTTCGTTAGTGGCTGCTTTTGGCTTTCACTGCTTGCTGTGCCTGGGAACGTTTTGGTAACAGCACTTTTAACAATGGCATTGCTTGAAAGTTCCTCCACTAGAGTAGACTGCAATTGCTAGGAAAAGCTGAGATCCTCTTGGATTATGCATCAAAAACCAACAACCAAAAAAACACAGTCCCAAACCCAACAAAGCCCCATCTAGTATAAGGACTGGTTTTACCTGAGATAGGCAAAACATAAACCAACAACCAAAAAAACACAGTCCCAAACCCAACAAAGCCCCATCTAGTATAAGGACTGGTTTTACCTGAGATAGGCAAAAAATAGTGACAGAAGCATGTGGTTATGCTGCTTTTATTCTTCCTTTGCTCGACCAGCTCACTCCTGTTTTTCCTTGTGCCTTCGGTTTCCCAATGTTGTGTATTACTATAAAAATAACTCGCTAAAAAGGAAACATTTAACATAAATCTTAGTCCAGTTCACTGGGAGACTCCAAACTATTGTATCTACTCAGTTGAGGGAACCCAAGAAGAGAGATTAAGTCATCTTAATCTGGTTAAGTCAACATTGCAACTGAGAAATGCTCACCAAACACAGCGGCGTTAGCAGGATTACGTGCAGCACTTTGATCAAGTGACATTAGTAGAGTTAGTCGTGACAGTAGTGTCGAATACATGAATGAAAGCATTGCTAACTTCAGACAGGGCTTAGCCAACAGACTGCTGCAGAACTTCGTATCCAAGAGAAAAACTTGAGCCAGTCATAACCCTGTAACTATTTATTGCTTTTCGTGTTTTTGTTGAGTTTTAAGAATAACTTCTGTACCCAGCAAAGTACAGAAATGTGTGCGAGATTTCCAAGTGTGGTCTTTGGACAGGTAAGTTGGAAGGACGTGTTAAATCAGTGCTGTGTAAAGAGCACTTATTTCCAGTTACCAAGTGCTGAGCCAGGAAGAAATTTTCTTCTTTTTCTGCTGTGTGACTTTAGTCTGATCTGCAACTAGTCCTTAGTTCATTATTTAAATGCATCTTTCTTGTCCTATAGGCAGATTTTTTTTTTCCATGAGGAGGTCAATTTCCTCATGGAAAATAACATACTCCTGTTATAAGGTTAGGCACTGTCAGAAACTGTCAGTACCTGAAAATAAAACTGACGTGTGAACCTTTGTTTCTAACAGGATTTGTTGTAATATGTGTTTTAAGGGTATAAGAGATCTTTTACAGGTTGATGGGAGCTTTCTCCACTGGTGTTTCATGCTGACTAGAAGGAGCTATAAATACCAGTTTGAAACAAATGCTGGGTCTAAGTAAACCAGAAGTTCAAGATGAAATGCTTATACCTGGTCTTTGGAAGTGTTATGAAATTGGAGAAGTACGAACCCGTGCACAGCTCTGGGCTGGCTGGCTGATCTCAGGGCTAATGTGACAATGACGTGTGCGTGGGAGGGGACACAAAGTAGGCTGCACTGTGGTCTGTAGTTTTCCACTTAGCTTGTGTTATACTTTACAGTAGATGTTTATCAAAGGCATCCTGCAAGTAACGGGTTTTTTTGGTGGCCTGCGAATGAATCAGCATTTCTCCAAATTGGGTTTTTAAAGATTTTTCTTTGTTCTTTCATTTTTAAGTTTGAGAGTATGTGAACATTAGTCTATCTTAAGTGCACAAACCTGTGTGATTTTGCTTAATTACTTTTCCATAGCTGATTTTAAATAAATAGTCCTGAAAAAGCAGCAGTGGAATCATAATTCAGAAGTTTTGCTGTATCAGTCATAGCCCTTTCTATACACATAATGGTAGGATCAGAGTAGACTGGCCAGGGCTCATTTAAAAAGAACTGCTTCTCTTCATCTTGCATAGCCTTTAGCTAAAGAGTGTCCTTACTCTAAGGATGAACAGCTGTAATAAGGCACTTTTTTCAGTGATATTAAACTGATAACTATGCGCATTGAGCTGCTCTTTGCATCCTAATTTAGAAAGTCAAAATTGCTTGTTTTTAAGAGGAAAGATTATTAGTTGGCATATGCTGTTTTGACTCCATTGAGGAGTCAAGCTGAATTTGGGCAGTTGAAATATTCTGTGACATCTCAGTTGAGCGCTAAGCCCATTCTGTCTGTCAGCAGCTGACAAACGGTGCTGGGCAGAGCTGACAACCTGTGACTGCCTGTTGCTGCTCTGCAGTACATTCCTTTCATTTGCTGGTTGGTGTTTCTGGCAGATTGGCTGCCCAGTCCCAAACTGAAGTGGTTTTTGTGGGGATTTTTTTGTCCAAATATGTTTTGTTGGAATGATAAACAAGAGATGAGCTGTTCTAACTGCCAGCCGGTTATAAACAGCTTGTGTATTGTAAGCAATTTTTACATTGCTGGAATAAAAATAAATTTTTTAAAAAGATAAAATATGATAGAAGGTGAGAATAAATCTGTTAAATAGCTGATTTTTTAAAAACCAAAGCCTCATATTAATACTGTTATTTCACTTAACATTTGCAAAACTGAATTCTTCTATAAGCGTATTTATTTAATACTGCCTTCCAAGTGGCTTACCATTTAGAGACTTTTTAAAATTATTATTAATGTAAATAGACTAAAACCAATTCTTACTGTGTAAACTAGTAAGCAGGATACCAGTCAAGACTGGCAGGTTTTTAGATTAGTCACCTAAATTGAAGAGTGAGGTAGCTGCTGTAATTTTACTGAATTGAGTTGGGATTTAGCACCTCAAAGCTGTCCTGGAGTGAAAACAAATGCCAGGAGCTGGTCTCCTCACTTAAAGATAATCATTTGATGCTGATCAAAATTATTTTCTTCTCACTTCTTCATATTAAGCTGTGGTGAAGAAGGTGTTCTGGTAGATGCCAAGCTGAGATCCTTCCACCTGGCAAAAATGCTTCCTCATGTGTCTTGCATACGCAGCTGTGGGGTAGAACTGTGGTAGCAGCGTTCTTGGACGTGCCTGTTTCCTAGGTGGTGTTAACAGCAATGGCAGCAGCATTGTCTGAGAAGGGTGGGGATGCAAAGTGAACGTAACAGGCTAGGGCCTCATAGAGGCAAGAGGAACAAATGAAAAATAAGCATGGAAATCCTTCTCCCCCTGTGCGTACTCAGGCTTTTCAGGAAGTAGAAAAATCAGGTTGAATGGAAAATGTTTAATGTCACGGTGGAAACTTGGCATTTTATACTTCCAGTTCCTACTGGTATTAGCTCTAAGGCAAGAAGCAAAGATGCATTAAAGTATTTTTCAAACTAAAATACTCTCTCTTGCATCCTCACATTCCCTGCAAAAAACTCACACACACATCAGTTTTGTGGTCCCAGTAATTAACTTAATGTTTTACTAATTTGGCAATACAGGGTAGCTGTGTAGGATAAATGTTACGTTGCACAAGGTCTCAGTCCTATAGGAAGTTCTAAAATGGGAAAAATGCTCAAAGAGATTAAAATACACCAGTTTAATTTGCCAGTGGGAGCTTAATTTATATGCAGATGAATATGCAGAATTGTCTTCGCAGCTCCTGTGAACTGTATGAGCATGGTTGGTTCACTCAGCTCCGTCTGTGACTTGATGTGCATTTGATAATTTCACCATGCGACATGAGCTCGTCTTGAGGGGGAAATCGGTGCTGTTGAGGGCCCAGTGTCCTTGTTGCACGCATTTCAAAGTTTTTACTTTAAATTAGCTTTGTTTTGACCTGATGTAGGCAATGCCCAGTAACAGCTGGCATGAGGTAGGTGCTCTCTGGAGGTGCCTCTGAAGTTTGGTCGCATTGGGAACCGATCAGGTCAGCGCCCTCAGACTCAGTGGTGCAAACCCCAGTGTTGCAACCGAGGACATCTGGGACATTTATTTGGACAGTGTTTTATACTGATCCAAATGGAAACGCTTCTGTGGGTGTGCACACACCCCAGCCGTGTGACCTCTGGAATTTCATTGCAGGTACAATTTTGTAAGGCTTTCCTGTTAGTAGAGTGATACACTTTGGGTAGATTAGGATTAACCGGGAGAGGGGAGGGGAGGCAGACACGTGTGTCTGTGTTTGCCTGCTTCTCTCTGCCTTTCGCAACCAAGAGAGCAGGAAATTTGTGTGAGCGATTTGTGCTGGAAAGTGTTTGTGCCAGGGTGTTCCTTGCAGGCCAAGTGCAGGTTTTTCTTTTCTCTTGAGGAAAGCATTATGTTTCCAGTATTGTGGTGATATGTCTAAACTATTGTACCCTGTCCCTTTTAATTAGACTTAATAGAGGTTTCAGGCCAAATTAATGGCCGTAACCATATGGCTTCTGCTTCTGAGCTGACCAGTTTTGAGTACACTCAGCATAAGCAATATACAGAGCATCATTGGCTATTTCAGTTAATGAATCTCATTTATTAAACTGTCCTCTTTCTTAAGTTGTTTTCATGTTTCACTTCGGTGTTGGACCCATCATCTTGTTGTGCCCTGTGGGCCTCCTCTTGAGCTTCAAGGAAGGAAAAGCATTTTGCAGTTCTTCAGAAGTTTGATGCAAGAAAAGCTTCAGTGACATTTTTTTCCCCTGCTCATTGTGTTGTCTGATACTCTTCAGCCTTGTCTGACTAACAGCTTGTAGTTGTCTGGCTACGTGTGTGCCTAATATGTTTTGTATTTAAATGGAATAGCACCTCACAATTAAGTGATCCGTGGCACCCAGAGGTGATTCATTGGCACTAATCTGCTACTGTGATCTAAATAATGGAGATTCAGTTCAGATTTTGAACACTAGAAAAATGGCTGGTTCTAAACTGCTGTTGGAAACTGCTGTCTTATCTGGAGTCCAGATTAACTTTTTTTCTGTTCTATACGCATGGCTCAGCCTGTGGTGAATTGATACTCCATCTTCCTGCTTTGAAGCGTGATTTCTTTTTCAGTGCTCTGAGTGATGTTCATTCCCTTCCCTTTTCAAAAGGAGCAGTATATTATAAATATGTCTGTGCTGCATAACACGCTTGTTACCTTTTCCCTGTTCTAAGTGAGACATGTAGGACAGGGTAATAGTCTTAATGATTATGAATCCAGAGTGGTAAATCATATATTTTGTTTATTGGGGTTTTTTTGGAACTTGTCATTTTGACAGGCATCTGGGATGTAGTGTTACTGAATGCACTTCAGATATAAATAATTCATTTATCAGGATATCTGTTAAAATGTTCTTGGATTTTCTTTTGCCATTGTCTTCTACCTTGGAAAGCGTTCTTGCCTGCAAATAGATGCTCTTTCTCGTTTTGCTAGTATTTTCTGCATGACTCATGTCCCTGGCTCTTATTTTCTGCTATTCGTACATCTATGAACGGCAGGCAGTGCTGCATCAGTATGTGCAGAGTGCCATCTCGTGAAAATTTCAGCTTTGAGGCTTTCAGGGATGGGAGGTTAAGCATGACCCATAGTTGATGCCATTTGGAGATGATCTTATAAAAGCGACAGCTCTGTGCATTTTGTAAAATCCCTGGCATTAGTTCTGGTTTTGTATCTCCACTCATCCCCCCAGAACCACATGCAGAGTCCCACAGTAGCATATGCCTTATATCCTCCCTGGAATATTTGCAGTCTTTCAGACATGTATCTCTGTGTAAGCAGCTGTCAGTTCTAGATGTACAAAAACGGAAACTCCTCTGCTATTCAGCAGAAGCTCTTACAGCTGATTAATATTGCAGAACTTATCTGCCTTAAGAACACAGAATTCAAAGGAGCGATGTACTTCCACTTGCGTCTATTCTAAGTTAATCTTGAGAGAAGGAATTATTAAAGAAAAGTGTGCATTATTTGAATAATTGCAAGGTTTTCTTGTCTTTAAGAGAAAGTTTCTTAAATTACTGCTGCTTAAATATCAGTGTAGCTTGTTCAGGGAAGCTTGTTATCACAAGCATTTGAGTTGCCTTAAAAAAAACCACCCCAAAACCAAACAAACCAACCTCTTCTCTTTTGTGATCTGGGAAGTCTTTCTTCACTAGCATTCATTTGATCTTTGATACTTTTCCTGGCTTCAGTTCTGTCACACAGTAATCCAAAGCAAGTCTGCACAGTCCTTACTGGTTGATTGGTATTGGTGCAGTTTCTCTGTACTTGTTCTGGAAATTCGCCCTAATTCTGTGTTGGAAGGGAAAATGGGAAGGTTGCTTTAAGAAGTGGTTGTAAAGGAGGGATGTATTTGCTGTGTCAAAGTCCATGTGAGTTGTAAGAGAGGCTCCAAAGTCTCTGCATGATGCGTTAGAACTGACTAGAATGTATTTCCTTGGAAAGCAGTGTTGGGTTTTTGCGGGTGTGTTTTGGTGGATCAGCTGCGTGCAGGCAGTGAGAGACTGACCAGATAGCAGATGGTAGGGTGCCTAAGGAAATGCTGCTGGGAAGGTACGGAATCACAGGCCAATGATGTGTTTAGATCTTTTCTGATCTAGAAGTGGAAGATACTACAAGGAATGGTGGCTAAAACTAACCTTCCATAGGTATTTAAGGTTTTTAAGTATTTCTACTTCCAGCTGCACTTCAGGCTCTGTTACAAGAGAGCTGTTAAATGCAGATGTCCTCGTTCTCAGAACAGGCATTTATTGGTGGCATTACTTGTTTTCTTATGTAAAAAGTAGCCTTTTTTCTCTATTGCACTAGTAATGCTTAAGTTGTAAAGTGCCATGCCACAAAACACTTCGGGATGCCCTAGCTTTTGATTTAGTAAGGGATTAAGGGAAATCGGGGAAGAAAAGCCCATTTTTGCCTGTTAAATAAAAAGCATGCCATCTTTGGAAGCCTGTGAGCCCTGGGTATTTAGAAGGAATTTGCTTTTATCTGTTTGCCCTGTTGAACTCTTTCCTACGCATCAGCTGTTGGTCTCTGCTGAGGGAAACGCGCTAATGCTGTGTGGCCCTTTTGATTGCAGTGCCACAGCTGTTTGTGCAGTTTGGTGTAACTCCCTCCCGAACACTGAAGTGCTTCCTGTGGCCTGGGGCTCCTTGCCGTGTGTGTGTGTGCAGCAGAGGTGTGGAAAAGCCAAGGGGACTGCAGGCACTTCTGTGCCGTGGTCAGCAAGGGCCCGGCCCAGCTGCTGCCTCTCCAAGACAAGCTCAAACCCAGCGGGACTCTGCTCCCCCTGTGCCTGCCAGGGGCTGGGTTTCCCTCCTCGTGGAGCACAAGGCTAAAAGGAAAAGGAACACACAGGTGGGGCACAGGCAGGGGCTTTCAACCCAAACTGGTCTGTGATTCTCTGATACCCTGTACCATGCAGGTTGCTTGACAGAGTGTGTTACTGCCTTGAATTATCCTGTATACCAGGATAGGACACTCAGAAACTTCTACCCTCTCTTCCCAATCTTAAATATGCACTGAGATGAAATGTGGAGCAATTCAAGAAACAAAAGCACTCAGTGGTTCTTTTCCATTGGAGATATCTTGATTAAAAAAACCCAAAACTTTCTTTGTAAATTGTCCTTCCTTTGTTCATTGCAGACCCTGACTCAGATTCCAGGTAAATATTTGCTGCTCTGAAAGGTATAGGAGAAAAGAGAGTTAACATCGGAACCATTTTTTAACCTTTTTCAAGTAGGGATCCATATGACACTTTCTTCCTATTTGTGGGCCCAGATGTCCTCTTGTAACTGTGGTATCCTGGACATGAAACTGATTTCTCAGTTTCACTTTTTGAGCTGAACAGGTATTGTCTAAAAGAGCTTCCTTGCCAAAACTGATGAAACTGAAGATAATAAGTACTGTATACATGTTGATGAATGGTACTTGAGGAACATAATTTAGCAATCCAAGTTTCTCATGACCACATCAAAGCACACTCTAGGAGGGAAAGAGGCTTTTCTCTTGTGTGGAGACTGGAATGGCTTAGTGCTTTTGGGCTCTGAAAACTCATAGCTGAGGCTTGCATTCTGCTAATATTCCTTGAAATTTTGTTCGGTAGGGCTTTGTCTTGTGAAGAACGGAAGGATGCAGCACAGTAGAGTTTTACTCTGCAATAATAGAGAAACCCTTGACTTACAGAATTGGCTTTCTAGCTTTTGACATGCCAGAACCTTACTGCACTTTATGGAGTGGTGCTCAGTCCTGGCTGGTACTGAGGCTTGCCACATGTAGCCCCTCTGTGGGCTGTACTTGAGCTGTATTTGGGTTAAATAATTGATACGTTGTATTTTGACAGAAAATGTTAATTTCAAAGTATTTTTTCACAATTAAAATGCTGTGTAAGTGCTGTGAGGAAGCAGGTACTTGGCAGGGTGGGAAATGGTGACAATTGTAATGCTGTATTAGCCTAGAATAATACTATGCAAGTAGATTGGTAAACTCAATTGCTAGAAATAGAATTCTGTCTTTGCTTCCTCTAAGGAGTATGTTATGTTTCCCAAAAATTCAAGGACAGTAGATTTTGATGCATTTTGATTTGCCTTGACACATTTTTGAGCAAGAGAAAAAAAGACCTCTTAATTTATTAATATGGATTAAGGCATTTTGTTGGAGTGTTTTTATTCCTCCTGGCATCAAAGTCTGTATCAGTTCTGCATTTTGATTCTAAACCAGTCATATTTCTACTGACATGGTGTTTGCTAACATGTTTTTTTCCCCCCAGAGTTGTCAGTTTTTGTCTATAGGAAGGTTGCAGACCTTTTGCCTTTGAATAAATTTAAGAGGTGGAACAACTGAAAAATTCTTTAAGTACTATATCATGTCTTTTGCCTTTTGAGTGGTTCTGTATGTCCTTAAAACCATCAGATGCTTCGAAGTCTGTCTGATTTTCCAGTACACGTGATATTGAGAACTTGTGTTGCTGGGAATACAGCAGGGAAAATGAGGCTCATTTTCCTTGTTTGGCCACAGCATTGCTACAGTAATTTTTGAAGTGTATAATGACTACTGGTAATTTACTTAAGAAATAACTTTTATTTTTATTTTCTAGTCTCCCACAAAAGCAGTGTATAATGCTAGACACTGGAACCAGCCAGAATCAGAGGCTCTGCCAGCACCACCAGCTTTGAAAACTCCCAGTGTCCCAGTAAGTAGACTGTTGGTTTTTTCTCTAGTTTGCTAAATCTCCTTTCAAGATTCACTGATTTTTTTTTTTTTTTAAATTTTTTTTTAAAAAACCCAAGTTCTTGCTATCTGGTAATGTCACAGTAATTCAGAATGAAGTCCACTTTGTGATGTGAGCCATTGGAATTTGATAGAAAAGAAATTGTCAGTGGAAATACTATAGAGTAGGATCTTCCATATCACTTCAATATAGAGTTAAAAAAAAATACTTCAGTTTATGTTCCCTAATCTGCTGAAGTTAAGCTTTCTAACAATGGACTCCATTTCGTTTTCTGAGAGAAGTCCCAGGATTAACTTACTAATGACCACAGAAGTTGGCAAATTCCTGATGAAAAACTTGAAAAACTTGAAAAGAGCTATTTCATGTATTTTTCCTTTCTAATGGAGTAATGCTGATTGCTGACTTGAGTGTTTAGATACTATGAAAGAAACACCATTTTCTGTGTACAGTCAGAAATGCTAATACCAACATACTGGGTATAAGCGTGTCTACAAAAAGTAGACCAGGGCTGAAAACAGTTCTTGAAGTTGTTTGTTCAAAAGTCAGTGGTTCTTTTGAGACTCAAAGTAATTGTTTTTTAACTCTTGAGACTCTGAGAATCCACAGTCTTTGGCTTATATTTATAGAAGTTATTGATTATGCTAAGGGAGCATTGTACATTGTCAATAAACGTAGTTTCATTTGGTGCCTTGCTGATAGTACTTGCCTGAGAACAGAAAATCAGAAAGTAGATGTTTTTGCAGTGATAACTCTTCAGCTTTTGTTGCCACCAGTTTGTGGTTGTTTATTTTTTGTTTGTTTCTTTCTTCTGGTGGTTGGTTGGTTGGTTGTTGGTTTTGTTTTTTTTAATTCTACCTCTGTTTGTGGTGTTCTGGTACTTCTTCCTCTTTGATTTGTGATTGTTTTTGGTTGCCTCCTCACAGTATTCTGAACAGCCTTCTCTGGATGTTAACTAACTGCACTGCCTGGAAAATGCAGATAACTGATTTGAAAATAACCATTTCCACTAGAGTTTGAGGAGAGAGCAGAAATTTCAGCCTTGGGTTTTTCCTAAACCCCTATTTCAATTTAAATTATGTGCCTTTGAACTGAAGCTTTTCTTGCTTACTGAATCTATTGCTAATCTATCAGTACTCTGATAGCTGACTTAAGGGCAGATTTTGTGGGAGTCTTGTCAGACATACTTTGAATTTGGCTTTTTCAAGCTAGGGAAATGTCTGGATCATTCATTCAGACAGTCACTTTTGTCTTCTGTCAGACTCCACTTTGTATCTGGAACCATCAGAATATTAATTCAGGAATGTGGTAGAGGTTTGGCTGAACAAACCACTGAGGGGAATTTGTATCTGCTGCTCATGTAATGATGTACATCTGAAGTTACTTCAGACGCAGTTTTTAACTGTGATTTACATGTGTGTAAGACTTAAAAGTTACAAGGTAAATGAGCCTTGATCCACATGTTCACTGGTACTTCCTGCACATATAATCCTGGCTCTTTAATTTCTGTAGAAATGTGTCACCTGAAGGTTGGGAGAAATCTGTCTCAGGTGTATGGTGAGAAACTCACAGCATGCAAGCTGCTTATGCCAAGTACTGTCTTAGGGCCTCTCCAAGCTCCCTTGGAGTTTACTTTGAAGGGGCAGCCATTAACCTAGACTTGAATGAGATCCTTCAGTGGCTCTCTCCTGTGTTCACAGACTGATAAGATCAATCCTCGAGCATGTGCTGTAAACCGGTTTTTCAGGGTGGTTAATTACCATTTTGCCACTGGTGCTTAAGTGAGTGAATACTGAAATGCCACACAGTGCTGGAGACAGAATGTAAAGAATACTTCAGTAATACAGCAGCTTCTTTTGGCTTTATTTTTAATTTTGACTGTCAATGTACAATGCAAAAGAAGGCTTTCTCTCCAGATATCCCCAGCAGTAACAGTTCATGCATCTTCTATGCCTGCATATTAATTCTGTTTTTTCGGTCACGATTTAAAATACTCTCATTTTTCTGTGTAAGGAAGCTAAGTACATGATGTTACTGAGAGATTGAGGGTGAGTAAATGCCCACTGGCGTTGGCACTTGTACATTTAAAATTTGGCATTTGGAGGTCTTTTTCTATGTGCCTTGTTTGCTGTAGTTTGTCTTCATATCAGATTCTGTGCCAAAGAAGTAATCTGAAGATAAACTGAACTTTAGCCTGCAGTAGCCTCAAATTAATACAGCAAAGTAGGCTGAGGAGGAACCTGTAATACTTGCCTGAGTTGTCTGGAAACCTGTCAGTAGTTATTCTAGACCTAACATCAAGCTCTCTACTCCCTGTAGAACAGGTTTTGGTGTATTCTGTGCTATGGTATGATATTCCTAAAATATTTAACAACACAAATGGAGATAAGAGAATATGAAGAGCGTGCTCTACCTATTCGAGGCCTGCTCCGTGCCTGTCATTGCTCTGTGTGGCATTTGTTGTGCTGCTACAAGGTGTATATTGGTAGTCTCCTACCTCCAGGCCGGGCAGAGTTGGGAGTGAGGCTGGCGGGGTTGGGCAGGAATGCAGTGTCTGCAGTGTTCCTGGCAGGCACAGAGCTCTGCAGGCCGGGCTGCGCTCAGGCAGGGACTGTTCGGGGCTGTGCGGGCACAGCGCTCTGCAGGCGGGGCTGCGCTCAGGCAGGGACTGTTCGGGGCTGTGCGGGCACAGAGCTCTGCAGGCCGGGCTGCGCTCAGGCAGGGACTGTTGGGGGCTGTGCATCCACACTCGGCTGCTTCCTGAGGGCTCCTCAGAGCAACCAGAGGGGTCATTCCTGGAAGCTCCAGTGCACAGGGTAAGAGACTTCAAAGAGCAACAACTGAATTTGCTTGCTTTACTTACCCTGAAGCTTAAGGAACCAATTTAACGGACATTTCAGTCTTCTGCTGCTTTTAGTTTCAGAATTCTGCTGGAGCTTTCCTGATACTTAGAAGTGGGTTTTTTTTGTATTTAAGGGTAGACACATTGTCACACAGCTCAGGTACATCTTGGTAGTGCAAGGAAAGGACTAAATAGTCCCAAAATGTGAGTTTGACAATTGCACACCTGTACTGTTTCCTGATGTATTTAGTGTATGTTTTCATGCTCAAAACATCTGCCCATTTTAGCACTTTCTTATTAATAGGTAAGGCTATCTTCAAAGGAGGCAATTCATAAAGATGATGGAGTTTTTAAGGCTCCTGCACCACCTCCCAAAGTGATAAAAACTGTGACAATACCTACTCAGCCCTATCAAGAGATAGTAACTGCATTGAAATGTAGGAAAGAAGACAAAGAAGTAAGTATTCTTAACAAATTTTTAAGATAAAGAATTACTAGTAATCCTAACTACTGAAGGAACAGTGTCAAAATGAAATTTGGCTTTTCTATTAATATTTTTGTCTAAATAGTTGAATGGCCTTTATTAACATCTTAATGTTTCCTTGCACTTAACACTGAATAGATTTTTAAACTGTACTTGTTAAGATTATAATCAATCCCAAGAGCAACTTACTTAGGTCAAAATATTTGTCTTTTCCAGTTATACACTGTTGTTCAGCATGTAAAGCACTTCAATGATGTAGTGGAATTTGGTGAAAATCAAGAGTTCACAGATGATATTGAGTACTTGCTAAGTGGATTGAAGAGCAATCAGCCCCTAAACACACGTTGCCTTAGGTAAGACATCTTAATATAAAACACTGAACCTGTATTTAAGAGACACTGAATTAAATATGCGTCAGAGAAGTGACCGTACTTTAAAATGTCATTGACATTTACCTGGCACTTCTGCCATGAAGAAGAAAATTTGAAAATAATAATTAAGAATGTATCTTGTGAATAATCAAAAGCGGTATGACTATGAAGATGAAATAGTGAATTCTGCAGTAAGAGACATCTTCAACACACTTGTTATCCTTGCTGTAAATTAAAAAAATACCTTCTGATAACTTCTCTTTGTTTAGTGCATCTTATATGTGATACCTGTTCTGTTTTTAATGCAAATTCAATTCTAAAATAAAATCCCTAAGACTGCAGAGTTCGATGAAAATCTAGAACTAAGGTAATAGTGAGACAGTGTTTAACTCCAACTGCCTGTTCTTCATCTTCTGTTGGGCAATAACTTAACCAGCACCCACTAGAAGGACTGGGGCCTCAGTATTAATTGGAAGCTTCCTTAACTTGTCTTGGACTACCCATTGCAGTCTTCCTTTCAAGTTACACATTATTGTGAAGTTAGCAGCAAAAATGTTAGCCTTGCTTTGAAAAAGTTTGTGACTTGATACCGGTGTCAATTGCCTGAACATGAAAGTAATTATAATAATAGTAAATATAATGACCCTGCAATAATATTTTTCATATATCTAAATTTTTGTCTCTGTTCAGTAAAACTAAAGTAGTAGAGAAGGAGAAACTTGAATCCATAGAGAGAGGTGATGGCAATGCTTGATTTGTGATTTGACTGGCTGAGGAAAAGCTTTCTATACCTCTAAGACAGCTGCTTTAAAATTTATTTGTTCCTCAGAAACTGGCAATGAATATTGTTGCTGGCGTATAAATACAAGAACTCTATAATCCAGTTTGTGTATACACTATGATAAGAATAAATTACTGCTATAATGACAGTTTAGAAGTATTTTTCATACGAATGCTCCTTATTTGCTCATGTGGCACACTTGCTAAGATTTTAAATTAATTCTTTCCAAATTTATATAATGGAATGTAACTTACATAAACAACAAAAATCTTTTCTTTCAGTTAACAAATTAAAAGAAAAGTGTTTTTCCAAAGGGAATCAGTGTGTAAGGATAGGAGTAGACGTAAAAGACTCAAACAGATAGGTAAGCTCTAACTGGTGCTGTTGTGATTGGAGACAGAAAGACCACTCGTTCTTTTAAACACCTCACTGTGTGAATCTCTTAAGAGGCAGATTCCTCAGTAGTCATGGAAGACTTGATTGCAGAATCCCTCCCACATTAGTGCACATTTAAAAGCAATGTATTTTTAGCAGTTGTTATGTTGCACTGTGCTAGAAATGGCAGACAGCTTACTGAGAAAGCTAGGGGAAGGCTGCCATTTTTAAAAGAAACTGTTATGCTGGTCACTCATTAGACTGATCTATCTGTCACATTTTTTCTGAAATCTATAGGGTTTCCATTGATCATAAATGCAGCAATAAATATAGAAAAAAGTTTTATGTGTAAGTAATGTTAGGCATGAGTGGGACTGGTCAGTTAATTAGATAAACATTAGATAACAATGGAAGCTCACATTTACAATTTCTGATAATGCCTTGGTCCATAATGAGCTTTCCTATGTCTCTAAATCAGAGCTTCATGCTTTGTCCATGGCACTTTCAATTTAACTGCTGGAAATTTTCAGCTTTGTTTTTAAGAAGCAAATTCTGGCTGCCCTTTAAAATCCTGGTTTTAGCCAAGCTTAAAATTAAGCAGACGTAGTTTGGTGCTGGTAAGCAACTTGAATAAAACACTGCTCCCCAATCACTGTTCACCACTTTCAAACCTGCCTTACACAGATTTTGGAAGAAACATCCCAACAGTTTTCCAGGGTCTGAGGCATGTGGTCAGTCTTGTATTGAAGACTTGTGTGTCTGCTGTTCTTGTGAAGTGTGGTCATTTCAGCTGTTCTAACGCAGAGTTCATTTTCTCCAGTGTAATCAGCTTGGCGACCAAGTGCGCCATGCCCAGCTTCCGAATGCATCTGAGAGCACACGGGATGGTAGCCATGGTTTTCAAAACACTGGATGATTCCCAGCACCACCAGGTACGGATACGTTGTGCATTTCATTGAAGTTTGGTGATGCCTGTCTGCTGGGCGGGTATTTTGTTCAAGATCAAGCACCCAGTATAGTGTGTACTGGGGGGGGTGTGTGTGTGTGTGTGTATGTATATATCTATATCTATATATATCGTGTGTGTGTATAATGGTGCCTCTGGGATCAGTGGCTCCATTTTAGAAAGCATTCATTAGTGGCACAAAAAATTAGAGCACCTGTGTTCCACTGACAAATTTCTTATTTCACTGTTCATGTGCTTCTGGGTTTGGAAATTATTTTTTTAAAAATTAGGGGTTTTGTAAAAATGGTCTGTGCTTTGGATTGCCATTTTATATATTCTTCTAAGCTTTTTTAAAGAGTTTTATTGTTGTATTTTAAATTCTTTCAAATACATTTGAAAGGAATCCTTCCTCCTTGTATTTAGAGGTGGCTCTAAGTGCTCATCTCCAGACTTGCTCGTATGGGAATCACCACCTCTTCTGTAGCTGTTGTAGGGATTTTTTTCATGTCTGGTGCTTGTGTCCTTGCTGTAATTGCAGGTTTAGAATGCCTTGAGCATATATAATGTTCTGTTGGATTCTAGGAAAGGTAAATTTCAGCTATTTCTGGTAACATGACCTGAGAGTTAAGCTGAAGCAGTTTTGTTTTCCTTCTTATCGATGTTACCTCTGTGGGGTATTCCTTGAGATATTTTTACAAAAACTGAAGAGATGAGATTTTACTTGAAATGGTTAGTAGATATGTATATCAGTCAGGTTTATAATTTTCTCTAATAGCTCTAGAAGAATGACATACAATGCAGAATGCAACTTTGCACCCACAGAAATAGACATTTCAGAGATGGTATTTGACATCTTGCTGTGGGTGGGGGGGAAAAAAGCTGTAGTTTTAAGTAACTGATTTAGAATAATAGCTTATTTTCCATCTCCCTCAAAAATTAGCAATGGCTAACTGTAAAACATAGGCACCGAGTTCAATGAGTTCATTATCTTGTGAGCTGTCAAAATAGTGCCAAGTGATACTAGAAATAAATGAAGTACAGTCACTCTATTTAGGACAGTTGCCACCACTGAGTTGCAGGAGATCGGCAGAGGACAGCTACAGTTCCTTGGAAAATGTACAAGCTTGCTGGGTGTATTTTTGGCTGTGTTTTAACAGTTACCATTATTCCTTCGTTTTCAAAAGAACTAGCACATACAGTTCAAAAGGAAATTGCATGCTATTATTAGTCTGCAGTAACAAAAAGCATTGATTATGTTCACTATTTTCAGTATGTTTGATAAAATGTTCCCTTTTGTCAAAGAAAAGAAATGGGTAGTTAATGTTTGAATGTAGTTACAGTACATTCTTGGTACAGGTTTTACAGTATTGTGAAATTACTGATTTATCAAACTACTCTTGATGACTGCTAATGGATATGCCCTGTCTACTGACAGTATGTGCTTCAACACAATCATCTCTGGATAAGCACGCTGTCTTTCTGTACTACCCTTTTGTTCACTAATTATTTCACTGAAATTTTAGTATTTTCCAAATGAATAGAAGTTTCTCCACTAAATCTCAGTTCAAAGTAATTCAAGAATAATAAATCACACTCAACTTTGCATGTGTGGCTCAAATCCCTGTAAGGTAAATGAGGACTGAGCTAAAAATGCACAATTATTTGGTTAATATTTTCTTTAAGTATTTTGAAGATGGGAAAACCGCCACAATGACATTGTTAATGGATACAAATATGAGCTTATACTGCATTCATTGTTCTGATGCAGTGGAATAGACTTGAGTGTGTAGGGGACTCTTAACATTTCCATAAGGAGTATAAAGTAGCAGTTGCAATACTGGCAGTTGGCATTTCTTTAACCAGCAGGGAAAACAAAATACTGAGCTATGCCCAAAAATAACCACATGAAAATTACTTGTTCCACCAAATTTTTCTTGTAGGCTTGTGTTTAGGCATAAGTTTTTAATTGACTTTGTCTCTTCAGTGGCGCTTTGTAAAGATTTTGAAATATTACTAATTTTTGAAATAAAAACTATATTTCCATTATAGCTGTCAGTAGTTAAGCAAAGAAATGTGGTTTTGTAATGTCTTCAGCATGTGAATAACTTTAAAAAGATAAAAGTGCATTATATGTAGTGCTGAACCCTAGAAAATAACCATCTGTTCCCACAAGCTGGAGTATAAATAGAACAAGCAAGAGAAGACAAGGATGAGAGTGGGTGTAAATGGTCTGCCATTTCTGGAGTGTATGTTCAAACTAGGATGTTTTCCTGAATCCTGTAGAAGTATGGAGTGCAAATCCATAGTTAGATATGCCATGAAATTTATGTCTAGAGCAAATTCTATTTATTTTACTTTTTTCTCTTCTCCACATTTATTTTGAAGCAGAATGTGTTTTATATATATTGAGGAGGAGAATGGGATGGGGGGAAGCTCACCCAAAAAAACCACTCTTCTACTGCATTCTGTAAGGGTGGCATTTGGAAGGATTGATTTGGTTCTTTGGTTGGTTTATTTGTTCTCTTAAGATAGTGATGAAAAATGAGTCGTACCAACAATTTTCCCCTCATTCTGAGCGTAGAACTGTGTGTGTGGTAGGGCATGAGATAGCTTTCAGGCAGTGCGGTTAATGAAGCACTTAAAGAAGATCAGAACAAAAGGTAGAATTGTTTTATTCAAGATGAAACCAGATGAGGCCTGTAGGGACTAGGAGAAACCAGTTTTAGAAAACCTGGATGACTGGTGTGAAGCTAAAGCAGGTTTGTTCCATGCTGTGAGCACCATTCATGTTTGAGGTCCTTACTTTTATATCATCACTATTTTCCTGTTGCACATCAGCATGTGGAGGCTTACTGGCCCAAATCCCTCCTGTGTGTCTGCTGTGGCAGGAACCTGGCTCTTGTTACACAGAGCCAGTCCATCCTTTCTGCTTTGCCAGCAGTCCTCCTGCAGCCTGAAACCTCCTGCATCGTGTCTTGGTCCCTTCTGATCACTTTTAAGTATCTTGAAAGCTCCGTGGCAGGTCTGAAGGGAAGTGTTGGCAGAGCTGATGCAGAGGGAAAAAGAAACATTACTCCCAAGCTGGTTGGGTTGAAAAGAAGGGAATCTGGAACAGGTGAGGGCTTGGTACAGAGGTTTACAGAATGAGTGTGATTGCCCTTACCAGACTTCGAAGTATCTCTAAAGCATTTCTGAGTAATGATCTAAGAACAGTCTCTGAGTTTTTGAAATGCCTGAATAATGGCAACCCCGATTATAAATTCAGCACTTTCCCTCTGTTCAAACTGCTGCATACTTTCTAGTTGATAGAAACTCCTTTGGGGCCTTGAGCATTTATTTTTAAACCAGGAAACTCACCTAGATAATGTTGGTCATTAAAAAATAGTTTGTCATAGATGTTGAAGTCCCACATTGGCTGAACAATGATTAGCTAACCTTTGGTTTCTCTGGAATGCTTGTACTCCTGTGTCCTGTTTCAATCACTGCCATTCTGGAAGAACCCAATTCTTCAAGGAACCTGACATGGATAGTTTAAGCCAGCTGCAAGTAAATGAAGAGTAAACAATTTCTGTAATTAAAATGATAAAATTAGAAGGTTTATTGGAGAAAGTTATTGAAAATTAAGGGTAAACACTGTATACCCTCTGCAGACAAGTCGCATAGATGCTTTTTGCCTCACATCTGGCAAGGCTGGAGTAGTGAGAAAATGCTGGGGTAGCGGTGTTCATAGCTAAGAGTTTGTTGTGGGTTTTTTTAACAACTCTGTCTTCATGTATTCATGAAAGATACAGATTTGGAAACTCTTTCTTCCTTCCTTCAGTAGTTCATATGCATCTTTGGTAGTTGGTCAGATTAAAGTCTTTATTCACCTGAGGGTTTCCTTGACTCAGACAGGAAGGAGTTTTGACATAGCTTTTGATAGACTGTCAGCTGCCTAATCCTGTTTTGGAAATGCTGATACTGCTTAGTATGACCAGGTATGATTATTACTTACTTCTAAAATAAACAGAGCAGATAATAATTGCTTTGGTGGTTGGCTGAACTCTAAACAAGATGTTAATCTGCTATGACACAGAATTCTGCTCTTTCCTGTTGAGCTGTACAACGTTTATATTCTGGAATTAGTTTGTTTCCATGTTTAATTTACCTTACACAGAAACAATTGCGATGGATGCATGTAGCATGTTGAGGGTTAAACTCAGTGGGAGACACACATGCCGCACACACCCCCAGCTCTCAACTCCTCCAGTTATTGCCAGAGGTTTCTGACAGTTCTGTGCCCAGCACACCTCTATTCCCAGTGAACGTTTCTCCTCTTTCCTGTAACTTGGAGCTCCATGCTCAGTGCAAGGGCTGTACTTAGACACCAGGGTGGGTAGCTTTGCTTCACTGTTGTCTGTCCCTTCCTGGCAGTCAGCTTATGCCTTGGCTTTTCTGGATCCTCATGAAGGTAGAATTTAATTCCTTCTTCATGTAGAATTAAGTGTTCTGCAGCCAGTCAGATGTGTCCCTCTACACCAATTCTGTGTAAGATATGCGTGGTCAGGTTAATAACATCCACGTGTTAAGGACTGATGGGGATGAGGCATAGGGGGAAGCTGGTTTATACTCTGGCTACTTCCAAAAAGCAGAATTCTCCTGGAAATGAAATGTGTTTATTCTAGAAGAGTTTGGATAAACTATTACCTGATTTGGCAGAATCAGAATTTGTGTCCCCAGGCACTCCCCCCCTGCACACATTGTCTCCGTGATCTCTGGATTTTCTGGTGCTGTCACCGGTTCATCCCCTCGTACCAGAATGTTCGCCTACCTTGCTGTGTACCCTGGGCTTTTTCACTTTGTTCCCCTGCCATCTGTCTCCTCTGTAATACTGTGTTACTGGAGTTCCTGTTTCTTACTCTGTCTGCAGCACTGAGTCCCTGAAAAGCAGAAATCCCTGCTTTTCTACTAGGGCTTTGTAAATACATTGGGTGCTTTATGTCTCACTTTTATTTGTTAGGAGAACGCATTAGTAACTTGCTAGAAGGAACCTCCACTCAACAGTGAGTGCTCATGCAAGTGCTAAGACTGGGACCTGTCAGGCATTTTCTTTTATAAATCTTCAGCTTGTTTATTAAAAATGGTAAAAAGTCTGCCTAAAATGAATAGTAAAAGCTAACTGGTTTTTTTTCTTTCTCTCCCAACCCAAGAATTTGTCCCTTTGTACAGCAGCTCTAATGTACATTCTGAGTAGAGATCGCTTGAACATGGATCTAGACAGAGCTAGTCTAGATCTGATGATCCGGCTTCTGGAATTGGAACAAGATGCTTCCTCTGCCAAGCTGCTGAATGAAAAAGACATGAATAAAATTAAGGAAAAAATTCGGAGACTGTGTGAAACTGTTCACAACAAACATCTTGATCTCGAAAACATCACGGTGGGTAACATGCTTTTATTGGAAAGCCTTGGCAGTTGTGGAATGCTTAATAAAATGGAACTTGCAAGCATCATCCTTCACTTCATATCCCCAGCAAAGGATTCCTGGTGTTTTATCTACGTTTGGTATATACCTGACTGCACAGCAAGGGTTTTCTTCTTTAAATGTGAAATTTCCTTTTTCAAAGATTGATAGTAGGATAAAGTTAGGATGTTCTTCAGCTGAGTCTCCATTTGCCCCTGCTAAGGGTACCTGGTTACAGGGAGCAGTTGCAAACAAGTAACACTAAATAACTGTGTGTTTGAAGACCACGCTTAGATTGTTTGACTCCATTTCCTTGCCTAAATTTTATAAGTACTTTCACAAACATGTAGGGGTCTGTGCATGGGAATAAGAGTATTGTGTGCTAAATTCAATATGTGGTGCAGGTTTTCACATTAAAAAGAGGAAAAAGTTACCCTGCAGAAATTGATTTTTCCCTGCCTAAAGTGTGGTGGCAGTTCTGTTGCTTACCATGGATGTGGATGAATTTTTTTCCTCCCTTTCTCAAACATGCTTGCTCTTTATGAAAATACCTTCATCTGCAGCAGAGTGAACTGGTTCTGTTTTAAAATAAATTTGGCCATGATTTGATGCTATCATCAAGCTAGCTTAGAAAATAAAAAGGATAAGTTGCAAGGCTTTTTAGAAGAGTGTATTTAAAGAATTGATTGACAGATTGATTAGATGAGTGGCCGTAAATGACAAAAATAAGTAATGTGTCTTTGCTTTTGCCATATTTCAGTATAGTGGATGTTAGTATGATCTTAATTTTTTGACATCCTGTAATACATTCTTTTCAAGATTTTTATTAGAGTTTTTGCCATTTTTTGTGTAATGCTTATACCCAACGGGAGAAGTTTCTGGTTTATTGCTTAGGAAGTGAGCTTTTCAGAGCTTTGTCTGTGCAAGTAATGCTCCAGCTCCTGGCAGTAATCCGCAGTCAGGATTTTGTTCCATATTCCGTTAGACTAAAAGATGATGTGCCTTGTTGAGCTGGCATTTTCTTTTGTGGCTTTTGGGACATTTGTGTCTGTTTCGTTGGGGTGTTTTTCCTCCAAGTTCTGGCTATGGAACAGAGAGCTGAATTGGTACGAAGAGTCACTATTCTGCAGCTTAGCAAGAGCTGTATTTTGGGTGAGGAAGATATCCATGACATCGTTGTTAACCTTGGTAATCGGATCATGGTGACAGTGGATTACAAATTTCAATTTTAGGCTTGTTTGCTACAAACATACGAAAGGTGCAGGTAGGGAGCTTGAATTAATTTTCTGGCCTTGGAAGTCTGCAAAGGAAGAATGAATTTGAGATTATATTCCGCACTTTCAGTTTACAGTCTCAAAATACCACCACAGAATGAAATTTGTTCTCTAGGTGGTGATCAGCAAGGATTTGGTATAATCAGAGTCCTCTTTCAGTGCTGTTTTGGCACTGAAGGCAGCTCACATAGCAGAGTTTGTCAGTGCCAGGATATCTCTTGCACTATAAAATGTAAGACAGCTCCCTTTATTAAGCGTGGAACAGCTGGTGCAGGTTCCTCATTGCTAAAGCATCCAGCCACAAAGACCACTGTCTCCTGCTTGAGCTTTTCTCATATTCATAATCTGATCTAGCCTGTTGCTTTTTTATGAACTGTAATTCTGTTCTTGTGTTTTCTTAGACATGGGTTTTAAAAGGAGAGGATATATCAAAAGGGACTCTGTCTTGTGAGGAAGCTGTTCATGAGTAAAGAGCATTAATATCCTAGGCCATCAGTTTCAGCTGTTTTATTTGAGGATTTTTCCCTGAGGCAGCTCTATTTCTTAAATTTATTTCGAGCTGTTGCTGTAAATGCATTGAATATTGTAGTACCTCACAGATGGAAACTGGTTTCCTCCCAGCTGCACCATCTAGAAGCAGAGACTGTATAGTATTTAGAGAATATTTGCAAGCCAAATGAGATGATTAGGTTCTCTTCCAGTTTAAAATAGTAGCAATGGTAAGTTGAGACAATAATGAACTTCATATGTTGAAGATCAAGCTGCTTTCATGTAGATCCCTGTCATGAGATACAATAAGTAATCTCTGTTTTGTACCAGATGACAGGCAGAAAATGCAAACAAAAATGCAAATCTTTTGGGGGTAAAGAAAAGCTCTGAGCTTTTTCAGACTCTGGCATACCCAGTGAGAAACAGGAGGATTATAGCAGATGTTTTTATACCTCCAGTTTGTGCCTAACCAGTCACACCTTTGCTTTTTTGAATCTTACACGGATCAGGTGAAGGTGATCGGCTTGCCTCCTGCTTTCCACAGACGTTGTTTGTGTGTCTGTCTAGAAGTTAGGCTGGACTAATTTTTGAATATTCAGAGGTTGTTTTCTTTAATGTTAAAACATAAACCCAGAAACTGTGAAGGTGGTGTGTGCAGGTTGAATTTGTTCTGGGCTCGTTGTGCTGGATTAGAAGAAGATAAAGCCTGAAGAACTTGGCCTTCACCTCAGCAAATGGCCCTCACGTGTCAGTGAGCACAGCCCTCTGTAGCTCCTGCCTTTGCAGCTACCTCCTCACTGTTGCACCATAACAAAAACCTTCAGGAGTGACTTCTCTTTTCAGATGGTAAAAGAGGTTATTCTGGTTTTCACTCTCAGCATAAGGTTGAAAGCTTAAAGGAACCATCTTCTGAGCCTTTGGTGTTAAAATTTTGTAGTAATTGACAAAAAAAATTGAATATAGTGGATTACTTTCCTCAAAAGCAAAAGGGTTACAAGGTTTCTCTGCTTTTATTAAAAAAAAAAAAAAAATTAATGTTCTTATTGAATATGTACAAAGATTATATTCTTTTTTGAGCTTTTGTGGTGAAGGCATTTAGGAAGTTAACTAACCTGTTGTAGATTTGCTCTCCTTGTGTTCTCTTGATCCCCACAACACTTTGCTGATCCAAGGATGCCTCCATTTGCTCTGGAGAAATGCTGGTACTGTTACAGCTCACAGTGACAGTGTGCTGCAGGGCTTGCTGCTACAACCCAGAAACAACTTTGGGTGGTAACTCTTCTTCATCTAATCTTCAACTTTCTTTTTCTCCTTGGAAATCAAGTATTTTGAAAGAAAGAAAAGCAGCTGGAGATGCTGGGGGTGGGGGGAGGGCTCATTCTGAGACAATGGAGCGTTTGCTCAAGCCTGGTGAGTACTGTTCTACTTGCATTTGCAGGGAGTGAGCTTACCTTTACTGCTGTTGAATTTACATATGTGTTCCTCTTTTTTTCAGAAAAGTATATCAGTAAATAGAATAAGATTTCCTACAGTGGTTCCGTTTAATTGCTTTATTCTGTAGGTTTAAAATTAAAAACACAAGGTACCTACATTGGAAGCAAATGTGATCTATAAGCAGCAAAGCCAATGTATCTGAGAGACTGAGAAGCTGTGTTCACTGGGGATTTTCTAGATTTTTTTTTTTTTACTGCCTGGCTGATTTGTCCATTTCCTTCCTCCACTTCTTTCTTTTGATATGAAGAGAAACAGATGACAGGAATCTACTTTAATAAAATAAAGAAAATTTGAAAAGTCAAAGTACCTTTTGTATCAGTATTGTCCTTTTTTTAGATATGCATATTTTCCAGTCTGTTCTTGCTCCCTCTGGTGGCTCTTCTACTCAGAATCTGTACTTTCATTTTTATGGTTTTCATATGACGTATATTTGTATGACTTGATATATTGGCTCCAGCTGCAAATGATGATTTCGCTAATGCCAGAACCTCACTCTTTCAGACTGGGCATTTGGCAATGGAGACATTACTGTCTCTCACCTCAAAGCGAGCTGGGGACTGGTTTAAAGAAGAACTGCGACTTCTGGGTGGTCTGGATCATATTGTAGATAAAGGTATAGTGGGGATACTGCTTTGACACCATGAAAAAATAGTGAACTGTAGTAAGATGTTTGCTTTTTGTAATGTTCGTTTCCTGTGGTTAAAAATAGAAATATTATGTACTTTTCTTAGCAGTCTTAAAAATAAAATACACAATTCAATATGAAGTTACTGAGAAATATTAGTGACTTTAACCTGTTGCGTGTGGGATTGAAATTATTTTCATACTAAACAGAATGTGTAAAGTGTTGCATTATAATGTGTGAGATTCAAAATGGCTTAAGCTTAGACAGAATGCTGTTACATACATCTCTGTACAGCACACTTACTCAAGAGTAGAATCTCCTTTATAGTCGTCCAGATTTATTTTCAGACCAGATATTTTTAAACTAAATATGCCAAAGGAAGTAAACCCTTCAAGAAAAAATGGCGGGGGGGAAAGGGGGACGGTTGCTTTCATTATTTTTTCAAAGATATGTCTCAGTTCCTGTGTTTTTGATCAGAAGCGCACAGGTAGGAAAAGGGACATTTCTAAATGAATTCTTGACCTGAATAAAGCTTGGTCTTGAGTAAGCAGAGGGAGAACAAAGGAAGGATTGGAGAGATGAAAGTATTCAGTTTGAACACGGTTTCAGGTTATGGTTTCAGGCTTGTAAAATGTGGGAAGTGTGTGCTTGCCCTATCTATTTCCTCTTCTAAAAGACTCCCTTAGAGTTAAGGAACACAGTCATGTGCTGGACACTGTTATTGGCAGGAGAAAATTAAATACATGGTTAGGTCATTTGTAACAACAATCTCAAACTTGTAATGACAAAATTGTGAGGTTTGTTTTTTTCATTTACTTGGAGAAATGAAAAATTTTGGAGTGCTGATCATGTCTTCCTGATTGTTTCCTGGCATTGGAGGTGTGCAGAGGGTAAAACAAGGTTGATAGCAGCTCTTGAGTAGCTGGTTAGTTTGTACACCTGGCTTTTGAAGACCTCTTACTTACGGAGGAAAACAACTTCTTTTTGTGTTTAGTTAAAGAATGTGTGGATCACCTAAGCAGTGATGAAAACGAAGAGAAGTTGGTTGCTTCGTTATGGGGTGCAGAGAGATGTTTACGGGTCTTAGAAAGTGTGAGTATGAGCAGATCCTTTGCATTTCTGAAAGCTGCTTCTTAAGCAGACCTGTTCTGGTTTACATTCTTTCAGTATGGAGTCACATTATAGCTCTATAATGTTGATTATTTTTTTATAGACTGTACTAACTTTCTGATGCTTATCAGTGTTTCTGTAATGTTTGAAAATTTAATTTACTATTCCGTATGTGTGTACTGCCTTCCAAGATTATTTTTGGTAAGAATAACTGAATGTAACATGATGCTTTTCCTTAAGTTCCTACAAAAAGCTGCTGTTCATGGATGTTGTTCTCGAGGCATGAGTTTGACTCTCTAATGTGTGCCTAGTAATAACTGATCATTATAGAAGTGGGATTTTCTTAGAAGCAATAAATCAATTTTAAGAATTGCTACTTTGAGCCATCAGCTGGGGAAGTGCTGAAAGAAAAAATTGCCCTGAAAGGCAAACGAGTCCTGTCATCATTTGAGTGTGTAAATGCAGATGGTAAATATTTCTTTGAGAACTTGGAAGAAAATCAAAATACATGGTGGTACTTTTGTAGAGTTTACTTGACAGGAATGGTGAGTGTGTTTCTCTGCAATGCCTTGTTTTGCCAAGTTGGGTGTTTGTTAGTGGTGTTACTCTGTTTCTGTTGTGATACCCTAAGAAAGCAAAGAGCCTTGTTATGTTATAGCAGCACATCTCCACACATCAGAAAACACTTGGGATCAGAGTACAGGTCAATGAATCTTGCTGAACACCTTAAACCCAAATTAGAGGGCAAATGGCTAATTTGCCCTCTAATTTGTTTTCTTCACTGAAATAGAAGGACAGACTTAAAGAGAGTGTGAATGCAAGCTAAAAACTGAGAAACACGAACAATTGATGAAGGGTGTTTTAAAAATTCTCTTTACCTCTCTTCTCAGCAGTGAGAAAAAAAAAAATCAGATTCATTTTCTGCTTTTATATTCAATTGATGGAATTGCCAAGCAACAGTAGAAGAACCTTGTCTAGTGTTAGAATATTCAAATTTGGACTTAGGGGTGTTTGCGATGTAGTAAGATCCTTAGAAACTTGGGAGAGATGACAAAACTCAAAACATGCCAAATCATGCAAGTCCAAGAGAAGAACTTCTATTGTTTCTCAAAACCAATTCCAAATTTCAGTCAAGGGAATCAAGGAAAACCTTGTGTGTTATGGTTGGATGTGTAATTAGCTCTCAAAAGTGGATTTGATGTCAAGTCCTTCAAATACCACATATGTAATTGTATTCTGTATACACACTTGGGATACTGTAGTCCCAGAATGTGGATTCAGGGTTCTGCTGGGGCAAAACATTCTGCTGCGTGGTTTCTGTACTTCATCAGGGAAGATGGTTTTATCTTCAGTGCCACAATTACTTAGAGATGAAAACTCTAAGGAAATATGGAAAATGAGAGGTGAAAGTTTATACTGGATAATAGCCAAGAAATGTTGAACTGAATGAAGTGTAGAAGTAGTAAAAGGGAATGTTTCTCTTCCAGGGTAAAAAACAACTCTCCTATTTTTAATACTACTTTCTCCTTGTCTCTTTAGGTAACTGTGCATAATCCAGAAAATCAGAGCTATCTGATAGCATACAAAGACTCACAACTCATAGTCTCCTCAGCTAAGTAAGTTGTAAAAAAAATGCCAAAACCCCCCACTTTTGCAAAATGCCTCACATGATAGGGAAAAAAAAGGAAGTGGTTTATACTATGGTTTATATTTGGGGTGAATAACCCCAAAAATTGCACTGTTGCTTTTATTGAGTAAAGTTAATGTAGATGGGGGTATGGGCAACTACCTGAGTACTACCAGTGTGTAGTGCTGCTGCTGTTGGGTCTGTAGAAGCTGCAGACTCTGGGTTCAGCTCCTGCTGTACCAAGTAGGAACACAGAAGAGCATGAAGCGACATTTATTTATTGTGTTTTCATTATGCTTAAGTATTTACTGAAATGGAGCATAGCAGAATTGACAGTGTAACTAAGAATTAAAATAGTGAAATTTTGTTTTTGGCATTTCTCCCTGGCCGAGATTCTTGTACAAACACCTCTAACCCATTTATCAATCTGGGTGAGGTCTCAGTTGGCTGGCAGACCCTGGCTGCCCCTTGTATTGCTCTTCATAAGAGAACAAATGAAGCTGAAAGTTTGACTCTGCAGACCTCATTGGAAACATGATTTCATGGTTATAGGTTAGCTATTTGGAGTATTTCTTTGAATTAAAACAAAGCAACCCACAGTTTAATATGTTATTTAAACCAGTATGTATTTCTGACATTTCTGGTTTTGTTTGTAACGGAAATCAGTGTTGTGGTTTAACATGAAACTAATGTTGTGCAGTAGAATCATGCCTGTGGTCCATTAGTGTTACAAGATTAAGATTTTACTGCTGGGAAGTCATGTCATTCCTCACTGAATGGAAATAGCTCTGAGAACAAGAGAACATTCTGGTAACACTGTCAGAATCATGTTGTGTCTTGATGGTCGGAGGATGTGAGAGGCTGGGTTTGTAAGAAGAGGAGATACCTTTTGTAAGACCACTTGATGAAGCTGGAAAGGAAAATTAACTTGCCCTTGAAATATCAAGCTGATAAAGCTCTAAGATTTCCAGGTTTTTGTTTCCACAATTTTCAGTTGAGCTTATAAAAGATTTTGTAGGTGCTCAGTTTATTATCTTTCCCTACAGACTGGGTATCAGAAAAATTCTGCATAAAGCTCTGTGTTTAAGGTTTTTTTCCTTGCGAAACAAGTGTAAAAGTGGAATGCTCTGTATGTTGTGCAGATGATTTTGTTGTGCACCTTCTCCCTGCAGAGCGCTGCAGCATTGTGAGGAGTTAATCCAGCGATATAATCGTGCTGAAGACAGTATCTGTTTACCAGACAATAAACCTCTGCCTCACCAGAATGTAACTAACCACGTGGGTAAAGCAGTGGAAGACTGCATGAGGGCCATCATTGGGGTCTTGCTCAACCTGACAAATGATAATGGTAAAACAAATTCTTTGCATATTCTGTGGTGAAGTGTCAAATAAACCATGAGTGTAAATATTTTTTTGTACTGATTATGGCCTTTCACATCCAATGTAATAGAGCAGTTACGCATGGTAGGCACTTGCTTACAGCCCTGAGTAATTTGTCTTTGCAAGCTGGGTGAAGAATTGCAAGTATGAAATGTTCAGATGAAGGCTCGGGCTGACAGGGGCTGGTTTGTCATTAGGGCCAAGAGGTTTTTATTAGGCTGCTTACCAGTATGAGTGTGAGTGTTTTCAGTACTGAGCCTCTGAACTCTCTTTGTTTGCAGAATGGGGTAGTACAAAAACAGGTGAACAAGATGGTCTGATAGGCACAGCGATGAATTGTGTGCTTCAGGTTCCAAAGTTCCTACCTCAAGAACAGAGATTTGATATTCGGGTGCTGGTAAGTTCTTGTGCTTGTTACATCAACAGAAAACGATTTGCCTCCTCCTTGTGCATTGAGCTGCTCTGGTTCTGCATTAAGGAGTAGTTTCCCCTACAGTTTTCAGTGACGATACCTAAAGTGAGGTACTTAAAGTTTCTGTAAGGATGGGGTGGGTTTGAGGGTTTTTTCCCTGTGTTTGGTGGGAAAAAGTGCACTGCTTGATGTACAAAGAGATTTAGCTAAGTAAGTATATGAATTACTAATTTTCAAACATATTTTCAATTGTGGAAAAATGGTTGATATCATTGTTTGAGTTAAAAGTTTTTTCAGATTAACCTCAGCTTATATAAAATGGGTCAGAGTGGCCTAAATAGCAACAGTGAAATTGTGTATGTGAAGGATCTCTTAAGAACATAAGCTGAGGGTTGGACACCTGAATCGCTAACCTGTAAATGAATCCTCAGCTCCAAAAATGTTTTCATGTTCAGAATTGGAAAAACAGCGATTCCTGCATAAAAGTTCTCCTGTACAGGGACCTCTGTTTTGCCTTGTATTTCATTAAATCCTGATGCCAGTCTATCAGACTGTTTCATAAGTTGTGTATTCTCAGAAAGATAAGGCCTAAAAATGTTTATCCAAATAGACGTTTTTTGCTAAATTATCTTTTTTCCAATGTGTGTAATCCTTTTTGACCCTCCAATCTTGCAGGGATTGGGTCTGTTGATCAATCTCGTCGAATACAGTGCCCGGAACAGGCACTGCCTTGTCAATATGGAAACATCGTGTTCTTTTGACTCCTTGTGCACGGGCGAAGGAGACGAAAGCCTGAAGATAACTGGACAGATTGATGCTGTTCAGGCTTTAGTGCAGGTGAGAAGTGTTTTTCCTGCAGTAGGTACTATTTCTCATTATCAGGCTGTCGGGGGAAGGGAGAACTCGGCAATGACAGTGTGTCAGTTTTTCTGTTCAGCATTTGAGCAGAGGTAGGGGGAAGATTGCTGCTCACAATCCTGACTTTTGCAGTACTGTCCATTACAGAAACAGCTTCCCTGGTAAAAGACAGTGAGTTACAGACATCCAGTAAAACTACTTTGTTCCTATACAATTTATTTCTAGTTTTATTGTTCCTAGATTATTTACTTCGATTTCTGTTTTAAACCAGCTGTAAGCTACTTTTCTCTTACATACTTTTCTTCCATAGTTTTTTTTAAGTACTGTATTTTTGGGAGTTTGCAACTTTAAATTAAAAGACAGGATGATACTTTATAAAAGCAATGATGTAATGATTATGGAGGTGAAACAGCATTCTTAAATACTGTATTGACTGGCTTGTTAAAAAAAAGAAACCCACCAATAATTTTGGTGAATGAGTTTCACCATGCAAACTAAAATGAAAAATTTTAAAGGAAATTACAGATATCTTGTTTCAGTGGAGGTAATTTTATGGATGCTGTTAGCAGTTGTATTTAACTTCGTGAAATAACTGTCCAGCAGCAGACAAAAAAAATCAATAAAAATAATAATATTAAATATCTTAATTTTTGTAGTTTGGCAAAGCAATATTTAAAACTGGTGGTTGTATGGTTTGGGAAATAATTCACGAGAAATAAGTGCACAATATGAGATTCCTGGTTCATTGACATTCTTGTTAAGTCATTTTAAATGACTCCTTCATATTTTTGCTCTAAGAAAGCCAAGAGGGGATAGTTAGCATGAAAAGAAAATCAAAATTGGTAGAGAACAAAAATGGACAGGAAATTATGACAGCTTTTAGTCTTCAAGCTGTGTCTCAAGGAAAGTGATTAAACATTTACGATGCCCAAGAGGAGCCTAGCGAGTGGTTCAGCACCAGGGAGGGAGATCTTGCTGTGGAGCACGGCGCTGGTGTTGGGCCAGATTATATTTTCCTTTGAAGAGGAAAAGCCTATTGTTAAGAAAAGTATCGAAGGCTAATTGTATGAAGGGGTAAATTGTGAGCAGGAAATAAACTTACAAGTATGAACTCAATGTGTTTAGGGTTTAGTTTCTAACAAATTCTCCTGGAATTCCCCCGTTAGCTGTTCCTGGAGTGCGAGCGAGCGGCACAGCTGGCCGAGAGCCAGACGGACGAGCTGATTAAAGAAGCTCCCACTGCTCAGCATGATAAGAGTGGGGAATGGCAGGAGACAAGTGGGGAGATCCAGTGGGTCTCCACAGAGAAGTCAGATAGTACTGAGGAGAAGGATAAGAAGGAGGAAGATGATGAAGAACTTGATCTTAATAAAGGTACGTTGTGTGGTTGTGATGAGCTCAGAAAAGGCAAAGAACAGTATGACTGAATAAAATCCCACCTTGTCCTCTGCTTCCTATCTACATCCAGTCTCCTGGGCTGAGATTTCCTCAGTGTATCCCAGGTGAAACTGCTGCAGACCATAAATAGGAGCCATTTAGATCTGAAGTGTGAGAAGCAGAGGAAGTTATGCTACTTTTTATGTTTTTAATAGTACCTTTTACCTGTTTCTTAAAAAAACCCGAAAGAAACAAACCAACCCCCAAACCTTTTTGGGACACTCCATGTACAAAATATTCTGGAAAGGATGGCTTTTAGGCTGTTCTCTTATTCTTCTGGAATAGTCCTTGAAAGTTACCTGCCTTCATTTTGTTTTCTAGGGTTCTTGTTTCAAGCTACCCTCTCTCTGTATTTGTACACGTGCCTCTTCTGTCCCCACCTGCTTTGTGTCTCAGTGGTATCTGAGGTACCTGTGTAGTGCCTTGATGTGCTGCATCTTTGGTAGTTTGTTCCAGGAATTTGAATATCTCTGACCTGTTACATAGTTTGTCTCTGGAAAATGAGTCTGAAACATCATTCCTTCTTGTTCAATCCTCTAATAGTAAATGCAGTGTGTTACTTTCAATAGTTTTTTAACCTTATGTTAATAGGTGTGGTATATTACTTTTTCCAACCGTGCTTTATATCCTTGCTTCTCTTTGTATCTTCATCAATTCGTCTCTGCAGTTATTTGTAGTTTTTCCCAAAATGCTGAGTCACCAGCAAAAAATGCTGTGCCTGTTATGCTTAATACAATAAACTACCTTGGGGGAAGTCATAGAGGCCTGTAGTATCACATGGAACATTTATGTTGTAGTTTGGTGTGTTCAACATACAGTTTGCACACTGAAATGGCAAATGACAAGATACTGTGCAGCAGAGTGAGCTCAAAGTGAATGAAGACCATTTTTCTTGTCAAGAATGTGCTGCTGAGTCAGTAAGTGTGTGGCATTTCCTGATCTCTGAAATCTCAGTCCAAAAGCTCGTTTTGTTTGAGAAAAAAGCGTTCTGGGAAGTGGTAATGAAAGATTGTATTTGCAGCAGTAAAAGATACCAGCTGCTTAGAGAATACAATACACTGTTGTCTCTTTTACAGCTCTTCAGCACGCTGGGAAGCACATGGAAGACTGCATTGTGGCCTCATACACAGCATTGCTCCTAGGCTGTCTCTGCCAGGAGAGTCCAGTAAGGGAATAAATTGATCTTAAGTCCAGTATAATGTTTATTGACGTGATCATTTGCTGTATTGAAAGGGGTTTATTAAATTGGGCTTCAGTGTGAGCAAATGAGTTGGTGAAGCTACACTGATGTGTACAGCTTTGGGAACAGTTGCCAGAGGTATTCCATCCAAAACAAATTTTCTGAACATCACTCTGTTTATCAAAAACAGTTGTAATTGAATATTTGACCTTTTACCTCTCTCCCTTTACTTGTAGTCAGCAAAAGAATTTACTTTGGAAAGGCAGAGGAAAATTGGCTAAGCCTGTTCCTTCTCAGTAGTTTTAGTAAACAAGTTACCATCAGACTTACTTATTCTTTATCAGTCTCCTTTAATGTTTTCTTCCATTGAAATCACATGAACTTGTGTGTGTCCCTGTTAGTTCAAAATAGTTGTCTGAGATTGGAAATACATAATAGAAAGCTGAAGTTAAAAACTCCAGTGGCTGAGAACTCAAAGTCTCCTGTCAAATATATGTTCACATGAAAATGAGTTCAGACCTGCCTTCAGGCTTGTCTGAATTTGCCATGGTGGCAGAAATGGTCTTTAAGGTGCTGTTCTGTGCCTTTGGACTCATCAGTGTCCGTAACAGTTTTAGTGTTCAGAGTGAGACTGACAATAAGATTAGTAATTCTCAGCCCTTCACAGTTGTAAAGGGAGAGTCTCTCCCTGTCAGGGGAGCGATCTGGTGGGAATTTTAGTTCCTGATAATCTTCTAGGTCCTGGGGAGGTCTGATAGTCCTTTTTTTCTTGCCCTTTTTTTTTTTTTCTGTCTTTTTTTCAGAAAAAAAACTCAACAAACCAACAATAAAAAATTATTTCAGCAATTGTTTTCTAGAAACATAAACACAGTAAAGATATGAGTATTGCTTAAGAGAAACTTGAATCATAAAGATGGCAGCAAAAGCCATCTTAATAATGCTGTGAATATACTTGTCTTAGTGCATCTCACAAGCAGAGTATTATAGTTCTGTGTCAGAAAAATATTTCCCAAATGAACAAAGATTGTTTTATTTCTTAGATCAATGTGACTACTGTGAGGGAGTACTTACCTGAAGGGGACTTCTCGATAATGACTGAAATGCTCAAAAAATTTCTCAGTTTTATGAACCTTACTGTAAGTAATATATATTTCAAATTGATGTATGTAGATATTTTTGTAATTTTGTTTTCTATTAATATTTCATGCATTTTTAGAAGCATTAACATTTTTCAGTTTGTGTCTTCATAAGAGCACAGGACGATATTCTGTTTTTTAATTCTGTTTTTTAATACTGAAAGCCCTTTTGTCTGTCATTATATTGTGATTGGTCAGGAAGATATTTCTGAATTGTCTGCCTGAACCTAGTTGCTTTTACTGGCACGTAATTGTAAATACTAAAATTCTGAAAATAGAATAGCTCTGAGATATTTGAAGGAGGTGCTACAAATGCTTGTTTGTTATTTGTGTTTTCTGTTGCATTTCCAGTGTGCTGTTGGAACAACAGGCCAGAAATCTATCTCTAGGGTGATTGAATACTTGGAACACTGCTAGATACTTAACTTCTGCTGCAGGCACTCTAATGCTGGAGCTACCCTTAGACAAAAGAAGAAGTCATGAAAGAAATCCTTGAAGGATATACCAAGAGCATTCATCTATGTCATTCATGTTCGGATTTTTAAGGCTACCTGGTCTCTTAACCATGCATTCAGCATTTTCTAAAAGACAGTTACTACATCAATCTGCAACTATCAAAAATGAGGGGAAAAAGGTTCTGAGGAAAGTAAATAAAGAAACCTTGCTGTTTATGATGCAGTGCAGTATTTAAATATTTTTGGCAGGGTTTACCCTCCCTATCTTTTTTTCTTGCTTTGTTCGTGACAAGTTTCAAGGGGAAAAACTTGCTGCTGATAGTGCAACTGCTGTTTACTGTTGAGCCACTGTTTCATGCCAGCCAGGTGCAAAGGCAGCTTAGCTACTGAGGTATCAAACAAATGTTCTAATAAAGAAGTTCTGGACAGCAGCACCGCTCCTAATTGAGTTTAATTTGCTCTTGCTTTTTTATTACTAGATTATTCCAAAATCATAAAATATAAATTTTTAAATACTTTTGTGATTTTAACTACTGTCTATATTTAAAATTTGTTGGAATCCAAGGAGGCAAGGATTGGATAGTTTATTTTTTATACTGTTTTGATTGAAATTAGGTCATTGAGCTATTTCTCAGTTCTAAAACTCCCATGGCCCATGTACTGTAACCTGCTAGACCATAACGCTTTGTAGTTCCAAGAGCATGCAGACCCATAAACACACAAAACCATTGAGGGTATGTTATCCACAAAAGGAATAGTGACTGTAAAGAGTTGTGCCCTGTTTAAAATGCAAATGAAATGAAGAAAGAAAAGCAAAAATATTTTAAAAAAACACTCAATCCCAGGGTAGTTTACACTTCTAATAAGCAAAAACTTTGAAATGCTGTTTTAATTTGTTTCAAGGAAGAACTCAAGGTGTGTTTTATAATGTTGAATACAAAGAATTTGGATGCTTTAGGGGGAAGAATTTTAAAGAAGCTAAAACACCAATGGGGATTAATGGTTCCAGCTGACATAATCTTTCTATTTCATCCTTCTGTAGTATGACAGAGTTGAAATGCATACAATACAAAGCCTTAAATTGCTGATATAGCTAAGATTTTGTTCAGTCTGAGGTCTAGTTCACAGCAAAGCATTGTGTTTGAGGACTTAAGTGGAACAAAGAATCCCAGAAAATACATGACTTTTTTAACAATTTTTTTCTTGCACTCACTATTCAGACCAACAGAATTGATTATTAATTATTTTTATTAAGGTGGTCTTGAATATTTGCAGACTGTTCTGCGATCTGCTTCGTTGACATTTTTAAATACCTGTATAGGTAGTTACATCATATTACTCGATTGAATTTGTAAAACTTGAAGCCATAAAAATATTAGTTCTATGTATAATGAGGGGGAAATAACAGGAAATCTAACCTGCTTTTAGATCTTGTGTTATCTCCGTGTATAAAGTTAAGAACTTGTGCTTTTGTATCAGTGCCAGCTGTAAATTTTTTACATACAGTGGCTGCCTTCTATGTCTTCCTATTTTTGATAATGCAGATTGTTGGGAATTCTGTAAGGAAGTAACTGATTAACGGCAAAAATCTTATGTTGGTCATATTTTTTTGCATTTTCTCTCATCACCTTCTAAAACTTAGTGTATCAGTGTAACTTAGAAAAGTTTTTGAGGTTGTATTCCCCTTCCTTAAAAAAAAAAAAACCAAAACAGTATTGAGAGCGGGAAAAGGTGTATGTAAATGATGTGCATCAGGAGGAAATTAATAAATATTTGCCCCATCTAGTTTTTGGATTTTAGAGATTTTCACATATATAATGAGATTTCAAATTGATTATGTAGTTTTCTGCAGAGAGATGGCAAGAGAAAAGAAGATGTAAATGTGATGATGGGGGAAAGCAGGGACAACGACCTTTCTTTGTTACACTGGTAATTGTTTGGGAATTGATTTACCTCAGTGTTTAACAGGTTTTTTTAAATGTAACTAATTGTCAAGCACTGACAAATGCAGATTTTTTTTTTTTTTTGAGGGTGGGGGGAGAAATCACCCTGTGAACTGCAGTGCGTTTTTGTGTGTTAGACCCTCAAATAACTCTGCATTAAAGGGTACTTGAGGCCAACTTGCAAATTAAAGTTTTAAAGTAACTTTTTTTCCATTGTAAATATTTGTGTAAATACTCTCAATTGGAAATTAGAACAGTAGAGTACTTTTCTGAATCCAATCCTATTTTTATTTTATACAGTATTTCTCAGCTGTGATCTTTGGAGCAAAAGCCAACGGCAGGAAAAATAGTTTGTACCAGTTTCATGAAGTATGTCTTTGGGTTTTTGTAAATAATTTTAACTCAAATAAAATTGCTACTTTCAATACATATCTTGTCTTTTAACATGCAATAAAACACTCCTCTGAGTGATTGCAGAAAGAAGGCAATGTCAGGTAAATTGCTAAAAGAAAAAATAAAAAAAAAAAAAAGGATTAAAAAAGTAATAGCGGAGCATCCTGAAGGCAGTGCTTTGCTTTTCACCTCTGTGTTGGGAGAACAAAATTCAGTGCCTGGACCTGAGGCTGTGGTCAGTGCAAACAGCCAAGGCTGGAAATTTTCTGGAGGTGATGTATTGTGTCTCTTGATGCATTTTGGAGTTCTCTGTACAAGTTGCCATTGATCTTTCAGTAACAACTTTCGAGAGCTGTAGTCAGAATAACACAAATGTGATAGAGCACAGGGAAAATGGCACAGTTCTTATGGTGAGACTTTTCACATCATGGGGGGTGTTAATGGCTTTCTTAAGTGAAAAGGGAGGAAATTGCTATGAGTGGTGCTCTGTTTCTTGATTAATATGAATGATGCTTTAATTTCAGGATGGATTTTTTTCCCATGGATTTTCCCTAATTGGTACAACTAGATATGGGTACAATATGCAATAATTCATGAACTGTGAAGCGAGTTGAATGTTATGTGTCATCCCATTGCCACTTTGGACAAACAGCAGCATAATGTAACCTTTTCTGTGCTGTAAAGGAACATTACTGGCGTTTGAAACATGGAACAGTGTGTTATTGGTGTGTGGTATTGTAAGAGGCAAATGCAGCTTTATGTAAGCAAATGAAAAAAAAAATCTGGTAAGAGTATTTCCTCTTATTTTGTTGGTAGTTACGTAATGGAAGCATTGTGTGTGAATGCTTAGGGGTGACATCAGCATTTCCAGATTAACAGGATAATTGTGAAGCTTCTACAGAAGATTTGGGAGTCACAGCCTTTCTCATAAATTATTTCCCTTTCAATCTGTTTTGAAATGCTTGGTTTGCATAAGAGGAAGTGATGTGGCCTGATGCGTATGGCACTGATTTATCTCATTTTTCCTTTCTGGACATCCCTAAGCAGATGCCAGAGTGTACTTGGTTATCTGGGGCTATAACCAGGCAAGCCCACATGGCTTTTCCAATCAAGTTTCTTTTCATTTCTCTTGTTTAAAGGGCATGGAAAACCGAAAATGTGAATTTGAGTTCAAAAGATAAAGAGGACTTAGGTAACTGCCATTCTTCTGCATCAAGCCTGCCCTTATAGGATGGCCTGTTAATTGGGTTTTTGAAGATAATGAGATTGGAATTTGCCCTGAATTCCACTAGCCAAGTATTTTCAAAACCAGGCCACTGTAATTTTTTCATGCTGCTGCTTCTCTTCCTCTGTGTAATATGTTAATTTGTCTTTGGGTAAAGGACAGTACTGGATTCTTATATCTGTGTGGAACAGAAGCCTTTCATACATATTCTTTTTTACTTGCCCTAAAGGTCCCCTTTCTAGGGGACTGTAATTTATTAAGATGTTTGCAGCATCAGTAGGTTCAGATAGTCTTACTGTAAATAAAAGTGAAACCATTATAAATAATGCAACTGCTAGAAGTCCTTACCCAAGGGTAGATTGGTTTACTGCTGCCACAGGATCTTTATTCCAGCTGTGAAAACTGAACTGAACATGCAGCTCTGGGTTATGCCCCAGGTTGCCACGCTCAGTACTACACATCTGTGTGTGACAGCAGCGCTGTGGGGCTGCACAGGGGCTGTAGGGAGCCCTGGGAACTGCAGCCCTTGTTGGGAGGAAAGGGAGCTGAGAGAGAGCCTGACACTTGAGAGGCAGACGTGTCACATCTCTCACCTTCTGTCTTCACGCTGTATCTCCACATCTCCTAACCTGCAACTTGAACTTCCATTTCATCACTTTGGAGAAGTAAAGGCTAAAGACCTCCTCTCCATGTGTGGAAAGCCAGATTGCTAAATAATGAAGAGTTGTGCAGGCAGTAGTACCTATTTCCAGAATTCTGGTCTGTCTTAGGTGGACCAAAGTTACTTAGAGGAAGGCTCACTGAACTTTTGCAGAGTAAAAGCAGGTGAAAGGAGACCTAGCTAAAATGAGACTCTGCTTAGAGTAAAAGAAAGACTAACAGGAACCTTATTTAGATCCACTGTTTAGTGTGGGAATCCTGTAAGTTTCCTGTATTATAAGACAAGACTTAGCTGTGTCTGCATTTATTTTTTTAGAAGTGGGGAGGAAGAGTGTTAACCTCGAGTGTGAAGTGGATGAAATTATTTCATTCCACCTGTAAAGCTGACCCTGTGATTATGTCCTACAACAGTTATTTTGTTTCTCACTGTTTCCAGTACATAAGGCATTGCAATCAAGGTGAAAGGCACTACTGCAGAAGTCTGAATGAGAAAGGGAAGGAAGGAGTTGATTTTGTGTCAAATGGTACCATTCAGGAGCTGTGCACACACCTTACCTCTGGGAATGATGCCAAAATTGTGGAACTGTGCGGTTTTATTCATGGATGTGGTGTTGGCCTCTTACCCCAAACATCGTGTGGCTCTTGAAAGCATTTCTGGGGCAAAAAGTTTTAGAATATCCATCCAGAGTTGTTTTCTGATCTACTGTTAAATTCATAGTCTGTTTGAATTGAATCAAAGTACAAACCGTAAGGAAAACTTGGAGTAAGATCACTTTGTGTCACAGCTCTGTGCAGAGGCATGAATTTGGGTTCAAAGCTTGATATTCAGGTTACTGAGCCTTAACAAGTATTTCAGTAATGTGTTATATAAACTGCTGTGTAACAGCTGGTGTCGTTTTGCTGGCTCATATTTTAAATTTTTGTCTTCATTTGACAAGGAGTTTTAAAGCAAAGCTATCTTACCCAAATTAAAAATATCTAGGTTAAAGTGCTTTAATGAAATTATACTTTAGTGGCAGAAATTGAACATTGTAAATTAAATAGAAGTGATGCAATTATTGTTTGTAGTCTCTTTTGCCCTAACTATTCTTAAAACCTGGGTATAAATTTTTAATAAGAAAAAAATTCATCTTCCTAGTAGAAAAATCTGATTGGAATTTGTGTGCTGAGTATATTCATGTATCTCCAACATCCAGTTTCAGAATGGAGCTCCATATTGCAAAACAATGGCTTTTTATTTGTGATACCGTAGATTACGGTGAGAGCCTTACTGAGGATTTTGTGAGAACAAATTTGTAGCTGTTTTATCCCAGATAATCACAGAAGTTCCCCCTTTTTTAACACAGGTTATAATGGTTATTCAAGTATAGTTTCAAATGTGAGACGAAAGCAAACATACAGGACTTCAAGTCATTTATGTATTCCTGTAGGATATAAATTGAAATTTCTGGGGCAAACCAGTACTCTAGAATGATTTGTTAGTCTATTATACATCCAGTCTAGGACTGTGAAAAAAATACAACCCGCAAAACCTAAAATGATTGTGTTTGAGAGAACTAAATTTTGATGCTCCTCACCAGAAGAGACAAATATTCATCTATCCAGGTGTTGTTATACAGTGTTAAGACGTTTATACAAAGATAAATACATGTTAATTTTATGTAATATTTGTGATTAGCCTTCAGAGTTCTCAGGAGAACTAGTTTGTGCTGTTAGATTACCATACATGATGTAGCATCAGCATCTTTTAAATCTGAAAATCCCATAGGATGGATGTGCTTTGGTTTCTGAACTTTGCTACCTGGGACCAAGTGAAGCAGCTCTTGAACCACAGGTGTCTACACAATCCCACCCTTCCCTATGTGGATTTTACCCGGTCACCATTTTCAAAATGCTCAATTCAAAGCCTGCTAACCCCAGTCAGTCCTGCATTGTGGTGATGGTCTTTAAAGCTGAGCTCAGTCTGTGCCGCCTTCTGCAAGAAACCCTCAGCAAGACCAGAAATGCTCTTGCGTCAGCGACGCCCAGGGAGCAGGGGCACGGTGCCAAACGCATGGCGAGGAGCTGGCGTGTGCTCAGGTCACTGGCAGCGGCCGGCTCGGGCTCTGGCTGTTCACAAACAGCTCAAGCTGTTCACAGAGGAGGAGTCTGAGGTGGAAGGGGGGAAGGCACCTGTTCAGGCTGGTTTTGCACCAGGTCCTGCTGATACCAGAACTCCCCCACGTTTCCCAGGCTGATTTCAAAACCCACAGGGTTGCCAAGCCATTGTGAGTCTCGTTCCAGTGAGAGCAGCACATGGACCATTGCAATGCACTTTGTCTCCTGGGTCTAAGCAAGAAAACCCATGAATTAAGATTTTAAAAATTATACAGCCAAGGCCAGAAGGAGTTCTATGAACCTAGATTTCACTAACTACTCTCATACGTGAGATTCTACTTAGACTTTGTCAGTGTGTGGTTTGACTTCCCAAACCTCTTCGAGAGGCAGAGGTCATCTTGCTTTCAAACAATTTTAGGCATATGTAAGACAAGGATATCTGGAAGAGCAGAACTGTTCAGTACATCTTAGTCGCTGTTTTAATTGATGAAGTTTCCTCAACAGCAGTAAATGTCAAATTATTTCAGGAGCATGTGGAATTGTTGATGTCCTGGAGATAAGAATTGTAGAGATTCAGACTTGAAAAAGAAAATGTTTCAGCGATAGCATGGTAAAAAGTTGTCATCTGCCCATAACCAACAGTGGGGAAGGAGAATAAATACCCTTGGTTAACAAACTCCCTGGAGATGAAATCAGAAACACAGAAGTCTGACAGGATGAAGAAGAACCATCATGCAAGTTATGATACCACAAGCTGGATCAACACCTGGGCCTGGTGTGTGGTTGCACAGCACTCCCTGTTCTGAAGTGTCAAGCATTTCTTCTAAGAGCAAGGTGCTTCTGAAGGGTCTGAGGATCTCCAAGTGGGTGGGCAATTATCCTGTGTCTTGCTTCCCAGATGATATTCCAGGAGTACCGCATGCTGTCTAGGATTAGGTTGCAGAGCAGATCATCTACAAGCAGTTGCTGTGGAGATTCCATACACTGCTGACCAGAAGCAACTTCTTAGAACATTGAGAATTTGTCAGGATAAGCTGAGGTCAGTGTCCTGCTCAAGCTTTGGCAGTGCACGGTGTAACATCTGCAAAGTTTTATCTCAGATAAAGTTGTTCTTCAGAACAACACTGGCACTCAGCTGCCAGGTGCCTTCCTTGGAAGCTGCTTTGCTTTCTTCATTGAGTGCAATTGAAAATTGTGGTATATGCCTATGAAATTTCTTTGCATCATTCTCTATTCATCTTCCCCTCTCTCATTTCAGTCATTGCTGAAATAAGATTTTACAAATCCTTTGCAGGTGTACCTCACAGTTGTCCTTCAGCACCAGGAAGAAACTGATTCTAGAATTCCTCTTCTACTCTGGAAGCTGGTGGGGGGAGAGGAGGGGATGTGAACCATCCTGCTCTAAAAAGACTGTTAAAATTACTACTGTTTCAGGATGCTGAGGTTGCTTCTGTCAGTGTAAGGTCCAGGCTGCATCATGGCATTTGGCTTTTTGCCCACTTTTCCAGTGCCAGTTCCACAGAAACACTGAGCGGGCATGAAGTTCGGGATCCTGAATTTTCACACCCCAGTAAGGACCAGCACTGACTGTTGCACTATGCAGTAGTAGTAGAAAGTGAGAGGTTTACTCAGAAGTGAACTCCCCAGCCATGATGCCCAGTTGTAAGAACAGATACTAGAGTAGAACTCTGGGTATTTGAGATGCTGTGAAAGGTGTGAAACTCATAATCTTTGATGTCAATGTTTCAGAACAACCATCATCATAAGCATCAAACTGCAAGGAACAAGAGGAAGATTACAGGTATTTTGCTCCTTTTACTTTCATGAGGAGAGAACCAGGAGCACAGGAACATTAACAACACAGCTTCAAATCTGTCTTGCCAAAACAAGCTCAAGATCCTGAGCTCGAGAGTGACAAGTATGCCATTAGCAGGTTTCATGCTGATTCCTTCATCTTTGTAGAAACACAGTAGCTGCTGGAGGTGTGCTGTGCCCCTGCCTCCTCTGATCACCCCTGCAGCTGGCAATCGCCCCCAGGAATTGTCTTGGGGAGTTTCTGTGGCTCTCAAAACACTTGAAGGGTTGTTCCAGAGTCCTGTCTCTGTGATGCTCTGCCCGTGGCAGTGGGGGAGAGCTGAGCTCTGCCTGCTGTGCATGTGTGGGCAGAGGAGGTGTGTGTGCTGGGCTCCAGAGTGCTGTATTTATGCAAGGAGCCCTGTAAATGCACCTGGAGCCTTTCAAGGGGGATGCAGCACAGGCAGAGCAGAGTTCACTGCTACTCTGAAGCTGTGATACTGGTTTATGCTGCCCTCATCACACTGGCTGGGAATTGCTCATGTTAACTGCGTAACAGGTACCACTCTGGTCAGACTGCAGGAGTGTTCAGAGGAGATCTGAACATATGGATTGGTGGTAATAAAGTGGGATTTGGGATGAGAATATGAGGCTTTATGAAAGGCAAGTGATAAGGTGTTAAATTGTGTCCTGTATGGGATTAAATGGATTATGAAACATGAGAAAAGCCACCACACCTGCTGGAGTAGACAGGTGACTCTATGAAAGAGATGGTACATGCATGTAGGAAATGTGTAGTGCTTCCTTGCAGCACTTTTGCTTAAACACAGGATTTACTAAGGAGACATCACCACCCGTGTCTGCCAGACACACAATGCTCTGCTCTTACTGTTTGTCACTATTTGCAGAGGATCTGAAGACAGAGAGCACACTGATTAAAAATAGACTTCTTGGAAACTTGGTGGAGGGAGAAGTGTCAAGGAGGTGTCCTGTCCAAGCAAGAATTGTGGAGGTATGAAAAGAGCTATCACTCACTATCACGCCCAGCTGGTGTGGACCAAGAGCCCTGAAACAACTCAGCAAGTGACTGTGGTTTATAACATGTCACTTGCAGCTGGAACTAGAGGAAAGACTGTGATTTTCAAAAGAACTTCAGAAATAGCCCTACTCACCACAGGCTAGCAAGTTTAACCTCATTCCAAAACAAATTGCTAAAAGTTACACACCGTAATAAAACACAGGCAGCTAGTGAGGTATTCGGCTAAATATTGGGGGGAACAAGAAAAAGTGTAAGGATTGCTCTTAAAACTCCAGAGGAGCTTACAAGTAAGCAGGCACGTGCGACACAGTTAATAGAAAATCATGCAAGTGTTTGTTGGAAGAAATTCTGGAGATCATCTAGTTCAGACTAGTGCTCAAAGCTAGTTCAGGTCAGCCCTGGCTTTGCCCTGCCAAGTCTTGAAACATGTAATGATGGAGATTTCACAGCCTCTCTCAGTAGTCCACACCAGGGCTATGCTTCTCTCCTAGAGAAAAAAAGCAAGATGTACTTGTCAGGGTAAAAAAAAAAGCAAAAAACAAAAACAATAACAAAACCAACCAAAACAAACAAACCAAAACAAACAAAAAAAGCCCCCCAAAAAACCCAAACCCAACAGGAGAACCAGAGTTTTCACTAAAGCTTCCTCGAGCTCCTAAGCTGTGGATAGACAGAACTCTTCTATTGGACTGATAACCTTCACTCCAGGGGTTTCAAAGAGAAGAGCTGAGCAGAAATAGCAGTCTCATTGCCTGCAGGAAAGGAGGACTCTGCTGAGTTACCAACGGCTTGGACCGAGCACTGCGCTGTTGGTTGGGTTCATGACTGCCCTGACAAGGGAGGGGCTGGCTGGGAGGGGTGGGGGATGCAGGTGCTCGGCACTCAGGGGTGTTTGGGTGGTTGTGGTACAAATCTGAGTGCCAGGAGCTGCCCAGGCTGTAGTGAATGACGGCCTGATTGGAAACCCAATGAACTTGTCACTGGTAAGTAATGCACGGGAGGAAGAATAGCTGTGTACTACAGCAGGTTAAACTGCGAATTAACTGCTGCCTGCGGGGGCGAGTCTGACTATTCAACTCCAACAGAGGGCAGAACGACAATTGTAACATTAGGTGTAATTAGGAAATAAACAGAAGAAAACAAGAACCATCTTTATATTGCAGGATGCATCCCTGATGTTGCCTTGTTTGGAACTCAGCATGGATTTTAGAAAATAGCGAGAGGCAGACACTTTATCTTCTTTTTCATTGAATCATCAGCAATGTGGAATAGCCAGAAGAGGTTAAATAGCCCAGAAGTCTTCAGCTTGAAGAAGAAATAATGACTGGAGATACATGACTGGCAACAACAACAAAAAATCAAATATTATGTGGAAAACATGAATAGAAAATGACTGCTTCTCCCAGTGCTCTCCTTTGTTCTTGTAACAGGGAGCCCAGTGCAATTACCACGTAAGAGAATTTGAAATAAGCAAAAGGAAGTACATTTTAACACAGCACAGAATTAAACTGTGGAACTTGCTGCCTCACAATCCTGGCAAGAGTTTGCCCTGAATGTTTTGCTGCTGAGCAGCAGCCTTTGCACACCAGGCAGCTCAAGTGCACAGCAGTGCATAAGGGAGCAGTGGCAGCTCTCTGGTTTCTGCAAGAGCTGGTCTCTCCTTTCAAATTTTGCCCCAGGCCCCCCTGACTCTGCCGTTCCATGTGTGTTCTGCAGTGAGCACATGCAGCACAAGCAGCTTTACTGGAGCCTAATTCCTCAGTTACCCAGCAGCATCCCAGACACCACTCTGCTTCGGGATTAGCTGGGCTTAAAGAGTCATGTCCCTGGCTGACAGTCCTGGAGAGGCAGACTGGCCAGGCCCTGGCTCCCTCCATGGGGCAGGGAGAGGGTTTCCACCCCACTGCTTGGGTGGTGGCACGGGTCTTTTCCCATTTCTTCCATACTTTTGGCATGTATTTTCCAGAGCTTACCATATGCATGTTTATCCCCTTCCTGCTTCTTTTCTAGCTCTAATTTCCCTTCACCTCTCTCTTTTCTCTCAGCCTCCACATGCCTATCACCCCTTGTATAAATAATGTGTATTCTTTTCAAAAATAGTCCAAGTCCCCTCTGAATAATCTGCTACACTCATATTGCATTTCCAAAAATACTTAAATGCCGCAGACAGACAGACATGCCTTGGCAGCAAATCTTGCTCCCACTTTGACCCTGGGTAGAGTTCCAGCTTCTGATGGCTGGAGATGGCCTCAGTACAGTGGTCAGGCGTGTCCCCTGGAGCAGCGCGGGTCACACGACACCAGGCTGGTGAGGAACCTCCTTAGGCAGCCTTTCTGCTGCTCCCCGCTTGGTGCACCACGCGTGCCTTTCGGGGGAGCTCAGCTCTTTCCTCAGCGCTGCTTTCCCTGCGGCAGCCTCGGTGACAGGAGGGATGTGAGATGGATGTGCAGCCCCGGGGCTCGGCGAGGGGCGGCCGGAGCAGCCGGCTCCCTCCCGTGCGCGCTGCCAGGAGCCGGCCTCGGGCTGCTCCCAATGGTGACAACAGCAGTTCACGGCCCCAAAAAGTGGCACTGAGCTCAGCCCCTGCACTGCCACACGCCGCTTGTTCCGAGGCCATCCAAGGATGTGCCAGGGCTCCTCGTTAGGAAAGTCAGGCCTCTTAATTGCACATGAAAGTGACCCAAATTCAAGGAGCTGCTCACAGAAATGTATACTGATCTGCTCCGAGGCCAGCTCTGGGTTAATTATTAAGGAGTGGTATTTTTAGTAAGCATTTGCAATAGATTCCGTACGTCTGAAACCTTGTTCCCGTGGAAGTTCATCACAATGTCAGGTATTTCATTAAATGTAACCTTTATTCCATGCAATTAGTAGAAATGGTTCTAAAAACCTCTTGGTTTCTTTCCTGCCCCCTCCCCGCTGGGAAGGCTAAACAATGGTGTGAGTTCTAGGCAAACTTTCTAACATTACAGAGTGGCAGGTTTGGCCAGGATATAAATATAAATCCTTAGAAGGCGGGAGGCAGGAAGAGTTGATTTACAAGATGGAGATTCTTTCAAAGAAATGTATAAATGTCTAAAGTTAAATTCAACAAATAATCTGCTATTCTGCCAATAAGAAAGGTACACTTTTAAAACCCAATTGAAAGAATAATTGCAACACTTGGAATCTTTCCTACAAAAGTGAAAAATCCATAAGCAGTGGCAGCTCTTAGTATAATTTGCCTAAATTCATACACTGATTTCCATGTAAGAGTACATTGCCATGACAACTTTTAAATCTTGCTAAATTATCTTCTTACTACTTCCATTTTTTTTTTCTTGCTGTATTTTCTTCAAGAAAAGTGACCTGTAGTCTAGGATCTCCTCCACACACAAGGACCTTAATCCTGCATCTGTAACTCTGAGTACTACTGTGACAACACAGAGTAGATTTAGAGCATGTTATCCTCAGAATCTTGTTAATAAGAAAAAGAAAACATATTATATATATATATATGTATATATATATATTTATATATATCTGCAAAGCCAAGAATTTATTGTTAATTTAGTTGAAATCTTAACTTTAAGAATCATTATTAGTCCAGACCTAATTATTACAGAAAAAAATAGTTCTATACAGAAAGAATTGCAATAATAATAATAATAGTAATAATAACAACAACAACAATACAGCTAAGTCTCTTATACTCGCAGTTCCAGCTTCTTGCCCCTTTCCTGGTGTTGCACTCACCCTGCTATTTCTCAGGGTCCTCAGGTTGCTGCCTTCAGTGTGGTGGTAGCAGTGCTAAGGCATGTGGGATCTTTTGGCTGGGAGGGATGTGATGATGGCTGCATCTTTCTCACTCCAGGATTCACTTGGGGTCTTTTTTATGTTTGCCAACAAACTTTCACACCTTGCTGCTTCATCACTGGTTTGCAACCCCCATGATAGCCAGATTTGCTATCCATGATGTATCTTGCATATGGTGGAAACTTGTTCTTTGTTCTGTTATGCCAGAAAAGGTGATTTTGTCTAACTCTAGGTCTGTGTTTTTAATGGAAAACAATGGTTGGTTTGTTTGTAGCTGTGGGGATTCCAGTGCAAGCCTGTGTCTCATCTTTTGTCATCTTATGCCTGTACTCCTCCCCACTGCATCCTGTGCCTCCTGCTCTCAAGGCCTCTGCTACCACCCCAGGTCTATGTTTCTCCCCGTGACATCATTACATTGGTTTTATCTTCTTCTGCACAGAACTGTGACTTATCAGTCCTGTCTGTGTACAACTACTGTGGTGCCATACAAGGATAAGCAAAAGTAAAACCAAATCATCCATGACCATGTGCTCAGTAGAAAAAAATGCTGTTACAGCTAAGCCAAGTTAAAAGAAAACTTGCAGGTAGGTCAGCAAATGTTCTGCCAAAGCAGGCAGGGCGTGACTCAGTGCTGAGGCCTCAGAGCAAAGCACGTGGGCTGTCCCCAGCAGTGGCAGTACCTGACACAGGGCTACAGGCCACTGTCTCATCAGCAGGATGCACAAAGTGCTGCTGTAATTCTGCTGTGTCCCATTCCAGCTCCAGCTGCAGCAGTGCCTGACAAAAATAATGTACAGGTGCAGAGCAGCAACATCTGGGATCTTAATTACTGCTCCTACAATAAAAGAAGCCAGCCTGGTGTTTCCGGCTTGCTCCAAGTTGGCTGGGCTGGGCAGATGCTTGAGTGGAAAAATAGCTTGCTGGTGAGATCAGCCTGTTCAATCCAGGCAAGTGAGAAGAGCGCTCGTTATTAAAATAGAAGGCAAAATGAGGCAATTCTTCTGCCTGTCAAATAACTGGGTAAATCTTCTCGAACTCTTTGCTCCATGTGCTTTTTTAGATTTGGTTATCTCTGTCCTACGAGAGGAAAATATTCTTGGCAGTGGAAATGCCGCTCTCACAAGTACCAAGTGCCAAGCTTTTAAAAATTAGTACAATGTAGAGAACATGCTTTGTTTTTATAAAAAGGTTGTTGAAACAGCCCAACTTTCAGACAGGCTTTTTTTTAAATAATACTTTTTCTATTTTCAGGAGCTGTGCCTGTTTTTCACTGGAAGCACCATGAGGCTGGGAATCTCTCTGCAGATACAGCTGTACTATTTCTCTGTATCCAGGGGTGGGAAGCAGCAGTCCTGGCATGCCTCCAGCCAGGAGGGGCTGAGGCACAGCTTGGCAGGCAGAACATGGTGGTTTGTGCTTGGCCAGAGGCCTCTCGAGCGACTTGGACCAAGTGTCCTTTCACGTTCCCCACCCTGGGGCACTCCAGAGTCTGTCCAAGTTAATGAGAGGCAGGCTGCACAAGCTGAAGCTTCATTAAACCTGCAGCACGGCTGCTAAGCCCATGCTTTAGTTTAATTCACAAATGGGATTGAGTCAAGTGTTTACCAGCTCTCCCTGACCCCAATCCCCAAAGGCTCGCTGTGTTTGAGCTCTGAGCTTAAACGTCTCTGCAATCCTGCTTCTAGGCCAGGCTGGAAAACAAGGACACGTGTGTTTCCCCATGGCAGTGGTGAGAGCTCATGGCGGGCCTGTGCCCTGGTTTCAGCTGGGATGGAGTTAATTCCTTCCTTCTAGCTGTCACAGTGCTGTGTTTTGGATTTGGAATGAGAATGGTGTTGAAAACACACTGATGTTTTGGGTTTTGCTAAGTCGTGCTTATCCTAAGTCAGTGAATTTTTACTTTTTTTTTTTGTCTCATGTTCTACCAGTGAGAAGGTGCACAAAAGAAACCGGGAGGGAGCGTAGCTGGGATGGATGACCCAAACTGGCCACAGGGATATTCCACACCAGAGAACATCATGCCTGGTATATCCTGGAGGAATTACCCAGAAGTGGGGCTGATCTGGGTTTGGGAAGGGTGGTCTGGCATTCATCAGTGGGTGGTGAGCAGTTGAATTGTGCATCACTTGCTTGTTTCATTTCTATTATCATAATTACTATCATTTATTGTCGTTTCTGTATTTTACTTTGTTCTCGACTATTAAACTGTTCTTCTCACAACCTAGAGTTTTACTTTGATTCTCCTCCCNTGGTATATCCTGGAGGAATTACCCAGAAGTGGGGCTGATCTGGGTTTGGGAAGGGTGGTCTGGCATTCATCAGTGGGTGGTGAGCAGTTGAATTGTGCATCACTTGCTTGTTTCATTTCTATTATCATAATTACTATCATTTATTGTCGTTTCTGTATTTTACTTTGTTCTCGACTATTAAACTGTTCTTCTCACAACCTAGAGTTTTACTTTGATTCTCCTCCCCATCCCAGAGGGGTGAGGGGGTTGAGTGAGCGGCTGTCTGGTGCTTTATTTCCAGCCGGGTTTGACCCGGGCACCCTCGCCCCGCGGGGCTCTCTGGCTCCCGGCTTCATGCGGCAGATGGGGCGGCCAGGAGGAGCCCTCCCCCGCCTTCCCTTCCCCTCGCACCGTGGGCAGCTCCTCGGAGAGGGAGGGAACCCAACAACCCGTCAGGGGGAGATGGAAGGAAAGGTGTCAAATATTCAGTCCAGGTTGGTTTGTGGCCGCTGCTGCCCTGGGTGCGACTCTGGGAGCTGGGGGGATGTTACCCCATAGCCTGAGGTGCCGCCCGAGCCCTGGGGGGAACCTCACCTGCTGATGCCGCTCCTGGACGGCTCCCCTGGGAGCGTGTCCGAGATTCCAGGCTGTGAGCGTGGCCGTGGGGCTGCAGAGCGCCTCAGGTGTGCCGCTGAGGGGAGCGCCGAGCCGCGGCCCGCCGGCGCTGAGGGAGGGGCTGTGCGCCGGGCACGGTGGGGCCCGGCAGCGCCCGGCAGCGCCAGGTGCCGCCCGCAGCCCTCAGGGCCCGGGCCCGCTGCGCCCCGCCGGCGGCTGGAGGCTTCCAGAAGGTCTTGCTCAGACGGGTAACCGGGCTGGACCCTCGCCGCCCCGTGGCGCTTACGGGTCCTGGGCAGTGCTTTTTCCCTGTGTTTCGGGGACAGGTGGCAGCCCTACGCCCTCACACGAGCAGGAGGGCGCTGGGCACCCCGCGCCTCTGAGGAGGGCCGTGCTAAGCTCACCCTCTGTGACCCGGAAAGCCTCGCCAGGTGTTTCGCTGCTGATATTTGCGTTCAATACCACCAGGGGGTGACATGCTGAAATTTTAATTCCGAATTGCAGAAATGAGGAGTAGTGTTCTTTAAAGGTCAGGACTCAGGATAAAACTCTGCAGGTAAAGAAGACATTTTCTTTTCTGAGCTGGCCATGAGCAAGCCGCTGTCTGCTGCTCTCTTGGGCTGTGTTTGGGGAATACTAGCCACACCTAGTTGTGAATTTCCTGTGGAAAATTTCCCTCAAGGAAAAAAACCAGTGATCTGTTACAGCTGAAACTGTGGAAAAACAGTTGTGAATTCTGGGTTTCCTGATGTGAAGGAAAAAAAAAAAGATTTGTATATAGTTGAAGTATCCAGTTTCACTAATATTTACAGAAATATGTTTATTTCACTCTTCTGTTTGGAAATTTACCTTCTCTTTTTTCCTTAGGAGACCAGACAAAATGAACAAAACATGTTTCTTCATGTTAACATTCACACTCTGAAGGTGTTGTGTTGCCTCTGCCCCAGAGTAGGACTGTGGCCCTCCATATTTCTGTAGAGATTAGAAGAGATTATTTTGGGCATTATTGGATACCCATTGTAGACAGCTAGGAAAGTTACTTGGTGTCACACATTCCTTGGGAGCTTGCCAACACGTGAATCCATGCTTAATTACATGGTCCACTCAGCTGCAGCTCCTTCAATATCAAACACTGTTATTCCTGTAAGTGTGAATTTCATGTGAAAGGACGTAAACATCAAACTGCAAACTAAACATGAAATAGACCCTGGGCCCCAGGGATGCACAGGGGCTGAGGAAGTCACACTCCTCACCTCGATGAAAAGGAAACAAAAAAAAAATGAAGGTTGAAATGTTACTATTTGGGCCTCTAAAAAGATTCTTCATTGCACACGTGCAAATAAAGTAATGGGGTACTCACAAAAACCCCAGTTAGTTGCTTTGGATAGTGATCAGCATGCTTATATCATTTAAGACCTTTGCATAAAACAGAAAATGGCCTAATTTAACACAGCAGAAACTAAGGGGGTAATGGTTGGAGCTTAAGCAATTAATAATTAAAGAGTACGAGACAGAAGATACTACCTAAGGAAAAAACCAGGCTGTGTAATGTAGAAGTGACTGCTGTGGTGCACACACAGGAAGATGGGGCTCAGACACTGTTTCTGGGCAGCACTTTGTCAAAATGCAGTTGCATTGCAGATGTAAGATTCCAGTGGAAATATGTAAATTGATAGAAAGGGATCTTTCTCTTGTAACCGTTCTCTTTACTCAGTTTTGGAAGCTTAGGAGGTTTTTGACTCTTGAGGAGTTTCACTGCGAAAAGCTCTTCCTAATTTCTGTAGTTACACAACAACTTCACTGGACCACCACAGGAATACACACCTTGCTTTGTGGGGTTTTTATTCCTCTCTCTGTCCATTACACAAGGAATGAAAAGGGCTGTAAGTGGCTCCTTGCTAAAATCCAGGCATGCAGTTTATATTTTAAATCTCAAGTGTTTGTTTTTTGTGCTACAATACTGCTGACTTTGCTATAGTTATACATAGTTCCTTGCCCTCTGTCCAAGACATTTTTAACTCCCCTGCTCTGTTTTAAAGAGAACTGAATTGAGAAGAAACATGCTTCTAATTCAGTCTTCTTTTTAACTTCAGTGGAGATGGAAATTGAAGTTGCTCTTGAGGGGAAAGTAGTAGATGGACCAGAACCACTTGATATCAGAGTCATAATTCATACTGCTCACATCTCATCTCAGAAGTACAAACTGTACTGTTCTTGAAATGTCAATGCTTTCTTTCCCTATTTAAAACAGGGATTCGATCTCTTCGTCTTGGAAAAAGAACTTGGTGTCTTCATTGATTTCACAGTACAAAATATTCATGCAAAGCCTGACTTCTCAAAGGACTGAGGAAGCAAATGTTAGCACGATAGCAATAATTTAAATCAGAGGTTTTATTTCTGCTAAGTCACTTCTTTTTTATCCTGTATGTTTTTAGATAATAAAGCAGTTTGTTACTAACTTTTTATATGAACTCACAAGCATCAGAAAGTTTGTGAGTAGGCTGCATTTGGGATATTCAGTTGCAGCTGAGCCAGGTTCCTAATTATAACAATTTAATTGCTACAATCATGGACTAATCCCAGTTGCTGTGTGAACTTTAGACAGACCCCTCAACGGCCTGCTGAATTCAGTAGGAGTTTCTCTTCTAGTGAAAATTACGAAGGTTTAAAAAAGGAGGAGGTCATTCTCTTGTGCATCCATGTGTGCTAATTGTACTGCTCCCAATTGCTCGACATTGCTCCCTGGCTTTCTTGCCTTCACAGCTTGTTTTCCAGCTGAGCAGTCCCTGTACAGCTCTAGTTCTGCTTCAGAAGAAAATATGTCACATTCAGCGTGAACTCAACAAGGAGTGATTTCGTCAGCTCTGTCATAGCTAAGATGCTGTAGCCGAGCTCTTCTCCCTGTTTTTAACTGACATAATTGTGCTGTCAGAATCTTGTTGTGTAAATCAAGCTGCAGTGTGTTTGCAACATCAGTGCTAATGTGGGTGGCCTAACACTTCCTTCTAATTACAATTTGCATATTTTCAACAGTTGGCTGAGCTGCAGGAGATGGTGAGATGGGCAATGTCAGGGAGGCTGGGAAAGAGTTGGAGGGCTCCAAGCACAATCTGCAGTGGACCCACAGCCAAACAGATCCAAACTTTCCTGCTGGCACACACAGGAAAGAGGGAGAGAGGGAGGAAGAGGGGCCAGTGATGCAGGAGAATGAAAGCTTGCAACAGCAAGGACAAGGCCATGTTCACCTACCTAGACCACAGAAACCCGCTCTGCTGGGGGCAGATGGGCTCCATCTGTCAGAGAAGGGGAAGAGCATCATCAGTCACAGGCTTGCCAAGCTGGTGGGCAGGGCTTTAAAGTTTCCATGGGAAGGGACCTTCAGCCCATCCCACTCCTACCAGCTGAATGCCAAGGCCAGCAAGAGATGTCCAGAGCCTGGAGAGGGATCACATGTCAGCAGGAAAGCCCCTGAAGAGCAGCACAAAGGAATTCCAGCCCGTCTAAAGCTTCACTGGGGGCTAGATTTAAATGCCTCAATGCAAATGCACGTAGCATTAATTAAGAGATGTGTGCAGATCTGCAGGGCTGTAATCTTATTGGAATCGTGGAGATGTGTGGGATGGATCCTGTGACCGGAGTATTGGAATGAAAGGACACAGGCACTTTAGGAAGGACCAACAAGGGAGACAAGGAAGGGCTGTTGTCATCAACGTCCAGCTGGAGTGCATGGAGCTCTGCCTGGGGATGGATGAGGAGCTGTCTGAGAGCTTATGGGTCAGGATGAAAGGAGGTCAGGATAGTGGCATTATAGTGCTAACCAGGAAGACTGAGTGGAAGAGGCAGCCCTGGTCTTCATGTATTCTTTCAAACACCCCAATATCTGTTGGAAGGACACCACAGCAGAGCACAGGTAATCCAGGAGGTTCCTGGAATGAACTGATGGTAACTTCTTTCTCCAAGTGACAGAGGAGCCAACACGGAGAGGTGCCATACTGGTTCTCATTCTCACCAACAAGGAAGGGCTGGTGGGGAATGTGGAGCTCCAGGGCAGCCTTGGCTGGAGTAACCATGGCACGGTGGAATGGTGAAGTGTTAGGACAGTGAAAAGGGCGCACAGCAAGCTCACTACCCTAGACTTCAGGAGAGCAGATTTTGGCCTCTTCAGGGATCTGCTTAGGTTAGGGTTGGGTTAGGGTTAGGGTTAGAGTGCCATGGGATAAGGTCCTGGAGGGAAGAAAGTTCCAAAAAGATGGTTAATATTCAAGGATCACCTCTTCCCAGCTGAGTTGACACTATGTGGAATCCTGTGACAGAGGCAGTACAGTTTCTTAGCTGCCTTCTTACTTGTCTTCAGAGATCCTGCAGAAAACTAAAAAGGCCTCTAGGACAGATTATATTAATGACTGAGTTCTGAGATCCATACTACAGTACTTCCTGAAAATTTGATGTGGTACATATCAATACATGACGCAAACACTTTATTAGGCTTATAGCAGACCTCAAAGAGATTCATTGGGAGTCGTAGGGATGGGAAGAGGTAAATACTTACCCAGACAGGCTTTACAGTGTCTTTTGTCACATGTAGTACACAGCAGAAAAAGGAACCAGACATTTTTCTGTGATAACCATAGATTCTGAAATGAGAAACAGCAGGCACGGAAATCCAGCCAATAAAAGATGGGTATATCTGGCTGCTGTGGAGAGCTTTTAAGCCTTTCAGACCTATGTCTTCATAACTGAAGTGTTATCATGCATAGGTGTTTTTTAGCAAAAACGTCACTCAAAGAATTTTTCACTTCAAAGACTGAGACTGATGTTTTGCAACAGACAATGCTGGAGTAGGGAGCACTGACTGATTCCTTTCTGCTTAGCTCAAAAATCTCCAAAAGCTATACGTTGTTAAGTGGCTCTCTAAATTGCAAACATCTGTTATTGTTAGGTTCCACAGCAGACTCTTTTCACCCTCTGAATCTCCAGTACACAATTTTTATAAATTCTAGGTTGAGATCTTTATCAAAACTTAGTTGGGGAACATGGGACGTGACCATTAACTGCACTTCTCAATGCAGTTGTTCTCTTGAAATGAAATGCCTCACTTCCTCCAGTTTGCATACCTCTCAACCCAAAAGGCAATATCCAGCTTTTATGGTTAATATAAATTGCAGTTTCCTTCAGAGAGAAGTTGCTGAGAAGTAGCTGCAAACACACATTTCCTTTAGCATAAATTCTGTGGCCTACACATCACAGACCAGTGGCAGCTGCCTTTGGACAGCTCCTTTGCTTCTCACCTTCCTTATACACACCTACTCCTGGGGAATTCAGGCAGATGTTCCCTAATGAGATCTTTTGGAATAAGAACGGAGGTGGTGCAGATTTTTGCGTGTCTGTCCCTCTCCTACCTTTTACCTCTTGTGTCTGAATTGCCAGCTCCAGAGCATAAAAACAAGTGATTGTAGGGGGAAATCCTAAATGAGCATTTAGCTGTTTATTTATCATTGGTAACCTGTTTGTTTGGGGCAGACATTGCAAGATAATTTGGCAAAGAAGCATGAAGCAGAACTGGCTGGCAGGGAGCCCCATAATGCCCAGCACTATGGCCCTTTCTGCCTTGCTTGGAAGAAAACATGGTAACTCACATCCACAGCCTTGAAATTAATCCTATTAGACACTCTTTTGAAAAAAACCAAGGGGCATGCAGCTTTCCACTTGGATTAATCCAGTGTGAATCTATTGTAAAGACAGCCCCTCCCATCGTGCCTTGTATTTCCACATGCTCTTGAATGAAAATAAACTTGAGACTGTTGCGAGTTTTAACTGTTCCAAAAATCTAGGAAGATAGGGAGAGGATGTGACAGCTTGGTCTGTTTTGCTTATTCAATTAACAGACCATCCAGGGAATAGAAGACTTATGAGAGACGAAAAAGGAACTGTCACTGTCCTTGATGACCCCTGATGGGTTTTAGGTTTTCATAAGAAAAAACTATCCACTCCTGTGGTGAGGGAAAGAACCTTTTCCATAACTGAAACACCCCAGGTACTCTTTGTCCAGGCCTGTCCTCTTCCTCAGACCCATTTTAAGGCAGGTGAATATTCATGGGGATCTCTTCTCAGGTACAGTTTATTACCACCATTCAGGATGGACACCAGTCTTGCAGTGATTTACTTTTCTTCTCTGCACTAAATCAGAAAAGCCAAGGCCTAAGAAAAAACTTTGGTGCCACTCAGTGGACTGGGAAGGAGAATAACATGAGCGAAACAAGCACCTTTGAAACACACTCCTAAGTGAGAGTGAGCCCTGCAACAGGAGAAAATACTAAAGACTAAGAGGAAAATAATGAGATTAGGAGGGGAAATGTTGCTTTAGTATTAATGCACTGAATATTAGTGGTGAGACTTGGAGAACCTAACTGCAGCAAACTCATACACAAACTCCACATTTACAAGCAAGTGAAAAGAAATTATTTCGGATCAAGGAAAAGGATCCCAGACCCTGCTATATCTGGCAGGTTTACTGGCAGCAGAAAGATGGTGATTCTTTTCCTTTATGCAGCAGAAGTGTTAAGAAGTGGGTGTATCTGCTGGATTTCTGTCCATCCTCATTAGCTCTGCTCCCATTACAGTCCCAGAAATGTAGGCCTTGGGAAGAGGCAGTGTTTGTGTTTCCTAATGCCCTCTACAGGGTCTCAGAAGTAAAACACCAGTTTAAAATACAGAAATGTGTTGTATTAAGCATTATGTAACAGCAGTTTGCACATATAAGGAAGAAAGCTGAAATATGTTAATAAGCAATACACTGCTGAACAATACTCTGCCACCTTTCTATGGCTAAGCTGGAAAATTGCTCATGTAAGTAACTTATTGATTAAAAGAGCCTTTAAATAACAAAATTGCACAGTGATCCCTTCTGCTTTCTGTTATCAGAGGATGTGTTGCAAGCCCAGCAATAGTCTGCATTTTGTGAGGCTGGAACAGGCTCAGATTGCTATTCCACTCTTTCTCCTGGCCTGAAAACAGAATTCTGTTTTTTTTAACATTGCCATTTGATACTACACAGTTGTTGGAAATCAACATATTCCTATCTGTTAAACAGTGCTTTTTAGTGTGAATTTGGCTCCACTTCTGAAGAGCCAATAACATTTGAATGCATTCCAGTTTCCATTGTAATTCACGCTCAGAAGTTTGGCCAGGCTGGAAACTTGCAGAATAGCTTGGGTTGCATGAAAACAAACATTGCAGAGCTGAACACAAGGCCCTTAAAATCAATGGGAGACTTTTTCTTTTGGCTGCCCTGGGTCTTGAGGCAAACCATCGTTTGCTCTCTCCTTGGACAAAAGGTTTCAGGCAACCACTTGCACACTCCCGTTTGTGTCATGCTCCATGAGTCTCTGCTGGGCAGTTAAGGACTGGGCATGACTCAGCTCTGCCTCAGCATTCTTACAGGCTGGATCCTTTTCCCCCAGTATCCGTAGGTCTGCTATTACTCAGTATTACTGACACCAATTTCTGTTGCAAGAGTGTCTCTTTAGTGGTTTACACCTCAAATAAAACATTTGGTCTGAAATTTTTCATACTGATATTTTTTCCCTGATATAAAAGTATATATAGTTTTTTTTAAATTATTATTATTATTTATTTGGGTAGTACTCTCTTATTTTGGAATAGAAACATATTGTACAGTAAGAATGATGCTTCATATCAGGGAAAACCTTTTTACTCTGTAGCCAAATTGGAATGACTTTTCAGTTATCAAAAAATAAACAAATGGGAAGCTCTAAGCAGTACGATGAAATGCAGTATGTCTTTGGACACTGGGCTTTTTATTGCTAGGTCCTGCTATAACATCAGAAGAGTGTTGAAAATCCACACTGGAACTGGATCTGATGCCTACCTGTATGTTCTTTTATGTTTTGGACTTGAATAATATCTGACCATTTTCAAAATGAAAATTGATTGGTTGGTGGTTTTCTTAAGGCAGATGTTTCCTTTCTCACATAGATGAGTAATTGACTTGTTTTTAAATCTCTCATAGCAACTTTGCAATACTTTTTGTGTTTTTGGCAAAAGCTGCTCTTGGCATGTGGGCAAAAAGGAATAACACCCTTCAAAATAACTGGATCTATCATGTTGCATCATTAAGAGAATAGGCTGAAAAAATGTGATGCTCTTAGACAGTTATGTAGATAAATGGCTTTTGACCTATCACTTCTAGTAATCCATCCTTCTTTTAGGAAAATGGGCAGGTGCAATTTCTCTCTCAAGAAAGATTTAATGCCACAAGAGGCAGGGAAAATATGAACCAGTCTGTTACTCTTTATTCCCTGGCCAGTTTCAATCCTTAGGCTGCTCTATATTGGCTTCATTATCCTTTTAGTGCCAGATATTTATCACAGGATTTATTTTTCCCTCACACTCTTCATGAAACTGTGATAAAGAGCTTATTTTACTACCTTAAAGCCTTCAGAACACACAAGATTAGAATTTGCAAGTATTTAATTCAGGATCATTTCAGAAGACCAATTAAATTTGCAGTTGTATTTTGGAAGACAGGATCGTTGTGTATATTTTTCTTGTACTGTAATAAGTAAATGTGACACAAATCTTCGCCTCCATGACGTAACTCCCTTGAGAGTGGTATTGGAGATAGCATTTGAATCAAAGTAGGCAGTAATGCTTAAGTTCAAATCTTAGATGTCAGCTGTGATGCCAAACTCCTACCGACTTTGAGTGTGCTGTAGATAAATTAACCTGTAGGTTGAATTCCTGAATCTACCCCAATTTGAGTGGTTTGGGGCTTTTTTATATACTTTTTGCTTATAATGGTGAAACTAGCTTCTAGACCATTTTCTATGGAATAAGGGACTCTGCAAGTTCTGTTACATTTTGCTCCTTTTATTGACACACTACTTACTGAAGATTGCATGTAGTGAGAGCCAGACTCGGCTCCTGCCCTCATCTGCAATCAGGAAGATAATGAGGTGCCTTTAGATGCTTTTCTTTCTTTACCCCTATTCAAGATAAAAGTGTATCAATTGAGAATGCTATAGCAAGCTGAGCTGGTTTTGTAATTATAATGGCTATCAGTTGAATCAGGTAAAATTAATTCACTCCAGTTACTTCTCTATTGTGGTTGTTTTTAAGGATTTTGCTTCACAAAATGTGTCTGCACATGAATACATTTTAAAGGAAGTATCACAAAGCATTCTGTAGCGTAAAATGGGTTTCTTTGGTGTGGGGTGACAGCTGAATGCCATGGTGGACCATTCAATAATTGCTCACAACTGGGGGAGCCCTGGTGGTCCCATTGGGGTCAGTTACAGAGCTCAGGTCATTTGCAGATGAGTGGCTGAGTGAGTGATTAATCAGGCATGGCCACTGATAATGGGGGACCTCTGTGTCTTACAGGACACTGAGGGCATGCAGTGGGCCTTGTCCCGCTCGAATAGTTCTTCCATTGAACTGACTGGATGAACAATTAGACTTCTCTAAGCTTGTTTCCCCTTACATCAATATCAATTGTGTTTCCCTTGTCTTTCAGTGACCTTACAATCGATCTACCCTCTGTTTGATCACGACTAGCTGGCCAGGGCCAGGTGGGCAGTTCATTGCAGTCACCTACTTGTTGGTTTTGCTTGATGATCATTTCCTTAGATTCATTGTTACTAACTTCCATTAAATATTTGAAGTTGGGAGATCAGAAGTAGAGTTGAATGTCAGATTTTTTACAAGTACTTAGGAAAAGAGATGGAAAAAAGAAAATTCAAGTTAATCTCATATAAGCTGTAGGATGTAAGATAGAAAGTGTGACCCTAAAGTAAGAAGTGGTTTTTTTTAGAAAAAGAAGAACTTACCAGCACAAGTTGCCATTTCAGACTTCGTATTATTTTTGATGCTGCCAGACGAACTTTTTTCCCAGACTGCTCAGAGATGCTGAGTTGTATTTAGCCTACAGAAAATCTGGACTTTAGGAGAAAGTTACTAATCTGATCACTCAGTCATTCACTCCAGAAGGCATCTAATGATGAAGGTATTCAGTGTGTATTTGTGGTGATTCACTTTGTAATTATAACCTCCTTAGACTGGAATTTTTTTTTTATCTGCAGCCTTTTCTCACCTTTGCTTCTGTCACCTACTCTGCATACAATTTTAACTGACATAGGGCATAACTCTTGAATAAAAACCTTTTTAAAATCTTTCTTTTCAAAACTAGCTTACTTTAGGTTTGCATATTCTTCTATTGCCTAAAACATTATGGGCGAGGGTCAATGGGAGTCATTTGCAATTGCTGTGCAGCTTTCTGAGTCATGATTTTCTAGGCTCAAATGACTGTTCCTCCAGCAGATTTATTTCTGTAATGCCTTTTTTTTTATTTTAACCCTGTTGAGTTAAATTCATAATTTGGACAGTTCAGACTATGTTTTTCTAATAAGGGACTTCCAAATATTCACACATGTACAGATTGTGCTAGAAGGTGTTACTTTGTTGCAGAAAAACACAGCTATGTCTCAAGAGGGGAAAAATTTTAATCTTCATAGACCTAGTTATGAACCTGGATATGGCAGCCAGACTGTGTTCAGTGAGTCTGGGCTGAGCTCTGCCAATCAGTTCTTAAAATTGAGACAAAAAGGAATGAAAGGCATCTCCATGTTCTACACTGGGCATGCTGTGTGGATTGGAATGAAAGGCATCTCCATGTTCTACACTGGGCATGCTGTGTGGATGATCCCATGTGAGACCTTCCAGGTTTTCCAGCCCACCACAGCTGGCCACCATTTCTCCCTGTGCACTGGCAGCACAGCCCTTCTTGGTGAGCACTGTCATGTGGGGAAGCTGAAAGGTGAGTGCAATGGGTTGGCCTTTTCTGATCTTTTATGATTCACCTCACCTGCCTCCTCTGAATTATTAATCTGAAATGCTCAGTAGAGCTGAGGAATTCAGTATGTTCAGCAGGATGAATTTGATCCAAAATGCTGCCCTGCTGTGTGATAGGGAATACATTGAAGGTGGCTAATATTCTATTCCAGAAAGTTCACAGTTCCCTCTGATTCATGTGTGGAGATTTAAAACTATCCAATGAAATATTTCTCCCACTCACTCCTGTCTTCCGCTGATCTTTCAGAGTCAGTTTCCTGAATTCTTCTGTCCTTAGGTGTGAGCTGGGCAGCATAAGACACATAAACATTCTGTTGTCAGTGCTTATGATTACCTTACAAGAGACAGTGAATTTTATGTGTCTTCTTCAGGATTCCTTAAAATGTGCTGATCAGAAGATATGCATGCCTGTAAGCCAGCACAGTAGAACAACTGTGAAATAAAAACACAATAGTACACAAAGCAGACTTATTGTAGGAATGGAGGTTTAGTTTTCAAAAGCCTCTAGCGATGTTTGGAAAACAAATCCTATTGAGAGTCAAAAAGATTTGTATGGTTAAATCCTTCAGCCATTTTGGAAAAACTTTTCATAAATGAATAAATATAGAGAAAATCAGTGTATTCACGTCCAAAGAAAGAAAACAAGTTCAGAAAATACATAGATTTCACATGACAACAGGCAAAACAATCTGAAAAAATTATAGATGATATAAGAAAAGTAAAAGTACTCCAAAGTTATTTTTAAAATTTGTTTTACAGTATATATTTTTGGTGTTAGGAATTGTTTTAAGCATACTTATCCTAACCAATGCCTAAATCTGGATTGATCCTAAGTATAACTGCTGTGACTTCAGGGGTTCAAATTTTGCTCCTGAAGTTTTAGGGAAATGGATTTGGAGCTGGGTGGAGTATGTAATTCTCCATTATGCCCAGTGGGTGTTGTCTTTGTCACTGCTGCCTTTCATTTAAAGACTCTGTAACACTGTGTTATATCCAGCACAAGCACATAAGTCGCTTACTTGGGAAGATGATGTTTGCAGAGGCTGGTGCTTCCCTGCAATCTGTCAAGCAGAGCCTAGCTCAGATCATTTGCAGTCTGATACATCTGTACCTTAAATGCAGGAGTGGAGGATGGAGCCCTTCAGTCAGATGACACTTGCACCAGCTCTGCTTCTCATAAGTTCTTCCTGTCTGTTTGTGTTGCTGTGCTCAGTGATGGAGAGCTGGGGTGCTCATCACTCTGAGTTCAAATGCTGGTGGTCATCCATCCTTATATGTTGTTACCACAGTGCTGGGGGTTCTTCCACAGCTCAGATGGCTAAACCAAGAGAACTATATTGTGCATGTTCTTGGGTAATTTTTAAAGGAAAACATCTGTTTTTATTGTTTGTATTCCAAGAAAGCTCTGAAGAAAACCTGAGATTTACATATGTATCTTAGCTTTTCTTTCCATGCTTTCTGAACATGTGCAATGAGATTGCTTTATATGTTCAAATTTTGTCTCAAATACAAGGGGTTTAATTTAATTTTAAATAAAGGTCAAGATTTCTAATGGTTAAGGATGTAAGAGAAAAACAGAGAATAGGGTTACCTTGGTACATTCCCAAGCCTTTAGTGCTGAGAAAGCTATTCACCACCTCTTTTGAATTTTAAGACAGGATACCTGGCTGTCAAAATGTGAAATAAAATAGGATAATTGCTGTCAGAATCCAGTAATAACTGAAAGAAATGAAACCTTGAGAAAAAAAAGTTATGAAAGGAAAAGGCACTTCTAAAACAGGGAAATTATAACAAGGCAGTGAAGTTGTTTCAGACAAGTCATAGTTACATCAGCTTGGAGCTGAGATATTCTGGGGCCTGGAGTTTGTAGAAGGTCTGTAAGAACTGCAGGCAACAAGAAGAATGGAGGAAAAAAAGCAAATATGTAAATGCATCAAAGTGCCTGTCTGAAGGCTAAAGCTGAGAAAAGAATGTTTTGAATGAGAGAGACACACTAGGAATGCAGAAGGATGTTTCAGTCTCTAGCTCAAGGGCTGATTTTACTCTGAGTGAGGGGAGTGAAGGACCAGAGGGAGGTCGTGGTGTTTGAGAGATTGGTTAGGAACTTCTAGAAAGTGAGGAAACAACAGGAACAGAAATAGTTGGGAAAAGAGAGCATCTGTTTTGAAGGTCTATGAGCTTGCCTTGTGATGGAAGAAAGAATATTGTAGTTTCTGTGCTAACTCAGAATAGATGGAATTGGCAGTTTGGAAAAAATGAGAACTGGTCAGTGATTAAAGCCACAAGACTGAGACACTTGAGTGTCACAGAAGTGCCTCTGTATGTGCTCCACAATCTTCATTCTGTCTATTTACTGTGCAAGTAAAAATTTTCTTTAGGACCTGCACAGGTATAAGTCTGTAAGGTTCCACTTTCCTGTACTGAGACACTTAGCACAAGCAAAGAGACCAAGGGAAATCACTGATTTTTACATTGCTGGGGACAGATACAGTTACAGAGCAAAATTCTACATGTGGCTGCCTAACTCCATTGTAGGACAAATTTAGAATATAACTTTTCACTGAGGAGATGGAGAACTTCGAATTTGTGAGAAGAAAAAGCTTAAAAATGTGTTCTGGAGAATTAATTTGGTGGCACTGCACCCTGAAACGAGCTGTTTATCTATGTGATAGAGACAGCAGAGGCATTACCAGTACAAACCACCCTGCCTGCATGTACCTGTATGCCCTTGCATGACTGTAGGAAGTGAGAGCCTCTCTGGAGGCATGAGAGCTGAGAGTTTCCAGTTCCCTCTGCCACTGGCAGCGTCTGAGACTGACAGAATGTTGCCAGCTATTGCCAGCTGATAGTCCTGAGAGGCTCTTCAGATCAGGCACCCTACAGCCAACATAAGGGGACTGCTTTATTTTCACAGTAGTAGCTCTCAGTTTATTTTCATTCATGCAGAGGGGGTAAAACTACATTAGTTATTCAAAGAAAAAAAGGGGCAGGAGTTATTTATCTAAAATTCAAATGGAGGATTATCTGCATTACCATCTGATGATGGAGGCACACAGAATTAAAGACAAAGGTACATGCCTGTGTATGTCAGACCTTTGACTTTCTAATCCTGCCCAATTGCTGCAGTCAGGATCATAGAGATTATTTTTGTGAGCTATTGCTCAGCAAAAGCAAAACAGATCAACCATAGTTTGTAGAATTAGATCAGCCCTGTCCTGAGGCATCCAGCACAAAATACAAAGCTTCTGGCAAAAATAGAGAGAAATATAACCAGCTTGTCCTCCTTAAATCTAAGTGAGGAAAATGCATCTGGTGTAGCCATAAAATCAGAAGTGACTTGTGTTAAAAGGAAAGAAAGCATCAATTTGTCATTCTGGAGCTGGTTTTTTTTGCAGAGTAGAATTGCTGGAGGGATCAGAGCAGTCAGCAGTAAAGAAAGACTATTAAATGAGTCCACTCCCCTGCACTCATGGATGTAATTCCTTGATGCAAATACATGGTTTATTAAGGTTGCAGTGTACTGGCTGTGGGAATCAGACCTCTAATAACATCATCCCTACAGCTCTGGGGGAATAATGCTGCTTCTCTTTAGAGGTGAGCTGTGGGTGGTTGTGCACCAATGCTGTATGCTGGTAAAAGGGAGCTCTCCTTGCTGCTAAGGCCATTTGAAAGGAACCATGAATGTTCAGCTTAGCTGTGGGCATCAAAGTGCTTTTCAGGTATGTGCACTTGAGACAAGCTTAAATTCTCCCAGCAAAATGTTGAATTTCATATTCCATTCTAGTAAAATTCAGCCTAGAGGGAAAGTTCTATGGATGATGTAGGAAGTCTGAAGGACAGGTGTGAGAGGAAGATTTAAAAATTCTGGTGCTGTTGGAATTTCCATCAACTAGCTAAATAACAGACCAAGAGAAGAGTTCTAGCAAACCAGACTGAATGCAGGGAAGACACTTAGAGAACCAGGTAGCTTTGTATTTATTACAGGTCGTGTTTCAGTAAAGACTTTTGTCAAGTTCTCTGTCCTTTCTTCTCTGTGGGATATGGTGACTAACAGCAGAGTTGGAAACACAGCCATGTCCTACAGATGTCTGTGGTTGTGTCTGGGCCAGAATTTCCTTCCTCCTCCCCCTACTCCAGGCTTTTGCAGCTGCCATGACTCCCATCCATACTAAAGACACAATGGTAGGAGCACCAGGATACACAAACTGATGGGCTTAAGCCCATTGTGTAATGCAGTGCACATTGAGGGCCTAAGCCCTGATACCTGGAGACAGCACAACTGCATCAACGTCTAACTAGCATCCAAAGAGGGAGCTTGCACTACATGCCTCATTTTTAACTGAGCTGATGTTTCTGTTATCACAAGAGATTCAGTTTATCACAATAAAAGTAATGCATCCTTCACTTGCCTGCCAGATCCTTGGGCGTGCTTCACTTTTTTCTATTGTAGGAGATGATGTCTTTGCAAAGGCAAATGAAATACAGCTGAGAATGTAATTTTGTTCACTACCTGTTACTTTACAAGCTCAATGTAGCCTAGGACAATACAGAAGAGAAGCCCTGAAATTGGGACTATTGGTTTTCCCTGTATTTTTGTTGAGGTTTCTGAAAGTTGTATTTCACTCCAAGTTTCCGTTTGACTTGCTGCCAGGATCCATAAACCAGGGAAGAAAGCCCCAACCCTCAGAAAACAGCTCCTGGTAAGGATGTTAAATTGGTTATTCAAAAATCAAGACGCTTAATTGCTAACTGTTTTTTAAAATATCAGTCTTACTATAAAGCCTGTTGCTAATTCCTCACCCATGTACATACATAGAGTGCCAGAAATTTTGGATCTGAGATAACACCACTTTAAAGTTTTGATGTTCACCTTTTAGAAAATTAGTTACAGTCATTTTCCCCCTTCCTAAAATAATTGTGAGAGGAAACATCAAATTAATAATAGGTACAAAGACTGCCTGTAGTGAGGTAGCTCATTAAGCTTCCTTTTCCTGAGCTCCACATTTCTTTCAGAATTTTAATCTCCATAGTTGTTTTTTTTTTTTTTTTTGTTGGAGTGTGTGTGGTATTCTGCAACAATTAAATGCTTTGCTGGGTCATTTATCATCCTTTGCCTTGAGGAAAGTCTATACAATTACCTTTGTGCTTGTGTTACACTCTAAACTTTTATAATCCAGGTTTCTAGCATTTGTGCAGTAGAAGATGCACATTAGAGAAGGTGCATCCTTGCTTCTGAAAGCCCATTCTTGGAAGTTATGTAATTACATCCCCTCACACAAAGTAAACTGTTTATTTTCCCGGTGCTGTTCTCTGGCTTACAGCACCACCTACAAATTACTTTCAAACTGCAGATGCAGGCTGCATCTTCCCGTGTTTGTGCACCCCCTGCCATGACACAGCTGCAGGTGGCCACCCTTCTGCAGACCCATGGCAGCACCAGTGATTTCAGCCCTAGCTGCTGGTAAGGATACCGTGGTTCAGTGACTTTGTCTGTCTTGGGAAGCACCGAACTTCACTCAGTTCTGAAAATTCCCACATCCCATTTATTACTCAACTCTGGATTTTAACTAATTAGGGAGGAGGAGTCATGGAAGGGAGTCTTTGTTGGCACTAAGGGTGGACCATATGCCAAAACTTGGTAAACCGGTGTGAAAGGCAGTGATCAGGTCCAAATAGAGTCACTACGGCAAACAAAAGCATTGTTTCATCACGTGGAGATTCACACCAAATCATTTGGGTTTTTGGTTAATTTTAAAATTACTCTATCTCAATTTTACAAGTTTGATTACTTAGGTTTTGTAAGAGTGAAATTAGTCACACTCTGGTAGTGGGATAATTGAACTGCACACACCAAATATTACTGAATCATTGCAATAGCTGTAATGGCTTTGGTGGAGTTTTTTCTTCTCTGCCTTTCTCAGAGCACAGTATTCCCCATGTATTTTCTTGGCACTATGTGCAGTTCAGGAGATGTTTATCTGTAGCTCTCCTTTCAGTTAATCCCTCTCCCTAGTCCAGCTGGTAAGTTTTACTCTGTTGGAAATTGTGATGATACACTTCATTCTTTCATTTCTGCTAAAGAATGTATGTTATTTATACTCACGAAAATAAAAGGCACTATTATGGATACACTCTACAATATGGATACACTCTACAGCTGTTGGAACAGTTCACACACTGCTATTGCAATGCCAAAGGAAGCCTGCATTCATACAGGCTCTTCTTGCTGTTGTTAAGCAGAAGAGGGAGATTATTATGTTCTATTTGAGGAAAATATTGTTTAAATTGAGAAACTTTCAGTATGTCCCTTAGTTTAACCCATGTTTATGAATTTATCCAGTCTGAATGTTAGTTATGGCTCGTTTGATGTGCCTTCATCTAAGGCTTCTTCCCCAGTATCTGTGAGGCAATCCCATTCAGTATCTCAGACATGAACAGAGATGGGAACTTCCTGACAGAGTGACTGACTCCTGCTGGTTAACTTTGAAAAGTATATTGTTGAGCTGCAATTCTGCAGACACAGTTATTTTATTTCTTCTCCCCTCACTTCTTTTTTTTTAGTTGTCAAATAGTTTTGCATGGGGATGAGATTCAGTATTTCAGGATTCATAGGCTCCTGTTGCTTCGGAACTAATGAGGAGGGTATGGCACAAGAATGTGGTTTCAGGTGAGGAGAATAAGCAGCAGGAAGAGAAGAAATGTCAAGTAACTACACAGGTTTTATATTAGATACCATAATAACACAACCGAAACCCAAACCTCCATGTCTTAGCAAAGAGACAAAATTGTTTCTAAACTGAGAATAGTTCAAGTTTTGCATAGCATATCAGGTGCTCTCTTGGATTCTGTTAATTTGACAACCAGATTATGAACTTGTAGAAAAGAAAGATTTGTTTTAGTAGTGTGTATTCCAGGTTTTTACTGAGCTTTTTATTATATGTTGCGTGTAAGAGAAACGTAGATTTTTTGCAATATAGTAACAGATGACAACTCCAGTCCAATAATTTTAACAAAATCTGTTACCTGAGAGAAGTGCTTTAGATGTCTGTGGGAACAGCTGTAATAATTACTTAGTTGTTTACCTTGATGTCATGCAGAAAAGAAGGAAGGCCAAATGATAGCAGATGTGGAAGCTTTAATTACAAGGAAATCAAATGAGGGCTTCAATTTTGGGTTTAAGATGCTGGCAAAGCTTTCTGCAGAGGCTCTACTGAGTCAGTCACGTTTCAAAGGAAGTCTTGTGCTGTCCTTGCACACATTACAGTTTGTTTGAACAGAACATGTTTTTCTGGCAAGACTCTCCTTCCCCCTGTCCTTAATGATTTCAAGAAGAGCAATGGAAGCACTGCTCTGAGGCCTCATTTAGCTCAGCACCTTCTCTGCCCAATTAGCAAATATCCTGTGTCACCAATTTTAAGAATTAGTGTGACAATAGTTCTCTAACTAATTACAGCCTACCGACTCCATCCTGAAGAGTATTAATTTCCAGTTATCAGGGTATAATATATGGAAATGCTAACAAGAAGGATTTGCTTGCATTCTGATACAAGTGCTCTTTAAACGAGGACGAAGTGTTGCGGGTCTTGTCCCACTGTCCCCATCTTATCACTGACATTGATATATTCATATTGCTTAAACTGAATCGCTGCATGTGCACCTTGAATGGACATTGTGCTCCCTCGGGGTCCTTGAGTGGGTTCCTTAGTGTGGGTTTGGGTACAAAGACCTAATTAGAGCAGCTGGAAGCCTTTGTTTGCAGGTTAAGAAATGAACCTGGATCCCAACTCAAGCCACCAGGCACTTCTGTCCCTTTCAGGGGCTGATTTACTCTGCTTGGTGGCTCAGTTTTGCCTTTGCAAAACGAGGGTAGAATAAACCCACCTGTAAGATGTGCGAAGTGCAAAGGTAATAAATGCCTCAGCAGACAGGACCACTGATCCAATTTCACAGCCCCCCTAAGTACACTGTGAGGACTCAGCCTTTTTTTTTGATGCAGCAGCATATGATGGTGAATACCATTGATTTAGTGACCCCACCTGTAGTACAATCTCTTTGGTTCTGGTGCTTTCATCCCTCCCATTCCACTGACACGGGATGGTGTTCTGTGTTTAACTGTAGCAATACTGATCTCATAAGCTTGCAGTTAAGATAAGAATTATTATCTTTCTAGAACAGATGAAATGTCTTGGGTATTGGGGGAAAGAAAAGTTGTACCATAACTTTATTTTATCCCTTAATAAGGAGAAAGTGAAATAGAATGATCTCAGGGCTGAGCTCCCTTAAAGCTTATTGGACCCCTGCATTTGAAACAGAGAAATTATTTTATTTTTGTTTATTCTTGCTTTCCAATTTTATTCAAACATTTGAAAAACTACGGAGTTTTTTTTTTTTTTTAAGTGCACAATATCTTCACTTTGCATTTCAGGAAATACGTCCTCCTGTTTTCAGTTTCTTAGGTTTTTGTTCCCTGGTTTATGCAGGTCATCTGCAAAAACAGTGATTAAATTATCCATTTGAGAATCATCCTTCTGCATGTATCGGTACCGTTTAATCACTGAAATTATGGCCTTTTAAATTTATTTGTATTACCTTTTTATTCTATACCTGCAGCTGCTTCAATTTCTCGACATTGCTTTACAGTCCCACCTTTGTCTACCTGAGTGCATTAACCCCTCCAATGCACCCACTCAAATCACCCACTAAATTAACTCCATACAAAAACTTCAAATAAGAAAAAAATTCCTGGTTTCAAATGTATTTAAACAAACAAACCAACCTACCTATGGAGAGCCTATGAGAAGTCTTGAACTACTTGCTTTCCTGCAGAGAGCAATGTGGCTTGAAAAATAATTTGTGTTTTACTGTTTCTACCCTGCAGACCACGTGTGGGACACAGGCAGAATCTGAGAATCACTGAACATATTCACAGCTCTCTGTACACAGGAAATATGCAATCAGACTGTCCATCATTGTGCCATCAGGTTCTCCTCTGTGGTCACAGCTGACTCCAATGGATGGTAAATGCTGGCTTCACAGCTGACTTCTCAATCACAAAAGCACTGCTGTCCTTGCATCTAACTGTTCTCACATAATGCAGGCTCCCTCCTCCCAGAACTCAATTTCACTGCCACTGAACCAGTGATAAAACCTGAGCGCTGACAGATGAACAATTGGCATTCTTGAAGGTAAACATGGAACCTTATCACTTGGCTTCTGCAGATTATGATAGGGATATGAGTGCTGGGTAGTGACAATTCAAGATGAGAGATTGCAACAAAGGGGGAAAGAAAAGTCTCTGTACTGATAATGAAACTACTTAATAGTTCTGACTTATACAGGACTTTGGGCTAGCAATCTCCCAAACAAACGGTCGCAATTATTTACATCTAACTGCTCAAGCAACAGAAGAACTAACAATATTTTTCATTTTTACCGTACATTAGCTTGGATATTTTTACCTAATGGATATAACAGCAGAGAATTTGACAAGGCTAGGCAAGAATTCTAAATTATACTGTATGAAGGGCTTGAATTTAACTCTTCCAGCTGTTTCCTTTGCTCAGCAGGTCACAGATACTAAACCTCAAGCATCTGAGTACAAGTTGCTTTCTAATGATGTTGGCTTATCCTTTGCCCCTTGGTTTTTGTTCATAATTTCTGCAGTCCTAGAGAATATGTAATACTGATGGTCAGATCTGAGGCACACGGGCAGTGCTAGATTTTTTCTGTTTACCAATATGCCGTGGTTTAGCCTGTCCAGGCACTTGTGTTTGTGCTCTCCATAGAGCTAATTACGTCAAGTGCAAATTCACTCCTGTGCAACTCAGTTTATAGTTTCACATTTGCCTAATAGGACTCCTCATTTCCCTGTACTACAAAATCTGTGCTCAGCTGCTGCTTAATCCTGTTCCTGCTTGTGTTTTGCTGCAATTTGCAGCTCTGAGGAAAAAAGATAAGAGTAGGTGTGAATCCCTTCCTGGTGCACTGGGAGTTCAAAATCTATTTAGCTGGCAAAGTCCCCTCAAATACTCACTGGTACAGGATAAATATCCTGCCCAGTGACAGGGAATAGAGATCGCAGCTGTCTCCTAGTAGGGCTGCCACTCCCTAAGGGACCTGCTGTGAGTAACTCCACTAAAGAAGGCATCAAGATAGTACCATGTCTACTAGATTTGACATTATGAGCTATATATAAGCTATTTATCATGAAGAATATTTATTTCTTGGCCAAGGAAGGATCAGGTGGATAAATTATATGATGCACATACAGAGCTTAAAAATTTCTCTGTAAAATTGAAAAAAGGCAGAGATATTCCTCATGAGGGAAGGGAGAGAGTGCTAATCGCATTTACAGCTATCACTTCAGGAATCTGTGTTGTTGATAAGATGCTGATAGCTAAGATAACAAACTGCATCCCTGTGTTGCATTACAGTTCCACTTGCTCCATGTCTACAGCGTGTCCCCGAAGCAGGGTTTCTTTTTTGACCTGCACTTTGTATGAAAAAAGCTAAGGGAGAGTGGAGCATTAAAGCGGTGTCCTCCATTTTAATAACACACCAACCTTCTATCAAGGACAGTTGTGTCATTAGCACGGGCTGGATCGTACACTTCCTTTGCTATTGCTTCAGTCTTCTGATGCCAGGAGGAGCTCCACGTGGGGCCCCTTAGAGCAGAATTACTGTAATTGAGCCCATCACGGCGCTGAATGCTTCGCCTG
>VWZT01006111.1:0-32059 GCA_013397055.1 Pachycephala philippinensis
AGGAACTTGCTGACCAAGATCTGGATTTTTGTCCATCTTCTGATTTTATCTTCTTCCCCAGCTGAAAAAGAAACAGATTTGGGCATTTCTAGTGCCAGCAGGTCAACCAGAACTGCAGTTGTTCTTCTACTGGTGGCTGTCCCTGGGAGTGTTCAAGGCCAGGACGGACGGGGCATTGAGCAACCTGGTCTAGTGCCAGATATCCCTGCCCATGGCAGGGGGCTTAGAACTCGATTGTCTTTCATCCCAACCATTTTACCATTCTATGATTAGTCTGTGTTAAGTAACATTCATCTGGCACATGTAATAATAGTGAACAGAAAAATGCACAAACTAACACTCAGAGCCTGCTGGCTAGGGCAGAAGGTGGCCCTTGTGAAAGTTTGAAGCTAGAAGCCGACTAATTAGCCCAAGAGCATGAGAAAGTCTTTCCACCCAAGCAGGTGCCACCATCCCTGCTTGCTCACAGGCTCCTGGCATCTTTCTCTGAAGCAGCTGGACTTTAATTTGTTGGCAGGAAGGCACTAGAATAAATAGATGATTTTTCCCATCTGATGTCACATTAGACACTGCTTAGCTGTTGTGTGTATTCTGGCTGGTGGTTTCAGAGTCTTTGGGTTCTGCAAGCACTTCTTCATTGGCATGAAAAAATTCCCCCTGGTGTGCAGATCCACTCTCCCGTGCCACAGCTAAGCATGGCTGAGATATTGCAACTTAGTTTGGTGTCATACCAGAGATTTATGTGTTGCTTTGCTCCATTAATCAAACATAAGATGTTCTGAGAGTTCAGCAGACAATTTATGTCCCACTTCTGTCAGTGCAGGCCATGAACATTGCTGCTGTCTGGCTGAAGGGCTCTTCCACGGGTGCAGTTCAGTCCCATAAAGGCACCAAACAAAGTGCAATGGGAGAAGGGTTTGGCAAAGATTGGCCACTGACAGGTGCATCTGGGGCAATTTGGGCATTGAGAACATCAATGAAAATTGTCACATTGTCCCCAGAAACACAAACTAAGCACAGATTTAAGAACACAGCTCCCAGCTCAGACCATTTCATGGTCCACACACCAGGTCCATCCCACACAGTATCCATCTACAACTTGCCCTTCTGCTGTGGTGTTGGTGTTGAGGTCCATTAGCAGAGCCCCAAGACACACAAGCCTGCGACAAAGCCTTAGAAGAGACCCAAAATAGTTATTCAGACTCTAATAAGCAGCACCTAGCTAATTTATGATCTAGCTATCATTTTAAAGGCAGTGTTTTACATATTCTGCACTTGTTTAAAACCACCTAGCAAAGGGGGGAGAACATCTGCCCTGCTGCAGCATCTGGTGCAACCCAGACTGGAGCGGAATAAGGGTCAGGACTGGGCAAATATTCGGCTTCATTTTACTGCAGTCCATGCTGCACTCAGTGTTAAAGGCCAGGTTGTTTCAGTGCTTAATCAATATATCAATATAGTCAGTAAATGACAAAGAGAGTTCATATTTGTCTTGTTACTCCAAGACTGCTCATAAAGCCGAGTTCACAATCCCATAAAGGAGCCTGCATTACCCCAGTGGCTGGGAAGGAATTCCGCATTGGCTTCCCATAGGCCTGTCCACTGAGAGAACAGGAAAAGATAATAACAGGGTAAGTAAGAGTAAACTGGAGTAAAGCCAAAAGCAAGGCCTACAAATCTAGCAGGGCAATCTCAGCTCATAAATACGACCCACCAAGTGGATACTCTGAACAGCCTTTTGCCTGACAGAGGCAGCCTGATAAACTCTTGGTATAAAAACACCACGAAGTTTTCACAGGCAAAAGCCATTTATTTTCACATCTGTTTTGCCTGCTTGAAAGTGTGGTGGAAATTTTAGCACCAATACATTAACCTAGACATCCCTGTTTCAAGAGCCAGGGAACATTTGATTTGCCAGTGTGAGCCATTTGGTCCCCACTGTGTTCAGAGCCAGGAATCCAAAGACAACACTCTGCCCATTGCTGAGGTTTAGCCAAAAAGGCAGTTTTGCTGGGTTGGTAGCTGCAAACCCAGAGAGGCGATGTGGGCAGGAAAAATATCTTCTGATGGTGAGACAGGTTAGAACAATCGACAAGAAGAAAGAAAATATAAAGGTTGATGGGCAAAAGAAAAAGCAGGGGAGGGGGGAAAAAGGTAAAAAAAGGAGAAATGAAAGAGAGAAAAAGAGAAAAAATAAAAATACAGGCCTGGTGCCATGCAGAAATTCACAGCAGGACCCATAAGAGGCAAGATGCTGTAAGGAGGATTAAAATGTGATATGCAAGCTGGGTAGACTCAGGATGTATTTTTCCAAAAGCCCTTGCACTTTTTATCCCTTGTGTGTGGGAAGAGTAATGGTAGGACACCACCAACCTCTTTATTTCCCCTCAGCATTTCCCAGAGGTGACCAAGAGCCAAACTGAACTGCACAAGCCATCAATCACTGCTCAGTGTGTGGCTCCACAGACCTGCTGCAAAACATCCATCGTGACTTCATGGACCACAAAGCACAGATAAGAGTTCAGGAGTTATATCCTTCTGGCAAAGCACAGCACACTCAAGATGGACTGATCCTCTATCCAAACAGCTTATCTCCAAACCATATTAATTACTGGAACACGGCAGCAATTTGTATCTGCACCAGGGCTTTTTGCCAGTGCAGCGCTCTCAGTCAGATGCCACCAAGAAAGAGATGGGCCAGCAAAGCTTCAGAAAAGAGTAAATTTCAGTGCAGCTTTTAAGTTTTTAAAGCACTGAAGGCCTGAGCTGGTCTTTGCAGGCAGGACCCAGCCCAGTTTGCCTGTGCTTCGCGTGAGCCAGCAGGAGAGGCAGAGTTGGATAACTCTGTCAGCACTGATGTATGGCACGTCTCCTCATATTCATCAGAACTATCAGCTGACCTGCACCTCCATGTGCCTCACAGCCACACAGCTGTCCTAGGAGCATCCTGATTTGGAGGAGCTTTGCAGGTTCCATGCAAATTCCACCAAGGAGGGACAGTGAAATTGTTGTTCTCAGTCCTAGAAACCACGTGTCCTCCTAAACACCACCTCGGCCAGCTGTGCATTGCAGCTGGAAAAATGCCTTCAGCTGAAGGGTACATCTTCCCACAGCTGGTCCTTGAGCAGAGTAAAATCTGCAGAGCGGGTCTGGCTCCTGCATTTCTTGGCACAAGGGTGGGTTGGAGGCTTGCCAAGGTTGCAACTGGGGGAAAAAGAAGCACAAAGCACATTTCCCGCTGCCTCCGGTGAGCTGTGCCGGAGCACCTGGAACCCCCACTGCTTCTGAGAAGGCAGCTAAGAAAAGCAGGAGTGTTGCCAGTAACTTACACAGTTCATACCTCTGCTGGGACATTCTGGGACTCCCTACACCACAAGAAGTTGAAAACCACGGCGCCGGGGAGGATTATTTTAAATTGTTTTATTCAAGTCATGTTGAAGGAAGGGGTGGGGCATCTGGACTGTCTCCCCACTCTTTTACTTCTTCCCCAGGCTCCTCCACCCTTGGGCATCTGTGCTTAATGTCCATGAGTTCCCCTGGGAGCTGCCCGGTGCAGGAGCTACCTCCTGAGATGAGGAGAGGGAGCTCTCTCCCCTTCCCCATCTCCTCTTCCAGTGCACATCAGAGCAGCCCCAGTAGTGGATGAGTGCAGCTCATCCTGCTCTCATCAGCAAGTCTGGTCCTCACGGAGCCTTTGCACATCCAGGGTGTCAGGTTTGCTCTGTCTGTGTGCTGACAAAGTTACGGTGTTGCTTTGCAAGCAAATACAGCTGCTGAATAATCAGCCTGTCCAGTCACACTGGCAGAGACTTTCCGTCTGAGATTTCAAACAGGACATTGTTCCCCAGTGCAGGAGCTATTAAATTAACGAAGTTTTATCACCAAAAAAAAAAAAATTATCGAAATCCTGCATGATATTTTCAATCCTCTTTTTTTAGTCCAAAATAACTATTGTTCATTCCCAGCCCTCATTAATTGCAAGTTGTGATCACCTGATGGGCAGCAGTCTGATCCTCTTCTCCCATCCCTGACGCAGCTCCATGTTCATTCCTGTGTTCAGCCACTTTCTGCTCATGTTTAAAAAAATTACTAGTCCATATGCTGCAACAATATCATTATTTTAAGCAACCTTCCTGACAAATGTTTGAAGGCTTCCTGTTGACTAATGGGTGGAACTGGACTGCCCCGCTTTCTTTCCAGTTGAGTAGTAATGATTTAAGCAAATTAACTGGTTAACTAAATGTCATTTACCCAGATCATGTCCTTTACACGAAATAACACTGGTTACAGGAATCAGCTAATAATGGAGTTCGTCCCAACGCAATGAGAAAATGTTTTTGTCAATGCCAGTGGGTTCAAAATTTGTCAACAGGCTTAAAATGAAGTTCAAAGTGAATTCTGCTAAAGGAGTAAATATGCTGGATGTGATCAACAAACTAAGCCATGCTTTCCTTCATTTGCAACAGAATGTGACCAACATCCCTGAAAGTACTCAAGCTCTTCTTCCTCCCTGTCCTTCAAAGCACCCACCACAGAGCCCCAGGTACTGAGCACTGCCACTTCACCTGGGATGGCACAGGGCAGGACAGCTGCACCTCCAGTGAGATCCACCAAACACCAGCCACTGCTGAATGCTTCATCATTTCACAGCCTGGAAGAAATAAAATAATAAAAAACCCTCCCAATGATCCATGACAAGCCCACCCCAGTGCCCGTGGTGAGGGGGCAGGAATCCTGTGCTTTCAAGTCCAGGATGTTCAGTTGGTGGCTGCAGGGAGAGGCAAATGTCCCCCTGTCCCTGGGAGCCTGGTGGCAGCAGTGTGTGCAGCTCTTCACCCTCGGCTGTCTGTACAGAAATAAGATCTTGGCATAAAGGATTTGCCTTTGTTGTGACTTAGGTTGCCTTCAGTTTGGGTTGAACAGATGTGCTTGGTTCAGGATGCCCGGTGTAGGACAACTGCTAATGTGTCTATTGGCATTTTGGGATTAAAACACATCAAAATGAGGCCACTGGCTTGTGCATAAACAACATTTCTTGTTTCTCTCTTCCAGTAACCGTGACTGTGGGAGGACAACAACACTTGCTGGGGCTTTATGACACTGCAGGGCAGGTAAAGGACTGCAAAACATTTATCATTTTCCTTTCTTATGGTTTGTCTGTTATTATCGTACACTGGGGTTTGTTGTTCATGATGTTTGTGGAGTTTGTTGGGGTTTTTTACAAATAATAACAAGCAGTTGTAATGGTTGAACTGCTGACCCTCTCCCTTTTGTTTTCATTCTGTTTCAGCAGTAAAACACACACAAATACACTCATCCCTAAGGTCGTGTTTTGCCTAATCAACAAAACAAAACCTGATGAGGCTGTGCAACACCCCATACATCCACCTCCTACTGCGAATACGATGTTTGGTGTAGTCAGTGTTTTCTTACCTTTACCACATGGTGGCATTGAAGATACAGAGAAGAATTCCCATTTTCAACATCACAAAACTACTATAGTACAGCACCAGCCTATCAGTCACCAGCTACTGACTTTTTATGTGGAAACCCAGCCAGGTTTGCATCCATCCCAACATTCTTCTCCCAGGACAAGAGTGTCCATTACAAGGGAGTCTGTATGCCCTGCTCACTTACATTTAGAATGCTTTTACTGTTTCCACTGTCCACAGTCTGATATTGTGTGATTGTACTCAAAGCTTGGACAGTAATTTCATCCCATGGAGAGGAGGAGAAATTATTTCTCACTGTTTTGCTCTGCCAGCAGAAGGGCAGAAGAAAGTACAGGGAGCAACACATTTTTTGTGGTGAAATTTCCCTCTCCTGACTCCAAATGCCAGTGACTGACAAAATAAAGAAAGGGACACAGTCTGCACAGAAATGCTGCAAAAATTCATCTGCTGAGAGCAGAGGGAGCAGGTTCCAGGTTCCTCACAGCCTGGGAATGTTGTAACCCGCATCCACCAGCTCCTCCAGTCGGAGCTGACACCAGAGCCAGCAGGAGAGAAAGCAGATTTGGGAACTTGCTTCACTCTCTCTGGGTCCCAGCAGCCCTGGGTGTGGGGCTTTGCTTTCACCAGGAGCTCTTCTTGGCTGTACCAGTTTTGGCCATGACTGACTGCTACGAAAGGCACAAACAGTGCCTCCTGTCTGCAAAAGGCCACTTCTTGCAGAATACACTTTGCAGCACTCTGCAGAGAGATCAAAAAACCCACACCAGAACAGACTGTCACTTCCAGAAAAACCTGCTCTCAGCAGGACTGGGGCTTTGATGCTTTGGGTTTCACTTTCTTTAGTTTTATTCTTATCATGTTTCTGTAGGCAGCAACAGTCTTAGCTGGTTTGGTGGCCCTTACAGACCACACATCCTTCCTATTCACATAATGATCCAAAAGTCAGTCCTGAAATATGACCCAAGTCCTTGCCCCATGTCCAAAGCTTGTCCAATCTTCTATTCTGTGCTCACAAACACAGAGCTCAGAGCCTGTGTCATGATCCATCAGCCCTGCAAGCCTTTGCAAGCCAGACTGGAGTTATATTCAGCTCCCAGTCAGTTTTCACCCAGTGCCTTAATATTCCTACTTGTTTTGTAGGGCTGACAGTTCCACCTGCCACCCATTTCCGCAGCAACACCTCCTCTCATTTGTCCTCCTGAGCCAGAAGGAACACTCAGCAGTCTCTTTGACAAGCCTCACCTCTCCATCCATTCCTCCACATCGTTTTGCCATCCCCTGCTTCAAACCAGACAGTTCACCACCTGCCTCCAAACCCTTTCTCCAGCATCCCAAGCTCATGTCCCTTCCAGACCCTGGTCCAGAGGACGTGGCCATCCAGCCAGGACTCAGAGCGTGAATCAGCCCTTGATGACTAGATTGTCTCTGTGGAGGCTGGAGGGATGATGCTTCCCACATGCTCCAGTTATAACAACAGATCATCTGGGTTGTTTCCTCCCTCCTTCTCCTTGTGCTGTGTGGCTTTCCAAAGGCATCAGTGTGAAGTCATAGCCAGAAATAGCCCTTGACACTGCGATGCTATAAAACATATGCTAATGAAATAACAATTGGAAAATGTACTCCTGCAGCAGGACCCTCTGTCAGCCTGAAGGGAGAGCTGGCAGAGACCCCAGATTTGAGGTATCTGGATTTCTGTATCCCTGGCATAAACAGTCCTAGAAGGAAAAAGCTGTGGTCTTTTTGCCGTGCTGGACTCAGGTGCAAAATGCTTTAGCAGAGTGTACAAGAGAGCAGCACAGCAACAACATAAAAACAAAAAAAAAAGCCAGTTTTGCTGCATTTTTGGGGCCCAAACACTGCTGAGCTCATGGCAGAGATAGAGAGGGAGCAGCACCAGCTGATCTCGGCCCTGGCAAGTCACAGGTAGATAACTCAGCAAGGCCAGGTCTGGCACTGGCGTTTCCAAGCCAATCCAGTGGCCAGGCAATATTAACTGGGAAGCCTCGTGCTCCCTAAATAGCAGGCAGCACAATGCAAGAAAGAGCTGGGAAAATAAATTATTGATCAACCACAGCCCAAGCCCACAAGCACCCATGTCCCTTCCCAAACACGACTGTCACTCACTGCAGCACCCCTGGATATGCCCCGCACCCATGCAAATGTTCAGTCCCTTTTTTATATTATTTATTTGCTTGACTTCAGCCATCTCTGAATGAGGAATGACCCTGTAGGGCTGTCTTTTCTAAAGGTCCATTGCAAGGTTTTATAGCCTTCTGGAGAGCAGGTACAGAGAAGAGGTCCTTGTCTGATGTGGTTTGGAGGCTCCTGTACATGAACAAGAGCCCAGAACGACTCTAATCCATGATATTTGTGTTTTAACCTGTCTGTGAAAAATCCCATGTGCCCTGGTGGGAGATGAGACCTTTGCTATGAGATGCATGGCTGTCCCTGCTTACAACTTATATAATGCTCTGTGCTAGTAGCTCAAACCAGGAATGCTCTTCCTGAAAAAGGATTTTCTAGGGATTCAGAAGGAACAAGGGAAATAAAATTAAATGCATGCTCCTGTAGCTGTCACAGCCAGGCAGAGCGCTCATGGCTTTAATCTGTATTTTTAATGGTACAGTAAGTCCCAGCCCCTCTAAATATGCACGTCTGGAATATTGAAACCGGCTATATTTAGCCAATTTCTTCCCAAAACGCCTCGATGAGGATTCCTTGAGGCTTGCTGCCACCACGTGGCTACTTCGGGAGCCCGACTTGCAGCAGTTAAACCAAAAACACAGAATTAACCTTTGCCAAGCACCCGGTATCAGCCCGTGGTGGCTGTGCCACAGACAATCCTAATCTCCGGTTTGATGTTCTGGGTTAAAATAATGTCCCATAATCAGGCCAGGTTTTCCTAACCCACAACCTCCACGTAAAACTGACTCTACAATGCAGTTTCTCCTCTAATCCCATCCACTCTGCCTCTATTAACTCTTCTGCTGGGAGCTGGCTGACATCTCCAGAGCCTTGGATAAATCTCCTGTCACCGACTTTGCTTCTTCACGAACTGCACCACTGGTGTACCCACAAACATCTCTGAGGGGTTTTTCCCTTCTCTTCCCTGAATGTAGAGAATCCCCTTTCTTGGGAGGTGATATATGCAAACGTCCTCTTGTAAATCCTTCTTCAGATCCACACTTTCTATGCCACTGGAAAGATAATTATGTCAGCTGAAAAATACTCTGGTTTTACCCCAAATACTGTGGCTGTGAGGGCTCAAAGTGGGCTTGGGAAAATGAACATCCAGTTAGACAAAACAAAACATTTTGTTTGTGTTTCAGGATGCTTTTTTAAACTTCCCTTTCATGAGACAGAGCTAAATTTGGGCTCATGCTTCCTTTCAGAATAAATAATTAAAATTTTGGGGATTTTTTTAGAAGCAGTTGGTGCAAACTGTTTTTAAGTAATTCATTAGTATATTTTGGAAAATAGTGTTGATTCAGAAGGAGTCTGCATCAACTTACCAGTATGTAGTCAGTGAAAAAGAGACTTCAGAAAGGTGACTTACCAGTCTCAATTCACAATTAAGCTCTCACATTTGTTGACCCAACCAAAGCAAGGTAGAAGTAAGGCTGAACTAAAACATCATCTTACCTGACACACACTGATACAGTCCTGCATCACTTTCTCCTGCAGGACAGGCAGCAGCTTGCATTGCTACTGCCCCTAATGTGGGTTTTTCCTGCCTAAAATAAATGTTCTCACATCTAAGAAACAGCACCCAGGTGTCTTTTTTTCCTCTTATTAGCCTTATTTCCTTTTATTAACTAGTCAGTATCTGCAAAGCAAATCCGCACCAGCTGAATTTTCACACAGTTATAACCAAAAGCAACCAGACTGCAGAGATCTGAAACTTGTCCAGAATGCAGAAACTATAAACTGCAGATCTGCATCGCAGTCAGGCTTGACAGCAGTGTGTATTATTGTTTCCCACACTCCAGCTTTATGTTCCTTTCCCCTTTTTTAATCCTAGACCCCCCCGAAAAAGCCTTTGGAACAGATGTAACCCCTCTAAAAAACATCTGTTTCATTGCACTGAAGTTTTCTAACAGGTTTCATTGAACAGTACCCACCAGGCACAGCTACAAATGCTCTCACTGTCAGAAAGAACCAGGCTGTCCCTTTCACATGACTTGCAAAACCTCTGCTCTCTCTCAGCTTCTCAAGCCTGAAAACAGACCCAAATTTTTCCTTGGAACTCAGCTATCAAGCCAGCTCATGAAATACCACAGCTGTGATTTGAGCTGTTTGAAAACTCACCCTCTTCACCACTAGCCCATGGAGAAAACCTCTCTCCGTCCACCATCCAGGGCCTGTGGAAGCACTAAATCACCCCAGTCATGTACCCAGGCACTGCAGGCTGGATTTGGTCTGCTTTCTGCTTTCAGGAGGAGGGTCTTCTGCTGACTGGCACATTGCTGTGCACCATGCAGGACTGCTCAGCATCACCCTCTGCACCAACATCTCCACAGATAACACACACACAAACAAAACCTGTTCACACAATCACAGGATGATTGAGGTGGAAGTGATGCCTTAGGTTTTAATTTTTATATTTTTCAAATTCTGTATTCCCAGTGTGTAACTCTGCAGTGTCCTGCAGCCTGGGAGCTGCTGCTCTCTCATGCTGAGACAGACAGAACAAAGCCTCTCCAGGCTGCTCTCCAAGGACACCCAGCCCGGCCTAGGCCCAAAATGTGTAACCCAGCATCTTGAGAAGGGGGGCAAGCTGAGGGGAAATTACACCATTAGCTAAAGTTTAATTGGTGAAATTGGGTTGAGATGCAAATGGACCAAAGCTATAAAAGTGTGAAGAACTTGTGACTCGGGGTCCATCTTGGGTGCAGCCTTTGGCCTGCCCAGGGTGTACCTCTGAAGGCCTTTCAAATAAATATCCACCTTTATTCCCTTCCTCCTGTCTAGTCTCTGTTTCTAGGTTGGCCTCTTTAGGCATCAGAAGGGACCTTCAAAATTTTCTAATTCCAACCCTGCCCCTGCCAGATATAGTGACATCTTTCACTAAACCAGGCTGCTCACAACCCCCTCCAATGTGGCTTTGAACACTTCCAGAGATGGGGCATCTTTCAGCTCTTTTGGGTAAAAGTGCTGACAAATCAGCACCCTTGGCCTGTGAGGGGTGGTTTCCCCACCTCTCCAGCAGTCCCCTGGAGTTTAGAAGTGTGAATGAGTATGGACAGTGTTGACTACTTCATCAAAATCCACCCTGATTTCCCCACCTGCAGTCATCCTCCCCTCTTAACACTTTTGCTGTTGTCCCCTGGCAGGAGGACTACAACCAGCTGAGACCCCTGTCCTACCCCAACACAGACGTGTTCCTGATCTGCTTCTCGGTGGTGAATCCTGCCTCCTACCACAACGTGCAGGAGGAGTGGGTGCCCGAGCTGAAAGTCTGCATGCCCAACGTGCCTTATGTCCTCATAGGAACACAGGTAAAGCTTCTCCTGCGCATCTGGAAAGGTTTTCTTTTTAACTCGTAGGAAATTCAGCCAGATTTTCCCATTAGAGGAAAACTCAGGGACTGGGAATGGAAGTCAACATGCAGATGTCCAGACCAGCAAAGCTCATCCCATCTTTTTATTCAAACATATATTAATGAGACAACAAGGCATAAATACCTATAGGGAGAAAAGTTTTCTTACAGGTCTCCAATGAGGAAAAAAAAAAGAAAAAACATCAAAGTTTGTGGCTAGAAGCTGAAGCTAAACTTCAAACTCAATTTTAAGAATGGGAATAATTAGCCAAATGACATGGGAAGGAAGTAGCCTCCCTTCATGCTTTTGCATCAACATCACAGCTGGTGACTCACCATCCTGCTTGTGTAACAGTGATTGTCAGACTGAATGAACAAACCACTTTATTTTGGCCTTAAAATCCACGAATCTGGCAATCAAATAAAAATGCCTTAAATATGGGTTTGCCACCTAGACACAGAGTGGATTGAGACCGTGAGGGTAGTGATACAACCACACGGAAAAAACAGGACACTGGACAGTAACCTAAGTCAAATTAGAGAAACAGATCAAATTCTGGTCAAACCCAAAACCTTCATGCCATAGGAAAAGCAAATCATTCAAACACTGGCTTTGTTTTCTACACTAGAATAACCCAAAACACCCATTTAAAAATAAAAACATTATCCTTTAGATCATTCAGTCTGAAAATTGAGAGGTTTGAAATGCCAGAATACTTCACTTTGATGTTTTCTGTGGAAATAAACGATTTTGTTTCAAGTCAGTCAGACTGAGCCGTGTCTGTCTGGCCTGTCAGAGTGGGGTTTGGGTGATGCAGTGCAGGGTTGCAGCAGCCTCTCCTTCCAGTGGGGCTCTTTACTGCACCACACCCATCTGAGCTGTGGCCCAATGACCTGCAAAAGAGAATTAATTCATGGTAAACTCGGGGGGGAAAAGATAAAAAGGTAAGTAAGTAAATGAGCAATTAGTTTCTGAAGTATCACTGGAGTTGAGGAGGACAGATGCCCTGATGTGGGTCTGTAAAGCCATGAATATCTGCCTCAAGAATTACAGCACAGCGTTTGTGTCTTTTCTACTAGATTGATCTCCGGGATGATCCCAAAACTTTGGCGCGGCTGCTTTACATGAAGGAGAAACCACTCACCTATGAGCACGGAGTGAAGCTGGCAAAGGAGGTAACGGCTTCTTCCGAGCTCCCATCAAGCTGATTGATCACAGCTTTCCACTGGGTTTCTTTCACTCAGGGCTCCTCCAAGGTCCCTTGGTCCCAGACAGAGATGAAAGCCTCTGTTCAAACAGACCCAGGCACACGTTGTGACCCCTGAGCCTGCACTTCTGCTGCAATGCCCAGTTGAATCACAGAAACACAGAATATCCTGAGTGGGAAGGGACCCAAAAGGGTCAAAGAGTCCAAATCCTGGTCATTGGACAACCCCAAAAATCACACCTCAGAGAGAAGTGTCCCAATGCTTTGATCTCTGGCAGGTGCCATGGCCAAGGTCTAAGCAAAACATCAATGAACCCAAGGCAGCAAATGGGCATCAAAACAGATTTTACTGCCTATTTCACCTAAGTCAAGTGTTTCTTGCTCAGAGTTCTGCTCGGAGATGCATATGGCAAACTCCTCTCTGCAGTCACATCCTGTCAAACTCCTCCCTATCCCTTACAAAAGCACAAACAACTTGATTCTCACTTATCCATTGCACTTCAAGCAGCAGAGAAGGTGCTCCCAAAGTTTCTGTGGTATTGTGCATTTCTTCAGGTAAGGCAGGGGGTTAGAAGCACTCCCCAAGCCCTGGGATGCAGGATTCTGGACCCTGGCCTTGTCCACCTTGTATGCTGCAGGTGCTACTATTGTCCCTGGCCCTCAAAACTAGAGCATCCATTAGCAGAACAAGCTGAATAAGCCACAGCATTGCTGAATAAGCTGAGGCTGATTTCCCAGGCCTCTGTGTGTGTTTGTGTCATGCCAGCACACACAGGAGACTCCCATCTCAAAATGGTGCTTCCCCATTCCCAGAAACCAGCTGGAAGCCCTCCCCAGGTTGCAGCTCCCTGGCATTGGAGGAGACAGGACACAGGAGTGACAGTTCAGGGGAGAAGAACCAAGTGTATGAAGGGGTTCAGCCACAACCCAGCATTTCCTTGAAAGCCTCCCCAGCTGCATAGGCAGGAGGCCAAGCTCCTGGTCCAGCACTCGAACATGGGTGCAGCCCCCTCTCTCTGGAGGGTGATGCAGGGAATTCCTGTTCCCCGTTCACCCCCATGTGGTGAGATACTCATGTAGGTGCTGATTCCTGCTCTCTTGCTCAGGATGACCACCTGAGCTTGTCCCTTCATCCCACAGGCAGTCATACAAAACAGAGCAATCACTTGACCCCCTTGCTAAAAGCAGAAAAATGCTGGAACAGGATCGCTCTGTCTCTCCTGACAGTGAATACTCCCTCACATTTTCTCTCTTCTCTTCCAGATCGGAGCCCAGTGCTATCTGGAGTGCTCAGCACTCACACAGAAAGGCCTTAAGACTGTCTTTGACGAGGCAATCATGACCATTTTCCACCCGAAGAAGAAGAAGAAGCGCTGTGCAAAGTGCCACAGATGCTGCACCCTTGTGTGACATCCCCTGGGCAGCAGAGCCAGCTGAGTTCAGTGACACCAAGCAGGGCAGAAAGGCAATGAAGGTCACATGCAACTGAAACGGGGAACACGACCAGAAAAGGGTGCTTCTCACCCAAATATAGGAGCTCTCCGTTCTGTGAAACCTCCAAGCTGTATCACCCCTGGCCAACTCCTGTCTCTGTGCTTTCCTAACCCTCCAGAGCTGTTTTGTAGGCTGTTCCCACTGCTGCAGACTGCACCACAGAAACCAGGATGCCTGCTCCTGCTTGGCTCCCCACCTTAGGAATAAGGTGAAGGTGGCATGTGACAAAACAAAGAACTAAAGATGGCAAAAGAAACAGGAGAAACTCCATTTGTGGCCTTAAGTAAGAATTGATCAAAATTAGGAATTCGCAGTCCTTAGGAATTGAATCTGAATTCACTGAAAGCACATGGAGATCTGTAGAAATCTAATATGTAAGATATACACTATAGGTAGGATGTACTTTAAAATTGCTTTTCTTTTGTAAGACTTGCTAGTTCAGGAGATACTTTAGTTTGTTCAAACCACATGGAAGCAAAGGTGGAGTGATTCCAGTTTGTTTTCACTTAATGGTGAAACTTCACAGCGTCAGGATGTTGCTGCACCCAAGCTATCAAAATGGATCAACATTTACCTCCAGACTTAAGGAATGTTCTTACAACAAAAAAAAATGCAAATAACTATATTTTTACAGAGGAATGTTCAGGCTGAGCCATGTTTCCGTGAGCTGGGAAAGGAAGTACAGAGTTGTAGCATTAATGTACTGAAACAAAGAAATTCTGCCACCAAAGAATATTGCCCTAAACATGAAATAGCAGCATGGAACAATCTCTCCTCCAGCTGAGAACAAGAACAAGACACATTGCCATGGCAACTGAGAATTTACCTTATAGATCAGCTGGATTTCTACATCTCACCCAACAGCCAAGAATAGGAAAAAAAAAAAAAATAAAGCCGATGGTCATACTGACTTTAAGTGCTTTGAGGTGATCCAATTGCCTTAAAATTATCCTTTTTTTATGAAGTGTTTCTGTAAAAAACCTCATCAAAGTGGAGTTGTGAACTTGTTGACTTATTGCAGCCTCCCTCCTCCCATTCATTGCTTCTCTCTCTGCTCCCATTCTTCCACCTTCACGAGAGTGCTGTTTGAGTTGCAGTGTGGCTGCAGTCCTCAGGAGTGGACTTTTCCACGAGTGGCAGATGATGGGCTGCAGCCAGCAGCATGGAGATGGGATGTCCAGCCCCTAAGGGAAGGGAAGCTGCCTGTGAGCTCCCTTCCCTGCTGGAGGAATTGTGCCTTTTCACTAAAGCCTCTCCCAGGATCCTGCAGTTTTGCACATTGCAGCCACACAGACCCTCAGAGGTGAACTCAAAGGGTGTTTTGTTACCTGCAGCTGCCTTTGGGTACCCTGGCAGTGCCATCAGACTGTCTAATTGTGGATTTCATTCTTCAAGCAGGAAGCCAAAGTGCCAGCACACACAGATTTGAAGATGTAACTCCTTGCAAAAGCCGTGTCTGTCGCCAGCATGTCCAGAAGTGCCAGGAGGGAGCAAGTGACAGCAGTGCATCCTCCCAGCCCAGGGGCACGGGCCCTGCTCCCCTCTGCACCCCATGCCAAGAGACTGGCAGCCCTCTCCTCTCGGGAAGTGCAGTGTCCTGAGTGAGAACACCCCTGTCACCAGACAAACCAGGGAACTCCAGGCCTGGTGTTGCTCAGAGCGATGAGTGACCGCAGCAGGACCATGGGAATGGCACCAGGGCACACAGAAGGGACCAAGCTTGGTGCAGTGCCCAGTCCTGCATCAGGACCAGGCTTATGGATCTGAGCTCCTCCTTCAGCACAGTCTCATACAGCTGTAGAATGGTTTGGGTTGGAAGGGACCTCAAAGATCATCGAATTCCAACCCCCCATTTACCATGGACACCTACAGAAACCAGCTCTGACACCCCAAAATGTTTCCAGGTAGAAATCAACAGCTCTCTGACAAAAGCCGTCAGACTCGAAGCAAATGTTTGGTGTTGTTACCCTGTGGCTTCCACTCACCATCCCTTTCCCCCTGCACACAGACGTGGATGAAAACACAGTAATGCCATGCCTGAGACAGGCAAAAGAAAGTTCTCACTGCTGGCAGTTTTTTGTGCATATTTTCTATTTGGTTTTATTATGTCCCTGGCATTTACTTCAGATGGGCTGGCTGCTAAAGCCCAGCTCAGACTGAGGGGCAGGGGTCCATTCCATGCCTCAGAGTTTGTGTCCATCCCCAGGCAGAGCAGTGAGTGTTCACCTCACCAGGACACTGCCTATCAGCTGAACTATAACGTGTAAAAATATATTAGAGGAGTATGAGAAGAACTAGGCATGGATTAAATAATATTTAGGCTTACAACACGACTAGAAGTCCTCTGAAACAACAACCAAAAAAAAGCCTTTAACAGATTTCAGGGAAAATTATATCTGCACTGTGCTGTCTTTTACTTCAGTGTAAATTAATTAGGATGATTGTTTTAGCTCATGTAGGTTGCTGGAGAGGGATGTACGAGTCTCTGGTGAAGTAGGTGAAGTCTGGTTTAGCCGAAGCACAATGCAAACGCTCAGGCTGCAGTTCCCTGGTATTCTTAGAGCTTCAAAAAATGTGGAAATAGAGGAAATAGAAAATCCAGAGTGACAGCTGAGCTCATCCTAGTGTAACGAGTGCACTGGAAAAGTGAGATGTAGCACCCTGGCATGCATCAGGGAAAGCCACAAATAATCAAATTGCATTTTTGTGTGCCACTGAGTACCAGGGGTGGTTATTAATCTTAATGGAATAGCATAGGATTGGCAGTAAAATCAAAAATCAAGTGGGAAGTTGTAGCATTTAATGTAACTGCAGTGGTTTGAGGGAAATTAACTGCAAAATAAGTGGTGATGGAGAAGCTAAAACGCTGCTGTCCTGATGTGTTAAACTGCAGCACCTTGAACCAATCCTTGCATAGAGGAAGCAGATAGAAAAGTGTTAATATACACACAAAAATGTTAAGGCTAAGCAGGGGTTTCTTTGCACTTACAAAATTGAGCATATCGAGCTTGTGAGGCAGGAAATTTTCAAGTTTTTCAAACTGATTTTGTCCAAAATTTGAATTCTGGGAGCTGCAAGAGAGGGAGAGTGGTCACAATCCACTGAGAAATGGCCTCCGCAACTCCATTTATTNGTTTTTTAAAAAGCCATATTTAATGCAGGTCCCATAAACATTATTCCTGTGTTAGGTTATGTACACACACCTGTCCATGAAATGTGGCACTTACTCAAGGATCTGCCCTGTTCCACCATTATTTTGGGGAGGCAGGGACAGCACAGGCCAACAGGCTTTAGAAAGGGATTGTAGGCAGATGTAAGGAGAGTCATTGACTATCTGGCAAGTCATACCTAATGCCTTTTTAAAAAGCAACAGATGGTGTGTGAACAGGCAGTAAAGCTTATTTTCAGAAAAACCACAACACCAGACATAGTGCAAGTGCAGGCGTAAGGCCACAGATATAAACTTCAGGTTATTTTCAAGAACCATTAGTAATAAGGAAAGAAAATCAATAGAGGACTGCCAGGTGAAAGGAGATGGGTTTACTCACTGTGAGAGGAGCTAGAAATCAGATCTCAATTTCACCCTAAAAGGAACACTGGCAAGGAGAGTCACAAAGGTTAGAAACCATCCCTGGAACTTATTTGACAATGTCCCCTTCATGCAGCTGATGTCAAAGCCTTTCCTGACAGACCTGCCTTTGCTAATAGTCTGCTGTCATTTCAAAAGCACTCACAACTTATAGGAAACCTGCTGGATCCTGTAAAACCCATCTCCTTTGGCCTTTTCCGAAACCTTCATGTTCTTAGCCTGAAGCTGCAGTTTCAAACAGTTCCCAAAGTATTTTCATGCAAACTCCTGCAAGGAGATATTAGAGGTATTTGAGAGATGTCCAGTCATCAGAGAGTTGCTATCACATTAAAACAACTTACAGATGCCTCTGCCCTTCAGAGTCCTGAGAAAACACCAGGACAGTGGAACTGGGACAGTCCTGCCACTTCTAGCACGACTTGAAGGAGGTCCCACAAAGATTCCCACAGTTTGTCCTGTGCCTCCCAGAGCTCTGAAAAGCTGGGGAGAAGGCAGAAATGAGGCTCTAACCCCACTCAGGTCCATCCTCATTGGTTCAACTGGATATATGATACCCTGTGTAGTTACAGAATTCACCCCAAGTCCAGTATGACAATCAAAACAATCATTTCAGCAGCTGACATTGATATTTCTCACCTTTTTTCTCTTTTGAAGCACTGCATCCATTCAAAATATACACAGAATTAAATATAACACCGCATCTTAATATGAAATAAAGTTATTCCAAAAACTTTTATTAAAGGGACAGATTTTGGCAGTCTTCCTCATACTGAAGAGAATCTCAGTTCACAAGGAACTGTCTCCAACTTGCTCATGTCTCCTTCAATCCCACTGCATTGCTCAGGTCATGAGGGAGGCTGAATATGGCTATTGGTGATCTGTCCTTGTAGTTTAATCACAAAAAATCTCTTCCACCTGCCCTAGTGTTGGTGGCCTGTGTTCTTTTGAGTACCTTCAGGAATGGTGACTCAATCACTTCCCTGGGCAGCCTATCTCTCCCTTTAATTCATATATTAAAGATGCCCAGCTGCTTTTATACCTTGCTTAGAGCCCGTGACCTTTCCCTGTACCTCTTTTCCCCAAGTGGCCCAGCAAATATTTCTTGACTCACCATACGGAAACATCATCTGGATTAAAAATAATTTGCAGTGGCATCAATCTGTCTCAGGCCAGGATTGTCTAAAAGCACATTTGTCTTCTCCAACAAAGCAATCCATATGCTCATGTTGGCCCAGGGACCATTTGTTAAACAAAGAGGTAGAATGTAGGAATCTGACTGCACATGCCTTTCTCCATGAATTTTCTTTTTCCCTGAGGAGGATCTGTAATGTGTTTTATCCTACATTAAAAAAGGAAAAGCTGGAAATAACAGATAATTTTGTTGGTTCACAACTCTTTAGGACTGGAGGAGCATCTGCTGTGACAGGAGGTGAGCATGGAGTGACCTACGTCAGATAACTTCCAGACACTTTTGAGCTCTTTGCAAAAATGAAGACAAATTTCCACTATGAATGTTTATTTTCCTCTTCATGCATAAAGACCATCTGAGAGCAGGAAAAAGCCTCCCACTGATTTCAGTAGTGGCTTGTGATCTCAGCTGTCTTCACCTATCAAAACAAAACAGGAATAGAAATATTTTTGCATCAAAAACTCAGGACAAAATCACCAATTAGAAGCCATGAATGCAACAGAATCACTTCTGCTTCGGGGGAGAGCTGCAAAACCAGGGCCCAGAGCCGCAATTAGTCAGTTTGATCCTAAACCTTAAATTTCATTTTAAGATGTTAAGGGGACGCCCATAACTAGAATGAAAAGAAAAAAGCCCTTCAAATTCTCCTTTCTTTGTTCCAGTTAAAGCTGTCAGAAACATGGGAACAAGAATCTGTTTTCCTGGGCAGTTCCAGAAACCACACCAGCACAGTAAAAAGAGTCAGAAGCTCACTGTAACAGGAAAATGAGTTCAGAAACCCAGAGCAACAAGCAAAGATGATGTGAATGGCTGTCAGTGGTGAAAAGTCTCTTTAACTTTGAAAATATGGATCCCCATCCCTTTCCAGATTGTACAGACCATAATGCAGTGTTTGGCTGCTTCTAACTGTGATGCTAGGGTGGGATTTTCAAAGATGCTCTATGTTGGCTTCATTTCAATTCTCATGAAAGCAATGGAAAATTTCAATGGGGTCCACACATGACTAATGTGGAAAAGGTTTGAGAGCCTTTATATTTCCTCCTTTTCTGACCTTTTATTTTGGCTGACCAAGCTTTGAGCACAGATACATTGAGCCAAGTCCAAGAACCTTTTATACCTTCTGGCTGCTGGTTGAGGACTCCTGAAAGGAGTTAGGGCATCCAGAGACTTTGCTGATCTCACCTTTGGAGGCTGGATCTGAAATGCCTTGGTTCAACCACTGCTGAGGCTGAAGATGAAAGTGGTTACATTAACAGCATAATATTCAAAACATATGATTATCTTTGCTTAGTTTGACCCTGAACTCATTGCTGTCACTTAATTTCATCTCATTCCATTCAGGACACCAGGATCAATGATATTGGCGAAGATCAATTTGAGCTCTCACTGGTACCAGCTCTGGTGAATTTTGACTTTGATCTGAGGTTAATAAATTCAGAGTAAACTGTTGTCACCAGTCTACAGTTTCCAGATCTTCCAACACAACATCTGTTTGTATTGATAACATATAGAAAATTTTTTCTGATATCTGTCAAAGTAGTTTGGGTGTAAATCATACCCAGACTCTGACTATCATGTCATCTGTCTCTACTTTTCCCCAAAACAGGCAGCTGCTCTAACTGCACCACAGAGCTGGCAGGCACTGTCAGCAAGGAGTAAATGAGCCCAAACTCTCCCCAAGCTTGTAAATATCAATTCATTAATAACCAATAACCAAAAGTTATATGAGAGGGGAAAGACACTGGCAAAGTCTTCTTCACTCATGAGCAGCAGTGATCCAAGGTGGTGAGCCCGGGGTGCCAGGTGGGAAATGCTGCAGAGCAAGGCACAGCATGGTGTCCCTGCTGCCCCAAAAATACGGATTGAGGCTGGTGAATGGGCTGGGAGGTGCCTCTGTGGAGTCACACCTGGGTACCTGGGGCTCAGCAGCACCTCGAGACTGGGAGGGCTTCAAAGAAGGCTGCAGAGAGGAGCAGGGAGATGGAGTGCAAGGACAACTGAATCCAGTTCAATGCGTCATGATGTTGATGCACTTGGCAAATACAAGCATTTCACTGCACAGAGATTCTCTGCTCCCCCGAGAACACAAAGACAAGGACATTTCATTCCTTTCTTTTTGTGCTTATTTAGTAGTAATACTTCAAATTATTCCTTAAGAAATGCTTAAAACTAACAGTTCAGCAAGTTATTCTGATTGACTTTGTGAAGCAGATGTAATGACCTCAACACAAACCAGGATCTAACTCATCACCAGTCATGTCTTAGCCAGTTAGGATAAAGCATCACTTACTTGATGTGAGCAACTGAACTTTTCTCTCTTAAAAGTTGCTGTGTGCAATATTGCTGGAATATGGGGCTGGTGAAACCAAAGGATGGGCACTAAACCAGTAGGTCTGACTTTTGAGTGGTATGCCTTTTTTTCAAAGATTAACCAAATCTCCAGAATTCAAAGAGATACTATTTCAAACCAAGGAAATTCAGTTTTCAAGCAAATGCATTCTGCATAGTTTAAAAATCATGTAAACACTATTAATTTCCTATTTACAGCACATAATTCTGTACTCTTTTGTTTATCATCTTTTAAACATGTAATTACTGTATATTGTAATGCACATTAATATCGTTTATTGTACATAGTTTATTTTAACAAAATAAATGTATTACGAAGTATTTTGACAGCATCCTTTTGGGGAGGTGTGCTGTTGTGTTTATTTTCCCAGATGCTAATCCCATGCACCTTGCAGGATGTTTCAGGTAGGAAAAACATCTACCAATATATTGGCAAGGAAGATGATGAGCTGTGCAACCTGGAGTCCAGCACGCAGGGCAGGTAGAGTCAGGAGGGAAAGTGAAAGGTTTGCTGGGATGAAGAAGTTATGTGAGGAAAGACAGCCCTGTTGGACTGGAAATTAGAATATGGCTGTCCCCAGTCTTCCAGGGATTCAGTGCAGAGATGTGGATCTTGTTAAAAAAAAAAAAAAAATAAAAATTACTTTTTAAAAAAGTGCCAAAGTGCCCTTGTTACCCAGGTGTTCATTACAATTGGTTTCAAGACCAGAAGCAATCTCAGTGACCAGCTGGTCTGGTCTTCAAGTTAAGCCTAGAAATCCACCATTCCTGAACAACATCCCTCACATTGCTTGGGCCAAAGCAAGTTTCACCAGAGGAAGGCTCTTTTCGTGTTGCTGCAGCTTGTGAACCTCAGCAAGTTTAACCAGCCCTGCCTGGAGCACTCACAGAGCAAAGACAAAGCTTATCAAGGTTTATTCCTAATAAAAAGGTGCTGCAGCCCAGCTCCCTGGCTGCTGTAAATGGATGCATCCTCAGAAGAGCCAAGACAATCCAAGAGGGCACAGCATATAGCCTGGAACATATTTTATTCACCTTCCCCCAGAGGAAGATGATATTGCTCACCAGACTTTCCATGGCCTGACTTTCTCTGGGAAGAAGTGGCATGGAGGACCCACACATCTGGGGTTAACAGCAAGATGCCAAAGGCATCCCCCAGAGCAGGAACTTCCTAAATTGCTGCCAGATAAGGCTGGGTGGATATAGCCAGGGAAGGATACCTCCATGCAGCCCTGATGCTTTCACACTTCCCTGAATACCCACGGCTGGCTACACTCCCTGGCAGGATGCTGGGCGAGGCAGGCTCTGCTCTGACCCAGGACACCAGTTCTGATGTTTCCATGTGAGCACAATGAGAGCAGGAGGGAGCTGCCTGGCCCGTCTCCCAAAGAGAAATCCAGTCAGTGCAGGGAACACCCAAAGAGAAATCCAGTCAGTGCAGAGAGCACCCATCCGGGGAGGCATCCTGCCCTCCTTCTCACAGCAACTCAGGTCTGAAGGTGGGGTAAAATACTCTGATTTTGGTCATGGTCACTCAGGCTGGGCACACCCACTGCAGGGGAGCTGAGCTTCCAGTGCCAGTGGATTATTGCAGCTGTCATGGAACAGGAGGGTGTTTTGCCAAATCAAAGCACTGCATGGCAGTGACGATTGCTGTTCAGGTTAAATGAGCTACAATAAACCTGAGGCACTGAGTGCACTGCAGGGTGCAGGTGTGACTGGTCACAAGCGGCCTTACAGCCTGTACACTACAAAACACACTGTAGAGAGCTAAAAATCATCTGTAACATCATTCCCAGTGTCCAAAAGGGAAACTGAGGCACAAAGAAATCCACTGCTTTTCATGGGAGAGAGAACACCTGAGGTGTCACAGCCTTTGTGACAAACACTCCTTGCAAACACACGCCAAAGACAGGCTGTTTAACTGCTTTGGACAGGCTGGGTGGTGAGATCTAAATCCATGGCTTTAAAGAGCATTAAAATGCTCCCAAGGAGATGAAGTTCACCTGGGAAGAAGCTTCTCATGCTCTGAAATGTGCGGCCTGTGTTGGCTGCCTGCAAACTCTGAGCAGGACGTACCACCCCAGCTGCAGCACAAAGGATGTGAAAACTAAAGACCTGGTCACAACCTGTGACAGGACAAGTAGTAATTTTTGAACCAAAAGAGGGATGATTTAGACAAGAAGTTTTTTGCAGTGAGGATGGTGAAACACTGGCCAGAGATGTTCCCCATCCCTGGAAACATTCTGGATGAGGTTGGATAGGGCTTGAAGCGACCTGGTCTAGTGGAAGATGTCTCTGCTCCTTGCAGGTGGGCTGGACTACAAACAACTCAAACTATTCTGTGATTTTAAGTATGAAAATTGATGGGAATTTGACAGAATTAAGACCTACTAGTGTAATTACTTCTGGGGAAAAGATTCAGATTTGCAATTACCAGCACCAGAAATTAAATTGACTCCTTGTAAGTAAGTCAGTGCTGTGTGCCTGCTTGTGGGAAACCAGCAAAACTGGAAGAAGACAGATGTGCACCAATCAAATCATAGCATTTTGGAATCATTTTTGTTGGAAAAGACCTTTAAGATCACTGAGTTCAACCATTAACCCAGTGCTGCCAAGCCCACCATGTCCCCAAGTGCCACATCTACATGTCTTTTAAATACCTCTAGTGATGGTGACTCCACCACTTCCCTGGCAAATGTGTTGGTGGGCTCTGGTGTTGGCTGGACTTTTGTCACTCAGGGCAAGTCCACAGCATCTCTTTTGCTTTCCTCCCTGAAAGACCATCTCAAAGTGGCCTTTTGCTGACTTGGTTTCAGTCAGTGCATCCTTCCCACCTCCCCCTCCTGCTCCCCAGTCTGGCTGCATCAGTCCAAGCCCTTTTCCCACCCTGCAGTGTTTTGTTCTGATCACTTGCTGAGGTTTCTGCTGTCTCACAGTGTCCGAGCACAGCCCTGGCTTCCTGCTGGCTGCAAAGGAAGGAAGTTTGCCACTTTCTAACCCTGCCTCTAATCCTGAGGCTGCAGCACAGCCAGACTCCGTCAGAGAAATTCAGCAAAGGAAATGACTTCACACCAAGGAGATGTTTTGCAGGTGTTCACAGCTCTGGCAAAGAGTTTGCGGGAGCTTATAGATATTCTACGTGAGAAATCTCTACACACAGAAAAAGAGGGACACGTTGCTTTAAATTGCTTTCGTACTACAGTTTTGAGGTTTATTAAGGACACAAAACAATTTGCAGGTTTCCCATAGTAACTGTAATGCCAGCTGACAGTATCAGAGGGATCGTGAGGTGCAATTTGAAACCAAACATGAGGACTTTTTAAAGGGTAGTTAAACTCTCCATCAGCAAAAAAAAACTGCTCCTGATGCTGTTGGGCACAGCAGTGTCTATTCAGAATTACAGAAGGCAGGGTGATAAAATCACCTTCTCCCTATTCAGTCACAGTGCAGCTTTTACAGATAAAAAAATTATATCAACTAATAAATTACAGGTTAAATTAAATCTGTCTTAATGTGGTCAGGACACCTGGGGAAGTTTCAAGCATGCATCCCTATAAATGAAGGTGACTGCATCCAGGAGACAAGGCACTGAGTGGGGGAAGACAGGTGCAGGTATTGCTCTGAGCAGCAGTTCTCTCCTAATGGCTATCTGAGAAGGTGTCTTTGTTTCGTCAGCTCCTGTGGGCCTCTCCCACTTGGCAAATCTTCCTGCTTTCACCTAATCTCCCATTTTGCTCGGGGAAGAAATGAAGGATGAATGTGAATGTGTCCTCCTGCAGGTGGGAACCAGGAAACCAAGACACTTGTGTGGCTGTGGTCACAGGGGGCTCTTGTGGCAGCCCCCAGGTGTCCCCCTGGTTTGTAAAAAGCAGGTCTGAGGAGGTGTGGGCTGTCCTTTGGAACATCTGCTCTCTTTCCTGTGCTGGACTTGTCTCACCCACCATTACTGGACACTCCACAGCTTTCCTGCAAGCACGTCTGGCTGTCCCCCAGCTCTGTGTGCACCCTCAGAGGAGCAGGTCTCCGTGGAGCTCAGCAGCTCAGGGAACTGTGGGAACACCCTTACAAGATCCCCTTCTTTCCCACCGCCTCAGCCAGGGGCTTGCTGAAACCAAACCATGATCATTGCATTTTGGCTTGGTCCCTCTGACTCTGGAAATTGTCAGGAGAGATGCCTTGGGCTCTGCAGAGTCTCGCTGATTCCACGTGAAGCCATTTCCCCTCCAATCCCTGGACAAAAGCAGATGGTTCTGCACATTTAATGTGTTCCTCTCTTTTTTTTTTTTCAGGGATTGTCCCTTGTGAGACAAGATTTTTTTTTTCAACGAAATAGCTCCAATTAAGCAAAGCACTGAAATATGTGCTTAACTGTAAAAGTCCGCCGATATTAAGCAAAACACTTAATCATGAGCTTAAGTCCTTGGCTGAGTCAGGGCTGAGTACGCATTCCCCCTAATTTCAAGGTAGTGATCTGAATACTTATTTCCATTTCATTGGCCTTGAGACCTTCTTCTTTGACTGTTATTCCTGAATGACTGCAGGGTAAGATTAACTAATGGAGGGGAGAGGGGAGGGTGGTGGAAGTGTTGGTAACTGCATTTATATTACTGGGAAGAAGCTAAACCCCAGATGAATCGGGCTGTTATGGAGGAGGCAGTGCCTTTGAGGGGTGTTTCCACACCCCAGTGGCTGTTCAGTCCGTGAGCACTTTGTGCAGGGAGAAAGGTCACACGGACTGAAAAGCTCACGAGGAGGAAGGAAAACTGCATCATTTCTTTTTACCACGGGATTTGCTATTGTAAGGCTGCACGCTGGGTTTCTACAGCAATAATGCTTAGAGCAGCACGAGGAGAGGGGATTAAGCTTCATCTGCCCAGAAAAGTCAGTGATTAGGAGCATTACAGGGCGAGATCAAATTCTGGGCTGATTTACACCCTCCAGAACGCTAGAGGCACCGAGGGTATGAAGCTGGGGCAGAATTGGGCCCCTCCTGGCCTGGCCTGGGACAGGGGGTCAGTAGGTCTCACACTCGGTGGTGGCAGTGGAGCAGAGGTCACAGTCACAGCGGATGGCCACTGGGTAGGTGTAGAAGGGATCCACATCAGGGGCACACTTGGGCAGCTTCACCGTCACCATCCTGGTCTCGTTGTAGGTACAGATCCGGTGGTGGGACTCGATGTAAGGCGGCTCCAGGATGGGTTTCTGTGGGGGAGAAATGCTGGCCTCGGGCAGGAAATAAAACACCCGGAGCCCCAGTTTCCCCCAGGGGATTTAGGGTAAATAGAGAAGCTACTGGATCAGGTGGAAGGGGCCATGGAAATAAATTTTAGGCTACATCTTTCAACACTTGCTGTTGGAGCCCTGCCATGGAGGGGAGTGGGTGCATGGGTGTGTTTCAGTTTGTTTAAAGCATAAAGCTCCAATTAAAACCTGCTTGAAGGAAGACAAAAGATTATCCCGAAAGCTGGTTTGCAGCAGAGTATGAGTGTTTCAACCAAATGCTGCCAAAAGCAGCTGCTTTCTTCCAAAAGCATTGATTTTCCATTAAACACGTTCTGCTGGAAACCCTTCACGTGCACAAGCTGCCTGAGAGCAGGGGTGCATCCAGGTGCCAAAGGCTGGGGTTTTTCCTCAGCCAGACCAGTCTTCCCTGTCAGGCTGCACTTCCCACAAATCCCAATGGCTGTATGCTGTGGGGAAAGCTCTCGGCACAGCAGCCAGCAGAGAAGTCTGCAGCTCCTCCTGAGAAAATCAGCTTGGCCAGAGACCTCAGCCATCAGGAGATGACGGGAGCCTGAAGGCCTTGAAACCCACGCTGCCATGTGGTATCACACTGGCATTGGTTTTGCTGGAGAATCAGTTGGTCCTCAACAGGGACACCCATTTTCCAAGGAATGGGCAGCACACACAGGAGTGGGAGCCCACTGCCTAAGGTAACACAGCCAGGAAACATTTTAATTTCCTTCTTTCCCTCTGTTCTGTGCGAAGAGCCCTCCCTGGGAACCAAGAAGGACTGCATGGGAGAGAACAGATGCAACATTTCAGCAAGATGTGCAGACACCCTCCCTCTTACAAACCCTCTATCCAAACACCTCGTGGTGCCTTCTGGAAGCTGTTGAACCCACAGCCGGGTGGGTTCAGCTGAACTACACCCCAGGGGTGCTGCAATACAGCAAGAGAGGCTGCAAGGTCTGAGCTGCCAGAGGAGATTGGGAGTAGGGAGAACCACAGGTCAAGAGGTCCCTCAAAGGAACCTTATCCCAGCGTGGAATCTGGCCACTGGCGGCCTTTCCCCTCATCCCACCAAGTCATGAAGAAGGGGAGTCAGAGCTGGCCCACAGACCCTGGCTCCTCCTCTGGTCACTTATGTAGAGTCCTTGTCTTCCTGTGGACAAACCCCTCTGAGTCACTCAAGATTTCCCAAACAAATTAAACTAGGATTGGCCCCTTGAGCCTTCCAGTTGCAGAAAGGCAAAGACAGTCAGAAATTTGTTCCCTGACATGTGTGTGGATGTACTTATGCTCTTTCTTTCTCCCTCTGTACACCCCTAAAACTTAAGTACCTCATATTTATACAGGGCTGTGACTTAAAACGGGACCAAATTAGAAACAGACATGATCTTTTGGGATTTGCTTTTTGGAACAAAATATATTACCCATCAATCGGGAGCTCCATCTTAATCTCAAAGGATTTTTATTTTTTTTTTTTCCAAGCGAAGTAATAAAGTCCCCCTCTCCTTAAGTGTTCAAGCCGTAAGAGGCTTTCAGATTGCGTAGTAAGAGCATTACATAAGTGCTTCATTAATATCATCACATGGCTTCCATCCCCCCTTTGGGGCAGCGGAAGGAGGGAGGGGAGAGCCAACAGCAAACGCTGGCAGGACGCTGGGTGGGTGTCTTTAGAAGGCTTTTTTTGGGAGGCAAGCACCAGCCAGGGATGTCCCCGGCTCCCAGCCTCACCTCCCAGGTCTCGCAGCGTCCCCAGCAGGCGTCCGTGGTCACCCTGAGCCCGCGGCAGCCGGGTTTCCTGGCCAGGAAGGTGAACTCCCTCACGGCGCAGCCCACGAACGTCCGCAGGTCGATGGCCGAGGCCTTGGCGGCGGCGCGGCCGGACAGCAGCAGGACAAGGAGAGCTCCCAGGATCGGGCAGTGGAGCTTCATCCTGAAGGCAGAAGGGAGAGGAGGAGAGGGCTGGGAGAGCCAGCACAGCCCAGCAGGCAAGAAGTGCAAGTGGATGGGCTTAGAAGCGGGGATAGCCCTTCCTGCCTTCAAACACATCCTCACTCCGCCTGAGAGAAGGGGGCAGGTGGAGGAATGGGTGGTCACCTACTCCCAGAAGTGGAAAATCTCAGCACAAAGGTCTGTCACAGAATGCAGCAGGGTGAAGACTTTCCCTGCACAGCAGTGGGAGTTTGCCTGGAAGAGATAAAGTCACTAGCCTATGCCTCAGCCCCACTGAAATCTCCATATTGCAGATTTGTTTTGCGGCATACACCTTTCTAGCACCCCTCTTGGGTTGTCCTGAGCTCACACAAAGCCAAGAGCTGCAGCGTTGGGAGCCAAGCATCCCTGAATTTGTGCCGTAATCTCAGCATCTCCCACAAGTGTTACTGGAGCTGCCTGTACCTGTGCACTGGACTGGTGCCATTCCACTCCCAGGTCTGCTGCCAGAGGGGCTGGCTGTCCCTTCAGCACACACGGCCCTACAGCCACCTCGGACCCAACCCAGGCTGCCCAGCCAGTGGTCACAGCTGGTCACACAAGGGGGGATGTGGCCAAGGTGACCAGAGGAACCCTGAAATCCTCACACCTGAGCAGCCCAGCATCCACCAAAACCCTCTGATACCTATTGACCTTCTGTCTCAGTAAAGAAGGCAACCAACTTCTCTGGAACAGCTCTTCTGTCAAAAAAAGAGAGCTGGAAAGTAGCTCTAAGCCACGAGGTCCATTTTACAATTCACGTGCTATCATTGCATTCAAATACATCCATCTCAGAAACCCGAGATTTGACACCTAATTTTGAGAAAGTCAGCAACTGCACAGGGCACTGACTGGTGTGTGCTGGTGTCTGTCCCCAGCTGGACAGACCAAAACTAAGTGAGCTGGGCCTGCCTTTTGCCTTGCTGATGCTTGAGTCTCTAAGCTCCTGTTAAACAAAATGATTTAAATTTGCTAAATCAAAGCTTTAGATCAGCACATGATGTTTGCATCATATATGTCACCAGGTACACACTGGAGTCTTACATGTGATTAAAGAGAATATATTTATATATAACCTTCAACAGGGTGAAAAAAAAGCTAAAATTTCTTATTTTTAAAAGAAGATGTATGAGAGCAAAATAGACAAACTTCAGAACAAATCAAACATTTATCCTTTGCCACTTTAGCAAATCCTGCTGCTTTATTCATGAGCCAGAGCCATGACAGGGAGCAAACACAGACATGCACTCACCTAACTCCTTGGAGTCAGAATTCCTTTTGCAGTTTTAAATTGCAGATGGTGTTTCAGGATGTCAGAGGGAGCAGCAGGAGACCTGGACTGCAATCTCTGTCAGCTTTGTGATCAGTAGATCTCCCCAGCAGCTGCTACTGGGATGTCTAATTGCTCAAATTTATAGAAAGGGTCTTGTCAATCAAGGCAGATCCTTACTTGAACTACCCAAGGCATTGAAGTCATTGACTGTAAAGCAAAGCTCCCCTTTCCAGCAGTGATTAGCTTCAAGGGAATGATTGTTTCTGCAGGTTATTGTTTCATAACCTAATCAAAAAAGGAGTATCTTGGTGAGTGAAATTATGAGCGTGCACTGGGGCAAAATGGATCTTCTTTTCCATAATGCAATATCAACACCTCTGTGAAGGAATTGGAAGTTGGCTCTGAAATTATCATTATCCCTTTAATTAACAAGCCCTAAGTAAACATCCTCAAGGGAGACTTTTTGGATATTTGTACAAAAAAGTGCCTGGATTTTTGTCAACTGCAGAAGACCCTTTTTTACTTGATTGCTTGAAGCAAGGGCAAGGGATAGGGGGAGGTAGTGTGAGCTTGCAAGGAAAGAAGGTGTTCTCTTGGTGAGCCAGGCAGCTGAAACACAGGTGAACACCAATGTGAAAGGAAATTTAGAAATCATGTCCTCTGTCTTCACCGTGCAAACCCAATTTTCAGCTATTCACGGGACAGGGAGCAGCTGAGGAACTTGGCTCTGCTGAAAACTTGGTCATGAGGGAGATCATAAAAGATGAGTGGGAGAGAGAAGAGCAGCCATGTGCTCACAGAGTGATTGGGAAAAGTCATCTCCCTTCCTTTCCACCATGGATGGACGGTGAATTCCCAGCTCCAGTGCCCAGGAAAATCCAGGAAAGGCAGGGCAAGTCTCAGGGGTTATGGACCCCTCAGGATGATGCTGTCAAAGGCAGCCAGAACAATACAACCCAGCCCTGAGAAAAGAAAACACAGAGGAAACCTTGATTCAAATAAAATCCATGCTACAATGTTTTAGAGGGAAAAACAAAATGAGTAGAGGGCAAAAAAGGAGTAGAGGAAAAAAACTAACAAAACCAACAACCAAGCAAAACAGCATCTGTTGATGTCCAGAACATGCATCTTACCAAATATGAAGCAGTGATTACTATGAGCTTGTTAATTTACCTTACAAATATCCAATACATATTTCTGATGGATTGCATTCATTCATTGCACTATGAGCTACAGGAAATGACAAACTGACATTGAGGAAATGCGATATTGAACCATTCAGGACCAAAGGAGGGACATCACACTTGTGCTCTCCCTTTTTCAGGGTGAATAACCCACAGCTCAAGGTCCTTGTTCCAGTGCCAGGGCCAGCAGCCCACGTTTGGTGCAGCAGCAGAGCTCACACTTGTGCTCAGACCCCTGGGAACCCCAGAGCACTTGCTGTGTTTCATTATTCAGCTTGGAGCAGCCACACAAGCCTGGTTATTTACTCTCAAGGTCTACCCTTTCTGTCTCAATTAGGAAACAGTGATTGGAACAAGTGAAAGAGGGAAAGGACTGTCTGAAAAACAGGAAAGCAGCAGGTATTTAGTGCTGTTGCCTATTGCCATCATGACATGGGGAACAACTGCTTCAAATAATTAATCCACTTAACAGAAAAGAAACCAAAATTTAAAAAGGAACAGCATTTTTAATAAAAATTTGAAAACTGTCCTGAAGTTAGGAGGTAGGGGGTGTTTAAAATCTATCCCAGCATTCTCACTCATTATTATTCCCAGTCTCACTGGCAGTAAAGGACTCCAGGTTCAAGTGAAGGGTGATCAGGTGAGATGCTGGAGGAGGAATACTGAATGGAGGTGCTGTAAAGGTCTCCATCAGATCACCAGACATCCCAGACCTTTTTCCCCCATTGAAACCAATAAGGAAAAGCAGGAAATTTGAAGACAGTTGAGATCACAGGGAGGTCAAGAGGATCAGCCAAAGTCTTGTCACTGGTCTAAAACGATCAGCAACTTTCCACCAGAATAACCCTAAAACTACTTTTCTGTAATTTTCGCTGACCAAAAATAAAGCTATTTAATAAATGTTTGAAGTTTTTTTTTAAATATACAGTTTAAAAGTTCCCAACTTATGGGTAAAGCATGTAAAAGTGAAAATACTGAGTTTAAGTCTCCTTTATTTGATTCTGAAAACGTGCCAACAAAAATCAGCCCAAGATTAGAGGCAGGTACAGGAAATGCATGCCAGATGGCAGATGAACCAGCTTTGACAGATCCCTCTTCTTCTATGGATTAAAAATCCAGGTGCTGGAGTTTTTGTGTAATTCAGCTTGGTTTCAGTGACTTCAGCTAAGATCCTGTTCTCTCTTTTCCATTTGTACTGAACAGCCTCTTAGAGTAAAACAAAAGAGAAATTGCAGACTCTCACTTATTCTGTCTTTAGAAAATCCTGTCTGTTTGTGGGACAGACACCAATTCCTGAAGGATTTGCATTGTTTTGTGTGAAAAGCCTGAGTGCTGGCTTTTTCCCACGCAGAGTTTTGTTGTCTTGCTGTTCTGTGAGTTTATCTCATTTAAGTTAATCAATAAATATACCACTGGGATTTCAGATTGGGTTGGTCATGAGAAAGGAGCTGAGATGTGCTATTTAATGAGTCAGACCAAAGGAAATAACATTGCTGAGTGGCTGCACACAGCAAGCACTGCAGAGGCCGTGTGGGTGATGCCTTGAAGTGGCTACCTGAAAACAGAGGCTGGACAAGA